>CM052546.1:27865087-27907616 GCA_028533065.1 Trachops cirrhosus | reverse complement strand
TCTAGGATTCTCTCCTTCATTTTTACCTTGGCTAATGTAATTATGATGTGCCTCGGTGTGTTTCTCCTTGGGTCCGCCTTCTTTGGGACTCTCTGAGCTTCCTGGACTTCTGGAAGTCTATTTCCTTTGCCAGATTGGGGAAGTTCTCCTTTATTATTTGTTCAGATAACTTTTCCACTTGTTACTCTTCCTCTTCCCCTTCTGGTATCCCTATAATTTTGATGTTGGAATGTTTAAAGATGTCCTGGAGGCCCCTAAGCCTCTCTTCATTTTTTTGAATTCTCGTTTCTTCATTCTTTTCTGATTGGATGTCTTTTTCTTCCTTCCGGTCCACTCCATTGATGTGAGACCCAGCTTTCTTTCCATCACTATTGGTTCTGTGTGCATTTTTCTTCATTTTACTTATTGTAGCGTTCATTTGTTCATCTAATTTGCAACCAAAATCAACCAATTCTGTGAGCATCCTGATCACCAGTGCTTTGAACTGTGCATCTGATAGGTTGGCTACTCTTGGTCACTTAAAAGTATTGGCTGTGGGGCTGATTTGTTTTGTTTGAGCCATTTTGGGGGGGCGTGTCTGGTCGCGCCTGTTACATATTAAGGGGCGGAGCCTTAGGTGTTCACCAGGGCAGAACACCCAGGTCTCTGGGTTGTGATGCTATATGTGGGGGCGGGGTCCAAGAAGGAACAGTGGTGCTTGTTCCACTCTCTCTAGGACTTCAGTTCCCTCTGCTGCTTCCCACAAGCAGATTGGGCCCTTCTGGTGCTGGCTCCCAGGCGGGTGGGCTTGTGTACATTCTAGAAACCTGTAAGTCTCCCCAAAGAACTCTCCTGTGAGGCTGGGAGATTCTCCTGGCACCTCAACCCCCACAGGTGTTTTCAATCAGTGCTTTTAGGCTTTATTTCCTGGCGCTGGGGCCCTGGGTTGCGCGGTTTGTGTCACTGCCGGTTTTCGCCTGGTTTATCTGCACGCGAATGTGTGTGGACAGCCAGCTGCCTTGCGCACCTCACTGGGTCTGCTTGTTGCCTCCCACACCCGATGTCTGGCACCGGGGTCTGCTAGCCGCCGCCTGCGCGCCTGGAGTCCGCCAACTGCCACCTGTGCCCTGCGTGCCTGCGTCTGCCAGCCACCGCTTTCTCCTGCCAGGACCCCTCCACCCCTCTCCATCGGCCTCCGACTCTGCCCCTCTTACCGGTCTGGATGAATGGATGTCAGACTTCCATATGGTTCATTTCTCTCTGTTCTGGTTGTTTTTTTTTTTTCTAAATTTTTGTTGTCCTTAGTTTTGTTTGTGCAAGGAGGCACAGTGTGTCTACCTACACCTCCATCTTGGCTGGAAGTCAGTCAAGTTTTCTTTCACCTAAAAATCCACTGGCACAGAATGGTTTGGGACCCAATTCATACTTAAAAATGGCATTTTACTGTTCTCCATTTGCATTTTTCTGACCCTGAGGTGCCATCTTGTCTTACAGGTGTGAGATGAAGGATGAAGGCCCTCTGGAAAATGCACATGGTAAGTCCCCATCTAGGGTGCGGGTTGGGGTGATGGAACTGGACTTCGTGCAGGCCGGTGTCTGCCTGACCGCCCACAAGCCCTGTAAGCGGCGGGTTTCTGCCCCAGCAGGGGACAGCTGTGCTCCTGCGTGTTGGGGGAAGCCGACCCCTGCCAGGGAAGGAGGTCTACTTTGGTTGACTGACACAGAAGGCCTTGGTGGGGTGCAGTGTAACCAGAAAGAGGCTGTCATATTCAGATGTTCTCACTGGTTGACATCTTTATCCTCCTGTACCTAATTAGCAGGGACCCAGCAGGCAGTGAAGGGCTACAGCACAGGAATGGTAAGTTGTGTGGAGAAGAATCAAACAATGTCAGGAGGAGAGCTTGCCCTGATGGGGACCCCACATGAAGGTCCCCAGGAAGCTGGACAGGGAGTCCGCATCAGCAGGGAGCACCTGCAGCCGGGACCAACCTCGAGGAGGCTGCAGGGGACCAGCTTGCCTGAGCCGGTGTGGGCTATATCCTGCCGGCCAGCGTCATCCTTGCGTCCGTGTGCATGGCATGTAGTTTATTAAACCCGGTGCCATGGATTTTCTTTGTCATTGCATCCAGTTTATTACCACTCAGGTGGCATGGCCAAGTGTTTTTGTTTTCTGAAGACAAATAGTGGCTCGAACGTTTTATAGCAGTCACCTGCTGCTTGAGGAGCTTGGGTTTCCGTCTTCATAAAATCGTCCTCACTTGCATCGTAGGCCAATCCTGGGAGATCTCGGCTATCACCACTCTCCAAAACTCAGATCACTGGATGTTATCCATTACAAAGGAAAATCTGCATGTGTCACTCAGGGTCTCACAGAGACACCTCACGGGCACACAGTCCGGCTGGTGTGTGTTCTCCAGATAGCCTGGGCACAGCTGTGGGACGGCAGCCCAGACAAAGCGGGGAGCGGGGACCAGCAGCCACCGCGGGGCTCCTTCATATTTTTTATTTGCCTTAATCTTCACCACGGGTCTGGGAGGTGGATTTATTCATCCCTGTGTTCCAGCCAAGGAAGTGGACATCAAAAGGGGGAAATGTAGCTTGAGCAGGTGGGGTGGGCAGAATTTAAGATGACCCTGTAACCCTTGGCCTTGTATAATTAATTTCTCCCCCCTTGAGTGTGGGTAGAAACTGTGAGTCTGAGAGGCAGCACTCATAATTAGGTTATGTTACATGGCAAAAGGACTGTATGCCGATGTAATGGAGGTTACTACTTAGTTGACTTCGAGATAATCAGAAGGGAAGCTTTCCAGGTGGACCTCACTCATCCCATGACCCTGTACCTCTGCGTGGAGAGGTCAAAGGAAGTCAGGGGACTGAATGAGAGAGATTGGATGCTCTCTTGCTGGCTTTGAAGCTGGAGGAGGCCGCGTGACAAGGAATGCAGGCGGCCCTCGCAGTTGAAGGGTTATCAGTTGACAGTCAGCAGTCGAGTCAGGAGTTTGTTCTACAACCTCGGGGAACTGAATTCTGCCACCAGTCACATGAGCTTAAAAGCCTTGTGCCCCAGATGGGACCTCAGCCCAGCTGACACCTTGACTGCAACCTCATGAAACTCCAAGCAGAGCACCCAGCTCAGCTGTGCCTGGACTTCGGCCCACAGAAACTAGGAAATAAAAACAGGTGTTGTTTTAAACTGTTCAGTTTGCGTTAGTTGGTTACATAGTGATAGAAAACAAATACGCAGAGAGTGATGAACCAGAATTTAAACCAAGGCTGGCTGGACCTAAAGCCATGCTGCTCCTGAGTAGCAGCTGCATCCCCCCTCCACTCGGAAGAGAAAGTGAGAGGGCTTATCGGACAATTAAATCCACACGTGTTTATTGAGAGCCTTTATGCTTTGGGTTGGCCAGAAAGTTCATTTGGTTTTTTCTGTAAGACGCCTCTAGTAGCGTTTAGTTGTCTTTAACTTCATCAGAAACAATTTTGTTAGATTGTGTTGTGACAGCTGTCATATCAGCGTGCATTAAAAAAACATCAAAATTGGTAAATTTTTGTGTAGCCACCTTAATATTGAAGATGGAAGAAAACGCTTATTTTCTGCATATTATGCCTTATTATTTCAGGAACGGTAAAAACACAACTGAAGTGCAACAAAGGACTTGTGCAGTGCGTGGAGCAGGTGCTGTGACTGATGGAATGTGTCGAAGTGGTCTGGAAGGGCCAACGTTGGGTCACGCAGGAGACAGCCAGCACACTCAATGTCCACATCGATAAAGTCACTGGTGAGAATGAAAAACGTGTCTTTTATTTTATGGAGAAAACCATACGGACTGTTCGGCCCGCCCAGTGCACGGCCCTGGTTCCCATGACGATTAGGACTCCATAGCGCTCCTCGAGGGGCCCGCTGCCCCTGCGGAAGGGCAGCAGGAGGCAGGCCGCAGGAGCAGTGTGAGAGCCCGCGGCAGCCACGCGAGCAGTGCACTGTGAGAGCTGGGGTCGGAGAAGGCTCCGAGGCAGAGACCGAGCAGGAGGCGCAGCAGGCCGGGTGGGAAGTGCATACATGAAAGGTGTCAAAAAGGAAACCCTGCACCCTGAGTAAAGCTGAGCAGAATGATAGTTTATTGCAAGGGTTCCCACCTGCGGTCTGGGCAGTGAGGGAACAGGAGCAATGAGTTCCTAATTGCTCACAGACCAAGGGATTTTTGTGGGGTAAATAGGGAAGTTTGGGGCTTTTTCAGCTGACTGGTTGCCTAGTGGTCTTCCTTGTTTGGACCAGGGCAGCTGAGCCAGAGCGAGGCAGCCCAGAGATGGCGTGAGCAGACTTGGTGTTTGGAGACTGGCTGAGAAGAGCTATGCATTCCTACAATTTCCGTAAGGTAAGGTCAAGTTTTATTTTCTTCAGTGCGCCTGCGTTGGCCAACTCCATTTTGTCCCTAAGTGACTCCGGTTTAGTTTGGTTCTACAAAGGGCAAAACAGAGACAGAACACACGTTCTATTTCAGTTTTAACAAGAGCTCTGGTATCTGGACTCCCGGTACCTTTGGGGAAGGTGGGAGATGGAGCTAGAAATGTGGGTTAGACCAGGCAGAGAGGGGCCTTTTGTGCCACGATACAGTGGGCAGGCCATTTATTTAGGTGCTGGGGAGAATTTCTCTGGTCCGCCAGCCCTGCCTGCCCAGAGAGCTCTTAAAATCAAAAGGCAACTTACTGGATGGTCTAGGCTCTACAACCTCAGACTGCTGTTCCTTTGGTCAGCTCCTTTTTACTTCATTTAATCAGAAATTCACTTCACAAACATTTCCAGGGCAGCACCTCTTGCTGGACACTGCATCCGGCCCAGGGGCACAGCAGGGCACTGCGGGCCCTTCCCCTGGGCGTGGGGGAGTGGTGAGCCAGGTTAAGAAAGCATCTTCAGAAGGAGGAGAGGGGAATTTGGCTCCTGGGAAGTGAGGGAGGAAGAGGCCGGAAAACATCCAAGGCTTCCCTCTTCCAACACATCCTGGAGTTCTCTGAGCTCAGAGAACCTGTTGCTTCCGAGGGATCTCTTCGCCTGGCAGGTTTTTGCAGGTTGCCAGAACCAGTCCAGAGCTGGTAACTAGGACCAGCTTAATTGGATGCTCAGGGCTGAATTACTGTGAATTCATTGCCTTAACTGCATAACGGCTTCTTTCTTAATTAAAATTTGGCATAATGACATCACAGACGACAAAACATCCCGAGCGCATTTGGGAAGGATTGCGTTTACTCCTGCAGCAGATGTCTCTTTCTCCCAGTGCTCGGGCTGCGGTTTCTCTGTGCCGTAAAGAGGGGTAAAAACCGGGAGTATGGTGGAGGTACTCTTGAGTGGTGGTTTCATGGGTGTATCCGTCAGCTCAAGCTGCCTTAACAAGTGTCACACACTGTGTGGCCTCAGCAGCAGGAGTTGATTTTCTCACAGTTCCGGAGGCTGGAGTGTGAGATCTGGTGCCACCGTGCTCAGGCTCTGGTGGAGCTCCTTCTGGCTTGCAGACAGCTGCCTTCTCACTGCGTGCTCACAGGCAGGAGAGAGGGGAAAGGGGGTAAAAGGGAGTGAGGGTGGGCGAGCTCTCTGTCTCTTTCTCTTCTTATAAGAAAACTAGTCCCATCACGTTAGGGCCTCACCTCTGACCTCATTTAACCTTAATTATTTCCTTGTAGGCCCCATCTCCAAATGCAACCACATTGGTGGTTAGGGCTTCAACATATAAGTTTCGGTTGGACAGAATTCGGTACATATCAATGAGTGTATAAATCTGTCAAAACTCATCAATTTGTACACTTCAGCTGAGTACAGTTTATTGTACATTCATAAAGTTTTTTTAAAAAAATAGAAGAATAGGCTGGAAACAACCAGAACTTGGCCCTGTAGATTTAACACAGATTTTTTGTTAAAAAAGCCAGGACAGTCCTTACTCTGAAATCAAATGCCTCAGTCGCTTGCTGTTCGGGCGATCAGCTGGAGCAGGAACCATGCCCTTCCCCTAACCCTTCTCCCCCGGGCTGGCTAACATCTGCTCCTCTGTGACCTGGCCTCAGACGACAGGACTAGGTGCTGCCTCTGTGCCCTGTCTTCCCCAGGCAGCATTGGGCAAAGGTGACATCAGTACCCCACCTGGCTTTGGGAACTGTCAGGGCCTAAATAAAAGACTGATGTGTCTCTACTTTTAAGAAACAGGTCTATTTTTCCACCTACACTTGAGAATAAGGTGTTTCCAAAGGGCCCTGGGAGAGCTGTGCATGAAGGGTCTCGGGTGCCCACCTGCTCAGCCAGTGGTGTCGCCAGGACACCCACCCGCCAGGGCTGGTCCCTTCCAGAGGGGCTCCGTGCTCCGGCATTTCCTGGGCCCTTCCTGGCATGTGCTCTAAGTCTTCCGCTCTGCAGACTCCTCAGGCACTGGCTTGCGTGCCCCAGGGCTGCTTATGAAGCCCACAGAAGAGTTCTGGAGACAGTGTCTGAGCCCCGAGGTGTCTTGATCTTTTTATTGAACCCCTCCTGAGCTCTCGCCCATTTGCCCACCACACCAGGGGGAGTTTCTAAAACCCCAAGTTTCTGGGGTCCAGCCTCGGCGGGGTCTCAGGGTTCCTGAAGGATGCACGGCTAAGGCGAAGCGACAGACACCAAGTAAGGTGCCGGAGGACAGCCAGGCTCTCTGGGCCTGACTGGCTCACCGAGAAGAATCAATCTTTATTTTTATAGGGGAGGTTATACAATATTCAATGCATAGTGATTATTGAAATAGAAATGATTACCATGGTTATACAATATTCAATATATAGTGTGATTATTAAAACAGAAACAATTACTATGATTATACAATATTCAATACATAGTGTGATTATTAAAACAGAAACAGTTACCATAGAAATAATTTTGAAAAGTACAGAAGGTTTTACAGATCAGTCATATTAAACAAAGAAATAACCAAGAAGTACAGGAGGTCCCACAGATCAACCATGTTAAACAAAGGTTGTTTTGACCAAGAGGGTCATTAATCAGATAGCCAATGAAGCTCTACGAGCACAAACTTTCAGGTGCCAATTAGTACCTAGGTGTGTATTAAAATTCTAGGAATTGGTCTAGATTAGAGGGGTGCAAGGGGAGAGTTATAGATTATATAGAATTTAGCTATTGTCCGTAGAGGTTAGATTTGTCTCAGTTAGGTAACTGGTTTTCTGCCTAAGTTTTTTGATTTGTACATCTTGGAGGGGGGCCATGTTTTGTATCCATTTCTATGTGCTTGAGATTATTATTTCCAACTAGAACTCCTTGCTTCTTTACACTCCTGTCCAGGGTATGGGAGGGGTAGTGGCTCTAATAAATCTTAAACTTTTGAGTGGTGACTACTTAAGAAACATTCCCAGCAACAGCTTCCTTCAACATTCTGGCAGTTGGTCTGCCCATTGTTTAATTTTGTCCTTAACTTCCCAGGTGGGGGAAGCAGGCAGCATTAGGTTGCTAGGGGTCTCTATTCTGTGGTCAACAAGTCATTTTGTGCAGAATCAAAGGTATCATGCAGAATTTTTGTTATAACACACAGGTATCCAAAAATCCCACCACCTATTGCTAGCAGGGACAGGCATACAGGAAGAGATAGACAGGAGATCCGGCCATAGTCACCTCTGCTGTACAGATGCGTCTCATCCCTCCCGACTGTGTCAAGGGTCGGCTGTTGGTCGGCTCCCAACACCAAGTGGAGCACATCACTCAGCTGAATAGAGTCCTTCAGTATTCACTCCTTTATTTGTTCAGAAATTATATTAAATTTCTGCTCTTCTCAGCAGTGGACAAACAGGAATGAACAAGATACTGCGCCTACCCTTTAGAAAATCACTGTTCAGCAGAGGCAGATGGACTTGTAAGCGGAAAGATGTTGCAAAGGGCCGTAGGTGCTTTGGTAGAATGACTGTGGGATTGAGCAGAGCCCAGAGGAGATGTCACTTCTTCCTGGAAAACAAGAAGGTGTCAAGGGGAGCTTCAGTGAGAACATGGCCCCAAGCTAGGTTTGGCAGTGAGAGCGAAGGACATTCCTGGAAGAGAAAGCTACACCAAGCAAAGGCATGAAGAAGTATAGACCTGCTTATCCCCATCTCATTTCCAAGGAAGCTGAGACCCGGACAGGTTAAAAGCTTGCCCGTGACCACACAGCTCATGGGGCTAGTAAGAGCTCCTACCAGACATTATTCAAGGGGCTGGGAATACGGCATGAAATGAATTCAAATGCAAGTGCAGGGCTCCCTCGGCCCTCCAACACTGCAACATGTCTTTTTAAGTTAACAGTTCTACCAAGAATATCTACTGTGCACAAGGCATTTTGGGGAATGCAGAAATGAGTTATGCAGTGCTGTCTTCAAAATATATATGTTATGTAGGAAAGAAAATTAGTGTACAGGCACAAATAATTATGTGGTCTTTCAAGTTTGCAGTCTTATCTTAAAAATAATGGTTTCATTTTGTTTTGTTTTATTTTCCTGATGACAAAGTGAACATCACAACAAAACCAAAGTTTTATTGACCTGGCACTTCACACTTGACAAGGGCTTTGATTTATACATTCTTGT
Organism: Trachops cirrhosus; assembly: GCA_028533065.1. Lineage (NCBI taxonomy): Eukaryota > Metazoa > Chordata > Mammalia > Chiroptera > Phyllostomidae > Trachops > Trachops cirrhosus. The sequence goes on along the minus strand of CM052546.1, from coordinate 27,899,060 downwards.
GAAGAAAATAAAATGAGCTCTGGCCCAAAGGCAGCGGGGCGCTGCTGCGTCTGTGCTCACACTAGGGTGTGGGCTGTCTTCGCAGTTAAGCCGTTGGGTCTGCCATGTGGACTCCCTGTCCTATTGGAGGGGGACCCCTGAATCTGTAAATGAGGATCAATACTCAGACTACTTTTATGCCAAGAAGCTTTTCACATGGATGCCCGAACATGTGTCTCTGTCAGAGGGAAAACTGAAGATTCAAATGGATAATGTCAATTTCCCGCACATGACACTTATGTGAGAAGTGAAGGCGAATCATGTCGACTCAAGTTCTTACATCCCCCTGGGCACTCCTGGCCTGGGCTGGTGGTACCCAGGGCCAGTGCTGCCCTGCACTGTAGGACAAGAAACTTGAGCATCACTTGTCTTGGATGAGAGAGAGGGCAGGAGCCTGGGAAAATTTCCTGTTCCCTGAAGCCTACCCAAAGGTCAAGTTCCATTTCACTTGCTGAGTTACCACCAAGGCATCTGGAAGCTCTATCTGACCCTACAAGGGAAAAATTTAGGTCACAAGATCCAAATATATCTGCATGTAAAATTTGGGGGATCTAGGAACACTACCTACCCACAATAAATCATTCATCATAGGAAGCCCCAAGAGAAATAATGTACAGGACAAAAATAAAGCCAGACCCACTTTAGTATTAGCTGGGCCTTTGACCCTAAACCCCAATATAGAGAATGCCAGTGAAGGAACCTGGGCCACAGGTGGAATTTCTTTCTCCCACATTAGTTGAGCCCACTCTCCAACTGTAGGTCCATCACAGACATCACCAATCGATTGTCAGACATCACAAAACTCTGCTGTTGATCCCAGACATGGCCTCAGATTTTCAATAAGCAGTTTCAAGAAGCCACTCCTAATCATAAAATTAGTACAAAGATTAAGCCCATTTGCCATTTTTGGACCAAAAGGCGAGTAATCCTTGCTTTGTACTCCCCTTGCCTTGCGGATTCCTGCTGGACCCCCCTGCTGTTCTGAGCCTAGCTGCATGCCCATAGATTTCACCCTATTAAGAAAGTTGTCAGACTGATTAGGCCACTAACAGCTCTGTCACATGTCGTCTCTCCTCCCTTCTTCCAGCCCCTGCAAGCCGAGTGAGGAGAGAGCACCATGTTCCCTTGTTCTCCCCGCCGTCCTCCGTCCTCCACGTGCACCCCGCCCACACCCTGACTGGAGTCAGGCCCTCTCCTTGGGCCGTCATTGTGTGTTCTCCCCGCTCCAGCTCGTGTCCTCTGATGGTTTTCATAGAAATCAAGTTTGGGGAAGCTTAAACAGAGTAATTTGACCCTTCTATTTTATCGTTAACAACACAGTTTTATGTGATAAACATGCTGTACCTCTGACTCCGATGTCTCTTAATTCATAACTAAAAATTTTGTCACCCACTGTCACAGGGACATTTCATGCCCCACTGTGTCTTGATGTCCCTGAGGCTCTTGTTAAGTACTGGTTTCTCTCAGTGAAGTCTCAAGCCCTCCTGCCTCCTTTAGGAAACTTGCTGTCTCTGCTGGACCGTCTCTCCTTGGTTCCCCAGGTTTGGCCTAAATCTCTCTCTGTTGCCTTTGTAAGAAGTTAGGGAGAGGTGCCAGAGAATGGGCGTGAGTGGCCTCAATTATGCTAAAGCGCAAAGGCTCTCGGGAATTGACTAATAATTTCTGCTCCCTTTAGAGGATGGGATTCAAATCAGAGTTTCCCTCTAACTCCACTGATTTTACGGTGAGGACGGCAGTGTCAGACTTCAGGGCCCCGTTTTGCAGTACATGACAAACCCTGAGGGCATAAACAAGCTCAAGCAGACAGGCAGATTCTCTCCCCTGGAGCAGGTGGGTGTCTTTCTGCCCTAAGGATAACAAGATTCAAGACCTGGGTGCTGCGGGAGCGGAAGGTGGGGAAGAGGCAGACTGTTCTGGTGGCCTCTTGTCTAAAGTTAGTTCGGCTCAACTAAGTCATCACAAATGTCCAGCGACAATAGGTGTCTCTCGTCAGGCCTCTTAGTATGACTCTTCCCAAGATTCTCCAGCCATGTCTTCCCCTGATCCGTCCTGCACACTGAAGCCAAGTGATTCGATGAAGAGTGACTCTGATGAAGGCTCTGCCCTTGGAGAGGGGAGGCGCATTCAGGGTGCTGGGACCAGATTCAGGAGAGTGTGAGTCCTGCAAGCCCACCCGCAGTGACTTAGTAGCGGGTCAGGTTCTTATACAGAACCACGTACACCTCAGCCCCGTCTGGGGGCGGGGTTGACAATGAGCAGAAAAATGAAAAAGAACTGGAAAGCAATTTAAAGAGAATAAAAAATCAAGAGTTCTTGCAAAATAGGTCAGCCCTTGTAGGATGCCATATTTTGAATTGTTTAAGTGCGTCTGTGGTCTCCTCCCAAGCAGAGAACTCTCGGTCTACTTTTGGACAGGACCACGGGGCCGCGGGCCCAAGCACAGCAGGCTGGTCTGTTCCAGCTTCTGGGTGAATCCAAAAGCTTGGAGGGTGTAGGCTGCCCCTGTCCCCTTCCAGGACTCTGAGCCTGATTAAGAAGTACCTCAAACGTACCCAGGTGGGAAGGGGGCTCTTTCTTCACAGTTCAAGTGGACACAGTGCCAGCAGCCGTCAGAACTGAGGCAGGAGAAACCCAAAGCTGGGGAGCCAAGGGCGGGTTCCGGGGGTGGGGACCGAATGTCAGACTTGGGAGTGCGAATGAGGCCGAGCTGGGGCGGGGGGGATGGAGGGGCCTGGCGTCTGAGGCTAGCTCAGCTCCACAGGAGACATCTGATCTGAGCAGTATGTGAAAATTGGCATCGGGAGTCAGATGCAAGGGCAGGCAGAGCTTGTTAGGAAGTCAGGGCCAGACTTCAGAACAGATCTTTGGCCAACTGGAAAAAAAATCACTTCCAGTGGATAGAAGGCCAGAGAGGCTGATCCTGTCCTCACTATCCCCCTTAGAATTTCTACCTCTTCTGGTCTTAAAGGCACAGACAACCAAAACTGGTATGTGCTATAGGCTGGGGTGCTGGACCCACCACGCAATCAGAGAACATCAGCATCATGCAGGGAACCGAGGAGGGTCCACATCGCAGCAGAGGAAATGATCTGCACCCCTTACCTTGTGGAGCAGGGTCAGCAGGTGCCCTGGCCTCTCTTTGGGTTGAGGGAGTATGTGTTATCCAGTGTTTTTTATTTCAAAACCATTTAAAAAATTCTGTAATGAATTTTGAAAGTCATTTATTCTAAGGCATTGTAAAACCAAATTTGACAACCACAGACATAACCAGTGTCCAAGTAGCTTTGTGGGTAAAAAGGAAGCGCCACATGGCAGCCCTCCCTTGCCCTTGTCCTTTGTTAGCGTCCACGACGGGCACCTCTCTGCCGGGGGATGACCGCCGCCCACGGAGCACACACGCTGAGACAGGCCCTCGGAACAGGGGCGTTCTCTCTCTGAAGACCTGTAGGGCTGGCTGACCTTTTTGTATTCACGTAGGTTAAGAACAAAAGCCATAAAGTGGGCTTTTTAAGGGTCAAAACAGCCAGTGAAAAGGCAAAATCACCATCTGCATGACTCAGGAATACCAGAGAAGCATAGAGTTTATATTAAGATTTTTTTCTCTGCCTAGAGGAGAAGTTTCCTTGAACGGCAGTGGAAGGGATTCTCTTAACGCTCAGCGTTCACAGCCTAAGCCGGGAACCATCGGGCGCTCACGTAGCAAGTGCCCCAGCTCCGATGCTGGGACTGAGGAGGGTACTTGTGAAGGAATAACTCTGTCTTTGTTTTATGTAAGCATTTCCCCTCCCAGAAAGATCCTTCATGGCCTGGAAGAAGAGCACCCGGAGGTGAGGGCACGGACCAGCCAGCCCTGCTCCCCACCCTCATCTTCTTGCGTTCCCTTCTCTATTTCAAGCAGCTACTTACAGCTCTGCCACAGTCGTTCTGTGCCTGTGCAGGGAGGCAGCTGCCACATTGGGAAGGACACAGCTTTGGGGTTAGGTTTAGGGTCACATCTAACCCTAGAGGTGAGAGGTGTGGCTTCGACACAGGTCCCTCATCACAGAACCTGGAGCTTTGTTAGATGACATGGGATAAAAAGAACGCTCCTGTCATAGACCTGAGTTTGAAAACTGTACACGTGCATCCAGGCAGCTGCGAGGATCCGAAGCACAGGACTGGGTCACGAGCCATCGTCTCCTTGTGTTCCCCACCAAGCACTGCCCGTGCTGGAGGCCTGAGAAAGACTGAGGGCGTGGCGCCAACAGGAAGAGCTTATACTTGGAGACAGGCAGCTCAGAAAACCTGCTGCCTTTAAAAGTGGGTGTATTGTGAAGACATGTTGTGTTCTTCTAAATTCCCTCTTTTCGGTTCATTTCACCTAGCTTGATGTAGTCTTCTGCAACAGAGGGAAGAGCAAGAACTGTTGTTCTTTTCTCTGTAATTAATTAGTATGATGTTCCCAGTAAGAGTTCAATGAACGTCCATTATTTCACTAACTACTGTTAGAAAACTCACCTTCCATAAAGGATTTTTCAGGGCAGTATGCAGTGTCGAAAATCACCTCTTATACTGGGGGCTCTGGGTAGGGACAGAAAAGGGAAGAGAAGAAAGAGCCTCGTCTTCCTATAGTCAGAATGACACAGGCACATTCAAGGTCACCAGCAGCAGTGTGCCGACAGAGAGGAGCACAGATGTAGCGTTGCCAGGTCTCACTGACACCTGATGTGAGCTTTCCCATTTCACTGCAATGAGAAATGCGAGATGAGGGTGTGTGTGGCGATAAAAGGGAGCGAGCCCACAAAATGCACTTGTCCCTCGGTGTAACATAAGGCAGGCGATTTTACCAGCAGGTAGAAATAAGCCCCGTCAGTAAATTAATTCCACCGTGGTGACAGAGCGGCTAAAGTCAGAGGGGTGGCCGCCAGCAAGCCCCCAGCTCCCGCTCAGCAGCGCTGAGACCCAGCTTTACGTCATCAAGGTAGGGAGTCTCCTTTGTAGGAGAATGAGCCAGGAAAACCTAATCCAATAGCAGCTTCTCAAAACGAGTTTTCTTTTCCTCATGAGTTCAAGAAAATACAGCTCAAGTGAACAGAGTGAAGGGATTGTGTTTCTGAAATAACAGCCGGTATCTCTGACAGTCTCAGGCCCTTTCCTGTGAAAAGGAAAGGGCCTGACATCTCTTGGGTCACACGCCCCCAACCAAGGCCCCCTCACTGTTAAACAAATGTGGCAGAACTCTCGGCAAATTCATCTCAGAAATGTGATCTTAAGGAAAGATCTGGAAACCCAAATAGGAAAAAACGTCAGGTTGTTTCAAGCCTAACTGTGTTGGTTATTTATAAATCACATCACACAGCTTATTTCACTATGGTCACAGATATTAGACAATACTTCAGGAAATGAAAGCTAGACAAACCAGGTGACCAGGGTACCCCCCTGTGGCCCTGTGACCCGGGGCTGGGAGAGACCAACACAGTTCTTCCAAGTCCTCCCCTCGGGTGCGGACGGACCTCCAGCGTCTTGCTCTCACCCCTTTGTCAGGCCTCAGCCCAACAGGCCTTACCGGTTTGAATTGGCCTTGGCCGTGCTCAGTTATTTCTTAGCCCCAGGCTTTGTCCTAACTCTTCTATCTGCCATCTGGATCTGCAGGAGTGTCTTTTCCACCCTCCTTCTCCTTTTCCTTGAGAAACCTCACACCTCCCTCAGACCTGGCCACACACTTTCTCTCCCAGAAATCCTGCCGAACAGTCCTCTCCTTCTTGACAGTGAGCCTGGCCGCACTCCCCCTCAGGGCCTCTCCCGCACCTGGTGTGACTCTCTGCACAGCAGCGCCTTCACTTATGGGGCTTGGTTTTAGTTTGTTTACCTGTTCTTCCCTCGGGCTGACCTTGGAGCTCCTCAAGGGCAGGGGCTTTGTTAACCCGTGTTGAAATCTCCCACACCTGGAAAGTGCCTGCACTGCTGTAGTTCGGCAACTGATGGGGGAAGGGAGGGACAGGAAAGGGAGGGACAGGAAAGGAGGGAGGGGGCTCACAGGGAAGGAGGAGAAACGGGTCAGAATAAAACAGCACCTGAGAACCCCAGGGGTGGGGAACCAAGGAGGCCACCTGTGTGCTGTGGAGGCCAGTGCTGCTGGGCAGAGGTCGACACGGTCCTCGGAGTCGTTAGTGAAGGTTCACAAAGGAAACGGAGGTTCCTCCTTGTGCACAGGGATGCCGGCTTGAGTGAAGGAGGGAATTCTGGGCACACACAGGTGGGTGGTTCCAGAGTCCTTCCTTAGGCCCAAGCTCTGGAGGAACCCAGACCCATGTGCACGGAAACCACACACACAGGCTTCGTCTGCGCGTTTGTCAGGGTTTCCAGGGAAGCAGAACCAACAGGCCGTGTGCACATGTGGAAAGGGAGTTATTGTAAGGAACTGGCTCCTGTGGCTGCGGCGGGAGCCGGCAAGCTGGAGACTCAGGAGAGCCACTGGGGTAGTTCCAGTCCACCAATCAGCAGGTTCGAGACCAAGAAAGAGGCGATGCTTCAGTTTGATATGAAGATAGGAAAAAAGCAATGTTCTAGTTCAAAGGCAGGCAGGCAGGCAGGAATTCCCTCTTGCTCAGGGGAAGGTCAACTTTTCAGTCTGTTCAGGCCTTCAAGTGAGGAGAGGAGGTGCAGTCGCATTAGGGAGGACTCTGCTTCACTCAGTCTCCGGACCTAAGTGTTAATCTCATTGCAAACACCCTCACAGAAACACCCAGAATAAGGCTTGACTAAAATCTGGGCACCCTATGGCCCAGTCAAGTTGCTACATAAAATTAACCATTATAGTTTGTAATAGCAAAAAAGCAATAGGAAACCATCTAAGTGTCCTTCATAGGGGGCACGGGTCAATAAAGTGTGGGGTAGTCGTACGCTGGGATACGATAGTGCAGTGAACGAGCTTGCACCAGGGTTTTATTAACATACAACATGGCTGTACCTGAAAAATAATGCCCAGTGTAGAACAGAGTAGCAGAAAGATGAAGCTGTATTTGTGAATTTTTAAAAAACAAAACAAGACTACATGTGGATACATATCTGTGTAGTAAGAAGATAAAAACATACATGAAAGAATAAACAATCAGTTTTGGATTTTCCTTTAAGAGGAAAAAAAGAAAAATCTGAAGTAAGCATGACAAGAAGCTAACCTAGAAGTTACAGACTGGATGGTACTACTTTTCTGTGCATTCCAAGTAATTTCCTACGGTGTCTTTGAAAACGAATGAAAAGGAGAAAAGGCGTCTGCTAGCTTGAAGACTCCCACGCATGCCCAGGCTCCCAGGGTTTCTCGGCAAGGTAATTTCTCTAAAGGAGGCACACCTGGTGTCAGGTTTGGGTGAATAGCCTCCCACTATTTGGGAGCTGTAGAAATTACTGGTTCTGTTAGGCAGTAAGAGAATTTGGGGACCTCAGGGAGTGTTCTCAGTGGGGTTGAATGGTCGGGCTGGGAAGAGTCATACTAAGGAGACCCTCTCTGCAGCGCCTGTGGACTTGAAGACTAACAGGGACTAGGGAATAAATAGGACCCTCTGATGCCTTGAAGGGGAGGATGGAGTCCCACCCCAAGACATAGCCACATGGGCTGAGTTTCAGTCTGGCTTCCCCATGTACCTGTTTCATGGTTTGGGGAAGCTTGTAACTCAGTGCCGCCGTGTGCTCACCTGTGCGGCGGAGATGCCGACCTCGCTCCTGTAACATAGCCCTATGGCAGTGCTCCCTGACCCAAATGAGACTCCAGATATATCTCCCTGCTCTCTTCTCTGGCACCCTTCCCGAGTTGGAAATGGAAGTGCCATCCCAGTATCCCAGCACGAAATTGTACGCTTTTCGCTTTACAAATGATCATTGTCTGAGTACCAGGGAAGGAGCGATGACACAGCCCAAGGCTTCAGCTGATAACCAGTGATTTTGCATAGTCCTTATCTACATGGAGAGACAGACACTGAACTTGAATCAGGAGAACTGGGCTGCCTCAAATCCTTCCCTGTGACCCTGGGAAGGTTGCCTCACATTTCCAGATCTCAATTTCTCCATGGCTAGAAGGGCACATGCCTAAAGTCTCTTACAACAATGAAATAACACAATTTTAAGTAAGATCCATGTAAAATAGCAAGAAACAATGATAACTATAAGGAAAAAGTTTTATCATTATTACTTAATATACACAGCCCATATACAATGGGTTTATGACCTAAAAGGCATCCTGAGGTATGACTATGGGAACAATAATTAGCGTGGTTCTTATGATGATGATTATTTAAAAACAAGACACAAAGCAAACTTGATTGTTTTTGAAATTCACTCAGAAACCTATATATTGTAAAGAGGCCTTTTCTCCGACTGTGGGTGAGGAGGTGGCTGAGGTAGAGGTGTATTAACTTCCCAGGTTCCCTCAGCTGATAGCAAGAACACTCTGTCTAGCATACTTAGTAGTTTGTACTCTGATTTGAATTCTGAAATTTAAGGGTTTATTGAGGGGAGAAAATACCTGAAAACAGACGCTCACAATTTATTCAGTTCACCACAATTGAGCTTTATTTTTTTTAAAGATTTTACTTATTTATTTTTAAAGAGAGGGGAACAGAGGGAGAAAGAGAGGGAGAGAAGCATGGATGTGTTGCCTCTCACAGGCCCCCAACCGGGGACCACGCCCACAACCCAGACATGAGCCCTGACTGGGGATCAAACTGGCCACTTTGAGGTTTGCGGGACAGTGTTCAACCCACTGAGCTGCGTCAGTCAGGGCACCATGACCGAGCTTTAGGCTACTGAAAAGTGTCAATATTTTCCACTTTGGAATGATAGTTGCTCATACGGACATCAAGGCACTGTCGTCTGCTCATTTGGAACATTGCTTATTAAGGAATGAAAGCCAACTGGTATGTTTAGGGCAATTTTCAACCCCACAGGTTGAAATAAAAGGCCTCTTATGGCTAAACCAGAGTTAACCAGAAAATTTAGTTCAGAAAATGCTTTATTCATTCATATGTCTGGTGCCTCAGTGTTTCATTACATGTTGCATTAAGAGCAAAGCTCAGCCGTTCACTGTTTGACGGAAATGCTGCCCGGCACGGTGGCGTGCGCTGGGAACAGAGCAGCTTGGCTTTGTCCGGGCTCCGCTGTGACCCAGTATGGTGGCTTAGGAAAGCTGCCTCATCTCTGCGGCTCGGAATGCCGAACCGGAAAACTAAGGTGTCAAGTTAGAGACTCTTTGAAATCCTGTCGTTGTGCTGAATCATCGACCAGGTCCTACAGGTGAAGCAGAGACATCAGCAGAGTTACCTTCAAGCTCAGCTGTGATCAGACCAGCCCCTCCCCAGAAATGTCATCCATGTCCCAGGCCCTCCTGAACAAGCTCTGAGAATCACAGTGAAACTTTTCCCTCTCTGAGGGCCAGGGGAAAGAAGGCAAGCACTGTCTCTGCCCTCAGGATCTGTAGGCGAGAAGTACGGTCTCCTTCACTGTTGTGCTTTTGAGCATAGCAATTGCTGCTGAGCCAGCAGCTCAACAGATGGAGGTGAGGTTTTCAGTAACCTGACCTCAGGTTCTCTCCTGGTGACCTGCAGAGTCAGTGTTGGTGTCGGTGAGGGCCGGCTGGGCTGTGGGGGCCTGGACATTGCTAGGGCCTGTGGCAGAGACTCTAGCTGTTTACCAAGGCCCTTCCCTTGCGTCTAGGAACCCAGCTGCTCAGGCACCCTGCCTGCCTTGCAGGTAGGCATGACTCAGTCACCGAGCCCTGTCCCATGGCATCCAGGTGGAAGATGCCTCTCCCAGCCCGACCCTCAAGAACCTCTCACCCAGTGTGCAGGTCCCTCCCTCCACCCCTCTGGCAGCTGAATACTGATGTCCAGGGCAGCTCGGGGAGAAGTCGCACCTGAGGATGGCGAGGACTCTGTGTCCGGATTCCGAATGAATGCCTCCACCACACACCGGACCCTGCAGGAGTGAGAAGTAAATTTTCACGTTCAACTGCAGGAAACTTAGAGTTGGTTGCAGCAGTTAGTTGCATGTAAAAAATGTCTGCCTACATACCAAAAAGAAAAAGTATTTACATTATTGATTACTTCATGGCATAGTCAGTTCATTAGCAGCTTTTAAGGTTTCACCTGATTTGGTTCCGGTTTCTGAGGTCTTAGTGAATGAATACTGAGTAAATTACGGACAAAGAAAGAAATGAACAGCCCTGTCAGGAGTGGGCAAGGTGGCTAAAACGTCTTCTGACCTGTGCCTTCTTCACTGTGTCCGACTGACTCCCAGGAAAGCGAGCTATCCCTGTGACGCGGGTCCAGGGCTCTGTGGCAGTTAACAGAGTCAGCTCCTGGGTGGGCGGAGGGAGGCGGGAGGACGTGTGGAAGAGCCATTAAACCAGAAGCCAGGGCAGGGGCCCCCACCGGGACTGGGAAGGAAGGGAGGGCTGTTTCCTCCCTACTTTTTTATCCTGATAGGTAAGCTGTGTACAATTATAATTTTAAAACAATGGAAAGTATGGCTGTCTTGTAATATAGAATGAATATGTGCCAAAGGTTATCAGCTTAATAGTGAGGCAACTATAAGCTGGTTCAAAAAGCATTTTGAAGAGCAGGGTGTATATAACCTACCAGAAAAGGCATTCTGAAACAAATCTGCTATGTTAGACATAAAAAAAAAAAACAGAATTTCCTACAGGGCAATAAAACATAACCTCAGTGGTTATCATTTTACCTGAGAGAAATCTGCATTACATGGATCATCACTGGGTCTGGTCACTAATGGCAGAGCCAAGCACAGACAGTCCTGTGGGAAGTCAGCACACCCTGTGAAACAGTTCTGCACTGTCACTTTGAGGAGACATGCTGTCCCCCTCTTTGCCTTATTTCCAAGTCCTAAAAGATTTTTCCTACCAAGTCCTCTGTTTTGACCATAAATTATCTCCAAAGATTATTCTTGATTACCCAAAGGCTGGTCCTATTATGCTTTAGCCTGATTTTTTACAAAGGTGAAGAGGTATCAATTAACCATATAAGCTCCTTGAGCAGATAGTATGGAGCAGATACTAAGGCCATAGAATCAACTTCTGTCTGGAAATCTCATTAGGGAGTCTCAAGGTGGGCTTTTTAAATAGCGTATTTGTTCTTATATCTTGAGGCTAGAAATCAGGCCCAAGAAACTCCACCAGACCTCACATGCAGTAGCGATAGACATTGGTGAATTCTTCTGTCTTCAAGATCCCATCTACTTCATTAAGATCACTGGCATGCAAGGAAGTTCCCCTCCATTCCTCCTCTGAGGCTAGGCGAGAGGAGAGAGACCGGCCCCAGGGAGCCACCGGACAGGCCTCAGGCCAGGTTTCTTGGAGCGCCGTGTGAGTATTGACATTGAATGTGAAGTGTACCTTTTCAAAGGTGAGCTTGTCATACTTGATTAAATGAGGTTAATTTTCAACACAACACTCCAGATATGGCCTTGGTTGCACAGTTGATTTGTCAAAGTATATCTCAGTGAAAGCAAACCAGATTTTTATTGAACCTACACAAACAACTATATCGCTGTGCAGAGTAAAGAAACTCAGCAGAGGTATTAGTTTTTGTGCTTTCAGTTGTCAAACAAGAATCAGATACCATTAAAAGAGTCATATTTCAGTTTGCCAAAGCATAGTCTGCTAAATTAGAGATAGATTAAAAAGAAAGAAAAGATTTCCTCATATACCTGTCAAACAGAATATTAAAAAAACAATATGCCAAAGTAAATGACGTTATTGCAGTCCTGTGTAATTAAGTTTCTTCCACTGGGCTTCCAGTCAGGAGTTGCTTCCCTGAAATTGCTTCTGAACTGAGAGCATTCCGGACATGCTGACCAGTGCCCCGACCCAGCCCACCGTGGTCCGAGTGACGGCGGCCTCACGCTGCAGAGCTGGTAGCTGGAAGTCTGGTCCTTGAACATCAGCAGCTGTCCACGCCCAGCCCGCTGCTTTCCTCAGCGCTGAGCCTATGCCTGTTGGAGGTCCAGAGTCTAGCCTGTGGGCCTCTGAGGAGATGTCAGGAAGGTGGAAACCACCTGTAGATGAGATGGTTCCCTTGGCACAGTAAATAATATCACAATGGAGGAGAGTTAATTTCTCTGTTGGGATATAACACGTAAGTGTTTTCTGAGGAATTCAGTTAAGGTCCCCCTTTGGGGAAGACCGTGGTCGGGGCGACGAGAGCGATGGCGGGTCTCTGGCCCCTCCCAGCCCCTTGTGTCACGGGGCCACTTGCTCAGACGTTGATACTGGTAAATTTTTACTGTGACACAACTAGTTTTTGATTCGACAAAGCAGTTTCTGTCATTCAGCTTTTACAGCTGTGTGGAGCTATTTAAGAACTATGTAAATAAGCCTCATTACTTCCAGCCTCCCCATTTTTGAGTAAGATTACAGAAGAACTCGCTGGGAGTTCCTGTGGGAGCTTTGGGCCTTGCGAAGATGGTTAGATGTAAAAGACATCCTAACTTTTTTTTCTAAATTGTGGTCTAATTTGGAGGTAGCAAAATCAAAAGTTATGAAATTTGGGCATTTGATTAAGATAGAAACAATATTTTGGTTCCCTGTTAATCAAAGTGGCAATACAGTATTTTAAATAAACATAGAAGAAGACACAGTTCCATGGACCCTTAGCTGCTTAGGAATCAAGGGCACGGTGAAGTCGGCCCATAGACAGAAGGTGACCCTGGTGGATGGGGCCCTTGCTGGCCGGACGGGTGGCACAGACCAGGAGGGATCACCTCCGTTCCCCCTTGTAAAAGCAGACTCAATGCTGCAAGGTCGCAGAGAGAAGTCGATTCCTTGGCAGCGAGGATTTCCCAGCTCCTCTCACCCTTTTATTAAACATACCTTCTGAATAAGCTCCTCAGCACGGAGCAAACTTCTCCAAAATCTTAGCACACTCCTTTGAATTTTTTTAGACTCAGTATTTGCACATATTATAAAATCAAGGTAAGTAAAATTTCATTTCTACAAACCTTCTACAGCCTTCTGTGTCCAAGTTTTGTCTTTCATTATTCCTCTCCATATTCGGAAACAGCCTGACACTTGAGGTCAAAACTGCCTCCTTCTTCCCTTGAGGGAGACACTCCACCGTCTCGCACGTAGTTGGATTTCACTGCTGTTACTCCCAGTGTACAGTCGTAACCATCAAAACTTTAACTAAAGTAACCAAATTCTGTGAAAGAGATAACCAAGAGGTAGGTAAATAATTGAGATTTGCCTATTACACACAACCGTTTAAACAGGCCAGAAAGCTCATAGGAACATATAATATGACCCACATGCCTTTATAGCTTCTCAAAGTGGCAAAAAGGAACATGTCCTTAACGGGACCCAAAGAGGTAGTCACTCTGTCACATGGGAAAAGAAAAGGCAAAAGTGCATGTATTTATACATGAAGGATGAAGAATATTCTCTGTAACCAAGATTTATACATTCTAGTTTACTTAGAAATTATCCAGGTATCCAAGTTATTTATTAATTAAGTCACTTTTATATTAGTCTATGATTTTAAAGTTCAGATGTTGGGAATTACCTTTAAGCTGATGTACTACAGTCATAATTGCTGGTGACATAAATGATTTGTCAGATACAGAATTCAGTTTGTAATTGTTACATTTTCTACAATTCCATATATTATGTGAGTATAACATTAGCTATTAACTCAATAAATTAGTGTAAAAAGTTTTAGAAGTTCAGATTAACTAGTCTGTTCATGGAAAATATACTAAGACCTTACTTTAAAAAAATCATACATCATACCCCATACTGATAAAACCGGAGGACATATATGTATACCTATGATTAAGCCAAAATTATTAAATCAGTCTGATTTGCCTAAGGATTCAACTTGATTACTTGAATTTTGATTCTTTATAAATATGCCTCTTACCTAGTATTTATCATAAGAAAGGATTTTTAAGAGTCATTTATAACATGAAGCCCATTTAAAATAGTAGAAATTCAGTTTCTTTATTTTGGGGAACTTTTTGAAATATTATTTATGTAAGTTCTTAAAATTTCTTCAAACCAATTAATTACATTTAACAGACCTTGTAATCTAATTTACTAATAATACCCATCAGGAGCAGGAACATATTTCACATAATGAGAATTTTTTTATTACAGACACACACTTGCAGTTTCAGTTCTACAGACTCAGTCACAGATCAAAAACAGACACAGAAATGCAAAACTTCACTGGTTCAGACCTCAGAGAGCTGTTCTTAATTCCAGGAAGCACAAAATATTTTCTTAGTTGATGTGAGCTCACTGGCGGCTGAAAACACGAGCACACCGTGTTCTCTGTTTCCCAGTCGGCGGAAAACAGACTCCGCATCCCAGGAGACGCCACCAGCGACCAGACCGTAATACCGGAGTCCCGTGCGTGGCAGCCACCAGGGTCGAAATGGCATGCTGGTCACGCTCCAGTCGGAGCCGCAGCTAATGCCAGGCAAGGATCAGAAATAAAAGGAAAAACAGATCAGACAGAGAGAGAAGAGAAGAGGGGAGGGGCCGGGAGGGGAGTTTCATTACCATTCAGGTCCCATCCCAGAGCCAGAACAGCTCGCTGGGCTGGGCAGCCCACGAGGTGCGCGTCCCGTGCTGCACCTGGGAATTGGCACCGGCGGCTTGGCAACCTCAGTGAACCCTCGAACCTGACGATTGTGGTGATTACAGTTTTCAGGGAGTTAAAAACACAAAATATAAAATGAACATGTGTCCAAGACTTACTGACATTGGTAAGGGAACCAGTAAGGTGATACAGTTGCATCTGGTGGAACGGGGTTTATGTAGTTTATGCCACCGCCTCCAGGAGAGGTATTTAAGTAATGGCAGTTATTATAATAGGGTGGGCTGAAAACTGATTCTCTGACTGTCAGACCTCTAATCCTGGAAGCTTTGAAAGTAGTAGCAAAAAATCTTACATGGCAGATTTTTCGTTTGTTTTCTTATATTTTATTGTTGTTCAAGTACAGTTGTCTCCACTTTCCCCCCATCACCCTCCCCTGCCCCACCCACCCCCACCTCACACCCTCAACCCTACCCCCCTTTGGCTTTGTCCACGGGTCCTTTATACATGTTCCTTGGTGACCCTTCCCCTTCTTTCCCCTGTTACCTCCTTCCCATCTCCCCTCTGGTTACTGTCAGAGTGTTCTTTATTTCAATGTCTCTGGTTCTATTTTGCTTGCTTTGTTTTGTTGATTAGGTTCCACTTATAGGTGAGATCATTTGGTATTTGTCTTTCACCACCTGGCTTATTTCACTTAGCATAATGCTCTCCAGTTCCATCCTTGCTGTCATGATGCAATTTAGGTTGAGGATCTTGAGATGGGGAGATCTGGGATTATCTGAGTGGGCTGAATTTAATCACATGAGACTTTAAAAATGGAAGAGGCAGGTAGCAGGGTAGGTCTGAATGATGCTGTGTGAGAGGGACATGCTGTTGATGGCTTCGGAGGTAGGGGAGGACGGCCCTGACCTGAGAAACCTGGTGTCACCTGCAAGCTGGGAGTGGTCCGCACCTTACAGTCAGAAGAACACAAGGGCCTCTGTCCTCCACCTGCAAGGGACTGATTTCCCCAACAACTGGAATGAGCAGAAAGGAACACAGTCTGCCTACAACTTGGTTTAGCCTGGTGACACCTGTACTGAACTTCTGACCCTCAAAACGGTAAAATAATAGATTAGCATTGTCTTAAGTCATAAGTCTGTGGTCATTTGTTATGGCGACAGTAGAAAGCTAACACACAGGGACAGAGGTAAAACCTGCTAACATCCTGTAGGTCATTAAAACTACAACCTTTGAGGTTATCTTTTCTACCAGGTAGATACCTATGTGTGGTGCATTTAACTTTGTAAGAGTCTGATTTCATAACTAATAGTAAATAGCAAAATTAAACACGGCCACATCAGGTAAATAATCTTTGAGTGAATCTGTTAACAATGTTTCACCTGACATTGAAAGAACATGCTCCTCACCTTTTTGCCTACTTTCCAAGTTTAGTTTTTCTTAATTGGTGAAATGAGGAAGTATTACTTCATTTTATAGACAATAAGCTCCATGAAGCCACCGCCTTGTTCGCATTAATTAATGTTGTCCTGCCTGACGACAGTAGGTGCCAAATAAATGGTCAAATGGATGGATGAACCTTTGCAACCTTGTAGCTAAATTCTTTCTCTTGTGAAATCTATGCTTTGGCCACATGCAACTCCTTCTTTTAATATAAACACACCATCCTCCCTCTCACCATGGAGCTTGGGCCTTTGCTTTTCTCTCTGCCTGGAACCCATGCTCCTACTCAGCTCGGGTAACAAGCAGTTGTATGTTAGGTCTCAGCTTAGACCTCACCTGCTGTGGGAAGTAGTGTCTGGTTGCCTCGTCTTCCCACACGTGATTCTCTCTACTCTCTCAGCCTCTGTACTTAACACCACAGCACTTAACACATTATATTTGCTTTGTATAGCCCTCCCTCTGATAGCCCAATGCAGGAAACTATAATAGTTTAAGCATCAGCTCTAAGCTCTCTAGAGTTAGAGTTGCCAGGGTTCAAATCCTGGCTCTGCACTAACTCACTGGTAAGTGAACTGATCTTCCTGTGACTCAGTTTTCCCCTCAGTAAAATAGGCATAATAGTAATACATCCACAGCGAGGATTAAATGTTAAGGGCTTAGGATAGAACTTGGTATATGGCTAACATCTGGGAAGCCATTGCTTTCTAGGGCTATTGTTTTCTATGTTCCTTGAAGTCAGAACCACCACTACGTTCACTACCGTCCTCAGTTTCTCACGCAGACATCGAGCAGGTGCTCAGCATTCTTTGGTGATGTGAAAGAATTGTGATCCAAGGAGGATCATTCTTCTGTGGGACCAGAACTAGAGATGAAAGAACCATGTCTTGATAGGGAGACAGACTGCCCAGAGAGGCCAGGAGAGACCTGTCCCCTGAAACGTCTGGGCGCACGGCCCTGGTGCTCCCTGGGAGGGGCTGCTGACTCAGCTCTCCTGGGACACACGCCTCATCACAGCGCAGATGCAAGCAACCTGCTCCCAAAGGGCCACGGACTCTCTGCAATGGCGGACTCTCCTGTCCCTGCCTCCCCAGGACACACACACCCCTCCAGGAAACTCTCCAGCAGTCTCGAGACCCATTACATTGACCAGGGGGATCAGCCTTTGAATTTCCCCAGCAAGCTGGGGCCCAGGGTGTCCCTTGCTCTAGGACCACTCTTTCCCTTGTTTGGTCATCGGGGTGGGTAGCTGGGCTATCACACTCTTTCTGATGCACAGACTGCGAACTTCTTCCTTCAGCTCTTCTGCCCGGTGCGGTCTGGAAGCGCCAGCCCAGCCGGGAACAGCACAGAGCCGCCCACACAGGCCAGGATCTGTGTGACGTAATCAGACTCGTACTCCTGCAGGCCTCTGCGTTCTGCCCCCCAGAGTGAAAAGAGAACATAAACTATAAAAAAGGCCCAGTCACTTTGCAGAAATTACCCTGCACCAGCCTGGAATTTGTACACGGACAGAGACTTAGTATGGATTTTTAAAGGCCTGGTCTTACTATACTCTGACCTGGTGTGGGCTCTGAGGAAGCCTCACCAACAGTTGTCCACACCCTCCTACTTTCCATCTGTGACTGAATGCGGTTTTATAATCATGAAAACAAAATGGCACCCCCCCCAAATTATTATTATTTTGCCTTTGAGAAAAGTGAGCCAGAAATGGTTACACAGAATGTCAAAGGTCATAGACCATGGTAGCCACAGAGACCAGACTCCTGGGTTCCAGATTTCTGGAAACATTACCTCATTTTATTTCAATCTATGGATTGGGTGCTGTTATTCCACCACTACACAACCACGGAAGTGGTCTCTTACATGTGATGAGACCAGACTCGGAGAGCAGGCATTTGATGAAAGATGTAGTTGGAATTTCGCACACCAGGAGGAGAGAACATTTTTTCTGAAAATAAGGGCATTCGAAAAGCTGGCAGTATGGGCGAAGGGAGTCCCGAATGCCAGGCCCAGGCTGCCTTGCTTCCTCTCATCTCTCCAGGAGCACGGTTTGTCGACCTCTGCAGGGTCATCGTCACAGAAGGCAGCTTGTGTGGGGCCACGGCACTGCCCGAAATCACAGGCACAGTTGAAAAGACACAAAGGCTTCCCTCTGGCTCCAGGCAACGCCCGGCTTGAATGAAAGATAGCATTCTAGCCACACTACACTGCAGTGTAAAAGAATAGGCTGGCACCATCCTTTTGAGAAACATTACTGTGTGTTTATCTTAGCAAAGAATAGGAAGTCGAACTTTTTCAGACCTGGTCCCCACCTGTACTTCCATCCTCCCCAGGTAGGTGGGCTGGAGGGAAATGGTGATGCTGCCAATGGGTCCAGGCCACACCTTGATAAGTGGGGAGAATATGATTTGCCAGAGGCCTCCTTTCTCGGGGCTCCAGCGCTAAAGTACCTCGCTGTTCCCTCTCTGCCCCCAGGAACGCCTTTGCCATCTTTGCTGCCTCCCTCCCAACCCTCACTCCTGGCAGACTCAGCCTGGCCTCTGAGGCCACAGCATCCTGAAGCCGCTTCCTGGTGAGTGTGTGATCCAGTTCCTGCGTAACCGTCAGTAGCTGGTTCGGGTTCATGTGCTCTACGTGCCAGGAAGTGTATGTATTCCTATTGTAACAGCGGCTTCGTGAGACCACACTGGTATTATTATTGTTATTTTTTGCCCTTTGAAACTGAGTACATGCATTACTTTGGCTAAGAGAAATTTTATAAAGGAGGAAAATCACTGGGGCTTTTATGACATTATATGTTAGTTTTCCCCTCTGTAGGTCAAATGATTACAGTTTCAAAACCATTCCTTTAAAGCAGTCATTTTTCAATTTTTGTCTTTGATGTGATTCTCCTGTGAATTCCCCAAGAAATTCTCAATCTATCTAAAATACTAAAATGCTTCTGTCTTCTTAATTTTATATCTTTAATACATCTTTCTTGGTATTGACCACTAATGTCTAGTTAATTAATTTTTTAAACATGAAGTTCTTACTATTTTATTTCATTTTTACTTATTGAGGTATTGTTGGCACACAACATTATGTTACTTTCAGGGGTGCAACGTAACGAACCGATGTTTGTGTGCATGGTTGGCTCCTGAACAGAGCGGGGTTTGTGCCTGTTTGCAGACATTTACAGAGCTGCCGACTCCCTCCCAGCTTAGCTGCTAACAGCCTCCTCTGCACCGGCAGCCTTACCATTGACATAAACAGTCAGTAAACACACATTTTGGATGTTATATGTGTTGCAGTACATTATTCTTACAATAAAGTGAGCTAGAGAGGAGAAAATATTAGGAGAATCACAAGGCAGGAAAAACACACAGTACTATGCGTTGTCTGTTTACAAGATGAAAAAATCTGAGTGTAAGTGCACCCCCGTGGTTCAAACCTGTGTTGTTCAAGGGTCAGCTGTGTTGTGAAATGTCACCACGGCAAGTCTAGTTAGCATCCGTCACCATGTGTAGTCGCAGAATTGTCTTGCTTGTGATGAGGACTTTCGAGGTTTGTTCTCTTGGCAGCTTTCAGATCAGCAGGGCCGCGTCGTTAACCGTGGTTCCCACTCTGTGCGCTGCACCCCCAGGGCTTACGATGGTGCAGTGGGGGCTGTGCCTTCCGACTCGCCAGTGATCTCGCCCATCCCCCCCCACCTCTGGCAGCTACCTTTCTCTGTATCTGTGAACTTGCGATTTTCTTTGGTTTTGGTTTTTCTTATCTTTTTTGTTTGTACCTGTTAGTGAGATTATACAGTATTTACGTTTCACTTAGCATTATGTCCTCAGGGTCCATCCACGTTGTTACAAATGGCGGGATTTCCTTGTTTTTATGGCTGCATTATATCCCATTGCTCACATACGCCCTGTTTTCTTTACCCATCACCCATCAGTGGAAACTTAAGTTGTTTCCATGTCTTGGCTATTGTGCATAGTGCTGCAGTGAGCACGGGGCGTGGGGGAGCGTGTGTCTTTCTGAGTTAGCGTTTTGGTTTTCCCTGGATTGACACCTGGAAGTGGGATTGCTGGGTCATATGGTAGTTCTGTTTTGAATTTTGGAGGGACCTCCATACTGCCTTCCCCAGTGTCTGTACCAATTTTCATTCCCACCAACAGTGCATGAAGGTTCCCTTTCTCTGCATCCTCAACCACACCTGTTATTTCGCCTTTTTGATCATAGCCATTCTAACACTTGTGAAGTGATTTCTCATTGTGGTTTTGATTTGCATTTCCCTGATAGTGATGTTCATCATCTTTTCATTAGGCATTTCTGTGTCTGCTTTGGAAAAATGTCTGTTTAGACTCTCTACCCAATTTTAATTGGATTGTTTTTCTGCTATTGGGTTATAGTGAGTTCTTTGTGTATTTTGGATATTAACCCCTTATCACCTATATGACTTGCAAATATTTTCTCCTCTGCAATAAGTTACCTTTTCATTTTGTGGATGATTTTTATCTTTCAGTTTGTTAATGTGGTGTTACCATGTTGATTGATTTATGAATGTTGGACCATCTTTGCATCCCTGGAATAAATCCTACTTGACTATGATATATGATTCTTTCAACGTATTGTCGAATTTGGTTTGCTGTAATACTTTCTTGAGGAGTTTTACATGTATGTTCATCAGGGATACTGACCTGCAGTTTTCTCTGCTTCTGGAGTCCCTGTCTGGTTTTGGTATCAGGATGATGCTGGCCTCATAAAATGAGTTTGGAGGTGTTTTCTCCTCCTCTGTTTTTTTTGGAAGAGTTTGAGAAGGATCGGTATTCATTATTTTTGAATGTTTGGTAAAAATCACCAGTGAATCTGTGTGATTCTGGACTTTTGTTTCTGGAGAGGTTTTTGACTACTGATTTAATCTCTTTACTGGTGGTTGGTCTATTCGGATTTTCTATTTCTTCATGATTCAGTGTGGGAAGGTTGTACATTCCTAGGAATTTGTCCATTCTAGGTTGTCCATTGAGACAGCATCTCAATCTGAGAGTGTCACGGTAACCAAGGGAGGGCTGCCTGGGGGTTCCTGAGCCAGCCCCAAGTAGGCAGCTGCCACAGTAACCTCCTCAGGCATCTGTTTGATCACCTGCCCCCCACCCCCACCCCCCGCCTTGCTTGGCTGAGTCCTCTGGATGGGCCAGGAGGAGATGACAGGCCGCCACAGCAGTGTGTCAAAGCCCGGTTCACCGGCGGTGGCTGTTTTGCCCAAGAAGGTAGGGAAGACCCCAGGGAGCCTTTTGGAAGCCACCCTTCCCCCAGCCCAGCACCCCAGAGTAGCACTGGCAGGTGTAGACCAAGAACCGGAAGCAACGCACAGAATTGAAAATGACATGACAGGGTGAGGGTTGTTCTTCGAAGTGGTCTCCTTGGCAGATTTGATACTTATTCTAAAAATGCTGTGCTCAAAATGTTCGGCCGACTCCAGGTTCAAAATTACTTCCCAATCTTATGGTACATTCTTTTGATATCTCCTTGACGAGGCCCAATCTTTGCCTTTCTAGGATGGGTTTAAATTTTGGAAAACAGGAAAGGTTATTAAGAGTGACAACTTATGGTAAAGTAAATTATGCCACTCCTCCTGCTCCCCTGCAAAATGATTGTGAAATAATGAAGCTAAATTTCTTGTATGGTTTGTAAAATGGCCCTGAAGACTATCTTCAAAGAGGTGTATGGGTTACTGACAGGCCTGTTTAAAGCAACCAGAACATCTGAGGAATAAGTATATGGCCTTTCGGAGTGGCTACTGAGAAATGGGGACTAGGGCCCATAGGTCCGGGCAAGATCCCTTAAAAATGCAGCCAGTGCCCTTCAGTCAGAGCCACGTCAGCAACACGTAGTCTCTGCTTTATTTCCATCTCTGAAAACTAAGTAAGTGAAACAATCTCCTTAAGCTTTCAGAACCTTCCAGAAAACCCTGTTCTTCTTACCTTTACCACAGACACGAGAGACAGCGAAAGACAGAGAGAGCATAAGATCACGCGACCGTGAGAGAGAAGGGCTGTGGGTTTTGTCAGTAACACAAGACAGTTTCCTTTCCTACCACCCGGACGACGCTCTTTTTACTTGATGATTCACTGATTCACTGCGGGGAGCTGGTACTGGATCTTTTCCAAGCTCTTTAGACCAGAAGTGTATATTTATTTAAATCAAAGGTTGTTTTAAATACAAAAAATAATTTGTGAAACACACATAGATCAAGTTTGTAAAAATAATTAATTTCATGTTTATAATTCACAAAAGCCACAATGGTGATTTTGAAAGCTGAACATTGATAGATTAGAGACGTTGAACGGCATAGCCCCTCTGTTCTGAGTCGAGCAGACGTAGGTTTGCTTGAATAGTTTGAGTAGATCTCTTGGATGCCGTTCTGTGTGAGGCTAGAGTGAGCCAGTCCTAGCAGACCTCACTCACTGCTGAACTGCCCACTGGCCAGAGGTCGAGTGCTGTGAGTTGGCATTGGGATCCGGTAGACTCTCCACGTCCAAGTGCCCCGTTGACAAAAGAACGAAGCAGCAGCTCAGTGGCCGTGGGTGGGTGCCCACCCTGTTGGGCTGAGGAGATGCGGTCTGACGGGAGTCTGGAAGCTTGGGGTCCCCTCCATCTTCCCTCACACCACTGCCTACAGTGTCTCCCATCCTCCACAGGGACAGCACTCAGCACCTCATTGAGGAGCAGGTGAGGTGAAAGGGAGGGAGGGTCAAGAGCCAAGATCAAGTCCTGGGCCCTCAGAGCATTGCCTCATTACTGCACAGCTCCTCCAGACCCCAAGATGCCTCAGGTGGACCCTGGAAGTACCCCCAGCCCACCCTGCCCAGGATGCTCGTCTCCGCTGGCCTGTCCAACTTTTGCGGTGACTGAGAGCCTGGTCCTGAGCTCAGCTGCAACAGGATGGTGCAAAGACTGCAAAGACTAGGAAGGCACAGGTGCGCTCCCCCACCTCCCTGCGAAAGGAAGCAGTGATGGTGATGCTGATGATGGTGGAGCTTTGGAGAGCAGACACCACATGCCAACCATTTTACAGGTTTTATGGTGTTAATATCCAAAGAAACTTTATAAAGACATGATAGGGATCACAACTTGGACTGCTGAGTCAGCAGACCCCAAGTCCTTTTTCTCGTTGCCTCCTCTTCTTTTGGGGATGGCCTAGCCTTCCTCCTGCCTCCCTACCCCCACACACTGGGATTTTCTGTTAAAGTGCCTGTCCCCTTGATTAGGCTGTGAGCTGCAAGAGACGGGCTTTATTTGTCTCTGAAGACAGAGGATGCACTCAGCCAATGGTTGCCGGGAGTCTGGATGGATGGATGGATGGATGAGAATCTGTACACAGCGTCTGGGTCCGAGAGCTACTGCACACCTGTCCTGTGCCAGGCATGGAGCTGGGTGCTAAGAATTCAACAGTCACCAGACAATCATGGTTCCCACATTTAAGGAGCTTCAAGCTGGGATTCCTAAGTTTAAGAGGCCCCACTCCTTCCTCTTCAGCTGGAGAAGTCTGAGAGGCTCTTTCGCAGTGTTTGAGACATGCAGCCATCCTGTCCTGCAAATAGAGGACAGAGCATGTCTCTGGGCCTTATTCCCAGTTCTGCCTGGGGGTGAGGGTGGTGTAAGTGTGATTGCAGTGGGGGAGAGAGAAGCGCAACCTTCTGTCCTTTGCTTCACTGTCCAGAGCTCCTACTGCCTGTGACCAGCCCTGGGAGGACCCTTCCTGGCCCCCACTGTCCCTCACCCCTCCTCAGTCGTGATCTAGTGCAGCAAAGGCCAGAACTGTCCATCTCCACATCCAGGGCAAACCGCATTGCATTCTGTAACTGCTCACGCTTCGTTCCCCCACCTTGGAGAAGGAAATGGTCACTGTCTGCTGTTGAGCAGGTGCCGAGTCTCAGCTTTCCTAAGCCCTCAACCAGCCTGCAGGAGAAGCAGAAGCGCTCAGAGGTTGGGCAGACTTGGTCAGCCCCACGCTGGGTCTGCACTCGGGTCTTGCTGGACCCAGAGCGGGTGCTTGTCCCAGCACAGCAGAAGTCACAGAGCTGAAGGAAGGCTCTGCTTGGACAGACAACGGGGGACTGCCGCAGTGAGCAGAGCTAGGTTCTCTGCTGTCTCACCAACAGCTGTGGCACTCACTCCTCTGTGTCCCTGACGTCTTGGCTATCATGGCCTAAGGAAAAAGCGGATGTCCACCAGGGAGAGGAGACTGGCGGGAGGGGCTCAGGAGGGCTCAAAGGGGCTGATGCCAAAACACAAGTGAACCAGCGAGCACAGGCAGAGGCTTCTCTCGTGAACACCTTCATAATCCGGCGGGGGTCCCTGTGCCGTCTGCCACGCAAGCGAGGTCGCAGAAGGAAGGGCCTAGGTCAGGGGGAGACTGGGCCCTACTCCTAGAGGATGCACGAGCTGGCCGTCAGTCAGCCGCTGCCTGACTGACTGCCACCCCATGTGTCCCAATCGTGGCAGCTTCCCCGTGGGGGCACTGACTGGGCCGGTCTCTGGGTGGGCCTAAGTCTTCAGCCATGAAACTGGCGGTGCCACGGGCAGCTGATGTAGCAGTTGGACGAGTAAACCTCATGCAGCACAAGAAGTACTGAAGTCAGGACAGCCACTGTGCACACCTGTGCAAGTGTGCGTAACAGCCCCGCCCTGCCGAGCTCTCAGCGGCTGTGGCGTAAGACGGGCCTCGAGCACCTGACGTTGCGTGGCTCCCATTCACTCAGCGAACACCTGCAGGCCAGCGGGAAGCCAGGGCTGCGGAGGCACAGGCCTTCACCTGGGTTGCCTGTCTCTTGAATATCAGTCTACTTATTTTACACAAGAGGAAAAAATACTTGCAGAAGGCGTGTCAGCTCACCTGGGGTCATAGAGCTGGTGTGTGGTGGACACAGGACTGGAGCGCTCTCTGCCCACAAAGCCTGTACCTTTCCATGTCCCACCAGATGCTGGGATGACTCCAAAACTGCCCTCTGTGTGTGTTTCAGATGACCTGGCTCCGTCTGTGAGCCCTCCCTGGAGTCTGAGACACGGCCCCAGTGAGCTGCTTGGCTCAGAGGCCTAGAGAGGGCCAACCAGGTGCAGGAACTCCCTGGGAGCCAGTTCATGTTGTACAGGGAAGGGCTGTGGGCCTGAACAGCCATGACAATGGAAAACTCCGTGGCAGACAGAGCGATGCCATCCAGGTCCCCTCAGGGATGGACTTGGTGCCCAACTGGCAGATGCAACCTGCTGTCAGCTCCCTCAGCACCTGCCTCACCTGCAGAGCCTGCCTCACCTGGATCCACCCTTCCGGGGCCATGCCATCCCAGCATAGGGTGGGCATTGCTGGCTTCCATGCCCCCCACCAGGTTGGCCGAGGCCTTACGGGGCCTACATCCTAACTCAGCTTCTCCATCTGCCCAGTGCTGCTTCCGCCCTTTCCTTTCACGGGTGCTCGCCCCTGCTAAATGTCTGGTGCTCACAGCCTGTCTCTGCCCCTGCTCCCAGAGGCGCCAGCCTGCCAGTGTTGAGCACGCTTGGGCGTGCATGTGTGTGGGGAGGGAGAGTGACGCAGAGGGACAGCACAGCCCTTGCTGTTCGCATGCCTCTGTCGGGCAGGAACGGAGAGGTGTGGGCGGCTCAGCTCTAATGCCCATGCACCAGGGGAGCTCAGAGGGTACTCCTTCCGAGGTGGGGCCACAGGGGGTGCCCTTCTGGCCTGGGACACCAGCTTCTTCCCAGCGTGCAACCTTCACACCATCTCCACGGACACCAGGCTGGTCCCAGTCACCGGCAGCTTTCCTGAGCTGTCCTGCCTGCTCCGTCTGTGGCTCCCTGCTTCCCGCCTTTCTCCACATCCATGGTCAGCTCAAAAGACCAGCCCATCACTTCCTCCTGGGCTGAAAGCTTTCCACTGGCGGCTTATTGCCTTAAAAACATCCGCACCACCTAACGTGGTCTATGATTTCTCCAAGGTCTGGCCCTGCTGTTTCAGACCTCGGAGAATATTTTGGGAGGTGCTGCCACAGGCTGAGTGCTGTGCTAGGGGCTAGGAATGCAGCAGTGAACAAAACCAAGTCCTTCCTCCGATGGGCTCTGTCATAGTGGGGAGAGACGGAGGGCAGCCCGCAGATGAGTGACAGCATGTTGAATAGTGAGAAGTGCCCTGGAGCAGAAAAGGAAGTGACCAGGGTGGGCGAGGGGGTGGGGAGGGCAAGGAGGGGAGGAGACAGTATCCCTAATGAACGGGCATTTCAGCAGAGATGCAAAGGGCTGTAAGGGAGGGAGCCATGGGGCATTGTGGGGCGGGGGCAGGAAGTGCTCTGGGATCCAGTGCCCAGGCCCTGAGGAGCATGCGCCGGGCAGGTGTGAGGGGAGCAGGGCAGCTGCTTAGCAGAAGCAGGGAAGGAGAAGAGTTCAGGAGCCCTTCGGGTCTTGTGAGTCGCCACACAAACTTGAAATGATGCTCCGAATGGGACAGGAGCTGTGGGAGTGTTTGAACAGAGCAAAGCCCTGTCCGTCCTACACTTTAAAGGGTCTCTAGCTGCTGGGGCTGGGGAGCAGGGAGATGGAGGGGAGTGGAGGTCCAGCCTGCACTCTCCTGGTGGGGTGGGGGCAGCGGAGGTGGGAAGAGGTATCAGGGCCTCAGGGCACCAAGCCACCTGGACTTGCTGGCTGTGGGTTGCAGTGTGAGGGAGGGTGGAGGGCAACCTCGAGATGTGGGGCCCAGGCAGTGTCAGGAGAGCTCTGCGTTCTGCGGAGGTGGGGAAGGCGCTGGGAGGGACAGGTTTCCTAGAGAGATCCGGGGTCCTGCTGGGACATGTCAAGTTCAACATTTCACCTCCGACCACAGCCCCCCTGAGCAATCTGGTCAGGGATCGGTTTCTGGAAAAGGCAAGTTCGTTGCACCTCAGGGCCTTTGTGCTGGCAGTGCCCTTGGCCAGCTGCTCCCTGGCTTGGTGTCTGCAGTGGGAGTGGCTCGGACCCTTGGCACCGTCTTCCTTCAGGCGTGTCACTTCCTCTCCTGTGTGCAAACGAGCTCCCGCCCCCTCCCAACCACATAAGCTGGTTGCCTTCTCGGGGGTGTGTAGCGTTCATCGTGACCCATATGTTTTTGCTTGTTTGTTCATTTGTTTATCTGCCAGCCTGTTAGCTCCGTGAGAGTCGGGCTGTGGCTCCCCTGTTCCCTAGCACGCAGCACAGTGCCTAGCACATGGTGGTCACCCACAAACATTGGTTAATTGGCAAAGAACAGGAACTATTGCCCTTTCCTCCTGGAGCTCGGAGCCCAGAGAAGAGGAGATGTCACTAAGCACTAGTCACATGTGAGAAAGAGCAAGTGCAGTCAGGGCCAGAGGGACACCTAGTGGCACAGGGGCCTCCCCCTTGGCCAGGCTGGTGGGGGTGCAGACGCTGTTTCCGGGCTGTGCTGCAGACAGGAGGGACAGACCCCGCACCCAGGGGCAAATGGCCAGGCTCACGGGGAGGGAAGCAGAGGCAGGAAGGGCTGGGCTTGGCTGGGGCCTTGTGTCCTCCATGTAGCTAGCAGTGCTGTCTCAGGACTGGGACAGGGGACAGCCAGAATGGGACCACCGGCACCGTCTGCCACAGAGCCCTTTGGAAAGCTCCTTCTCCTGGTGGCAGAGAGCGCATAGCCATAAATCACAGTTAACGGCCCTTGTCATGCAGAGGGCAGCCGCCTAGCGCATCCTCACAGAGCAGAGGAGGGAAGCCCCTCTGGATCCAGCTGCCAGGCCAGTCCATTGTGTGGGACAACCCCAGCAACCCCTGCGTGGTCCTGCAGCTGCAGCCGGAGCTCCTCTTCTGACAAGTCCTGACCTCAGGAGCCCTCACGTGGACACTCAGAAAGTAGCCCTCCTGCCAAGGTCAAGGCCTAAAGGAAATACAGCTAGGAAAGACACTGAAACACTTTCTGTGATTCAACCTCCACCCGCCCATGAGCCCTGTTTTCCTCCTCCCACAGCCCAGAAAGTTCTCTGAGGCTGTGTGTGGGTGGGCCTGTAGGGCGAGTCTTCTGTGTCACCAATGGGAGGAAGCAGTTTGTCAGCTCAGCTCAGGGAGCAGGGGCCGGCCGTGGGGCAGGACAGCTATGCTAGGGACGCCGGCAGGGACAAGGACAGTCTGGCGTGTTTCCTGGGAATTGTGGGTGTTGGCTTTTTCCTAGCAACATCTTTCAGAGGAAAGCTTTGTGGAGACATGGAGTCCTCTGTTTTGGGGTGTTTCTCCGGGCGCCCTGAGGCTTTAGTGTGGTCCCTCCCCCTGAGTCTGGCTGGGGTGTATGCCATGGTTGAGCTGGCTGCCCTGGAGGACAGGATCCCACTGCATCGGTGCTGGGTGTGGCACACAGGGTCATGCCCATTTGGGAGAGCCACCCCCCAGATTTCTGGGCACCCCTGAGGAAGTCCCAGCTTCTTAAGGAGGGATAGGGGACCTACCTGCAAGTGTGGGGAGATTAGAAGGGCCTGTCTCTGGGTCCTGCCCTCCCCTGGGTGTTTAGCCCTCCTCCACACCCTGTTGGGGAGTTTGTCCCAGGTCATCCTCCCTGGCTGTGCTCTGAAGGCGCCACTGGTACCTGAATCCCCACCTGGGTTTCAGTCCAGAGGCTCCAGCCACGCTCACAACCTGGTCCTCCACCGCCCTCCAGTGGTTGTCTAGGCTCACTGCACAGCTGAGACTGCTATTTACTTTTCTTCAATGCTGTGGACACTGTATTCTTACTCAATTCCTACCCCCTCTCCCTAGGGCTGTAAGGAATACAGGATCCTCCCTAAAAAGAGAATAAGCTCCCAAGCAGGTAAAGGCATCTTCACAAAGGTGCAGTGAAACCAATAAGGCAGCATGTGCTCTCAGGTAAGGTATGATACTGTAATCTGTGAAAGAAATACGTGTTTGGTGCTCCTCCAGTATTCTCCCTACAGAGCTCTTAAACCCCTGGGAGGTCCACAGGAGTGAGGGCAGTAAAGGTGTCTTTGCCAGGTTAATGAGGTGACTTTTGGAACACACCTGAGCTTAGGGACTGGTCCCCAGGAGAGCCATGCGATTATAGGGTGGGGCTTTCTCTCTCCACCACCCTGCACCTCCGGGGAGAGGGGAAGAGCTGGAGGTCATCAAATCAACCACCAACAGCCAGTTATTTATAATCAGTCGTGCTTAGTAATGAAACTTCCATAAAAACCCAAAAGAGCTGAGTTTAGAGAGCTCCAGGGTTGGTGAAGGCATGGAGATTCAGGGAGAGTAGCTTGCTCAGGGACCATGGAAGCTCCAAGTCCTTTCCCCACACCTTCCCCTGTGCATCTCTTCTGTCTGGCTGAGTCATACCCTTTTGTACCAGTCAGTGGTCTGGTAAGGAAAATGTTTCTTTGAGTTCTGTGAGCCGCTCTAGCAAATTAACTGAACCCCAGGAGCGGGTGCTTGGGACCTTCCATCTGTAGCCGCTTGGTCAGAAGCACAGGTAACAACCGCCTGGGCTTACAGCTGGTGTCTTGCTGGCAGGGGGTGGGACAGTGACTCTGGCAGGACTGAGTCCTTAGCCCACATGCTCTGTTGCTTTCTTCAGGTGGAAAGGGTCCGAACTGAAGGGGATCCCTTCTAGGACGCCCTGCTGGTGGTGCAGAATTGTTTGTGGTGCGGAGCGTGCCCCACTCCCGCCACTGGGACTGAGTCCCAGAGCCCTTTCAGTCGGCGTCAGAGTGGGATTTGCTAGACCAGCCGTGGCTCGGCTCGCAGAAACGTGGCTTGGGAGGAGAAAGGTGAGAGGGTGAGGGATGAAGGACCTTCGATTCCTGGGGGGCCACTAGTCACCCGAGGTGTGAAACGGCAGCTATGCTGAACTCGGTTACTAGAGGCAGAACTCACAAAAAAAGCTCCCGGGGAGCTGAATCCCTGAGTACTTAAGGAAAGGAAAAATAATAAGCGTTGTGAATACAACCCTCTGGTACTCCTTATCTGTCATAGCTAGAGTAAAAGTAAAATAAAGCACTGGGTTGGGCCTCGATGCTAATCCCAGTTCAGGTTTGGGTCTGTGTGGCCTGTCGAAGCCACCTAGATAGGGGAACATTATGCAGGCACAACAGAAAGTCCCTCTAAAACCCTGATCCTCTAGAAAATAGTCAACATGCGCCTTCGGTTTTGAATGCTGCCTAGTGGAAGAGCGTGTTTGAGTCGCTGCGGTGCACCAGGACGATCACAGGTGGCCATTTGTGACCCAGGCACACGGAATCCCAGTCCGCTCAGGTGGTTTGCTCAAGGCTCATAAGCCCGTTAGTTTGATTTCCTCGTCTCTGTCCGTAACCACTCTGGTGCCGCACCCAAAGGTGGTGGCGCTCAGTGCCACCTGCAAGGCTCCATCCACAGAAACTCTGACTTCATAGGTCTGGAGTAGGACCTGGGACTTTGCATTTTTAACAAGTCCCCAAGTGACCTGGGAACTCTGAGAACCATTGCTCTAGAGATGGCTAGTTAATAATTTTCTAAAAACCAACCCGAGGTCATATGCAGAGGGATTTACTTCCTTCAGTATGTGTCACCTTGCATTTGGGGGGTGCCCTGGGCTGGCGGTGCTTCGGGCTTCTCGAGCTGTAGCAGTAGCTGACGTTGAACCTGATCCTCTTCCTCCCATGGCGAGGGCAGAGAGGTGGGCTCCGCACTACTGAGCCTTGAAAGACCCCAAACAGGGAGCGCAGGTGGGCCCACCTGCCCGGCCAGCTCTGTACTGGAGAGGTTGGCTTTACTAAGAGCTCTAATGGCTGGTGAGCACCACAGGCCCAGCTGACCTTGAGCTCAAGGCCAACCTTGAGCATGACCGGTGCAGCCCCGGCGGCTTGGCGTCACTGTGTCAGGATCAGAGAGCAGACGCCCGCTCGGCCTGCCTTCCCAGGGCATGGAGCCTCCCCACCCCTGCCCCTCACAGCCCGACAGGAGACAGTGACAGTTGGCAGGGGCAGGAAAAGGGAGGAGGAAAAGGCAGGTGCCAGGGGTGGCTAATGCAGGAACTCAGAAGCCCCACCTCTCCTTGTCCTCGGTGCTGCCCCGCTCTGTAGAGGCCTGGCCAAGTTCAAGTTGCAGGTGGTGGTGAGAGATTTAAATTCACAGTGAAAGAACCATAGCCATCCTTTTCCTCGGGGCTGCTTCTCTGTGTGCCGCTTCAGGTCTGGTTGACTCTCGGCTCACAGTGTGGACAGGGTCCAAGTGCAGATAGACCGACCGTGCGAGGAGTGGCCCTGGTGGCAGACACACTTCCTAGTGGCTCCAGACCCTGCTTCTTCACGGGCCGAGCAGGGCGAGGTCAGGGAAGCAGGCGATGTGCTGGGAGCGCTGCCCGAAAGCCTGTGTTGAAACTTCGTTGCTCCACAGCTGCCCCGTGGTGCAGGTCCAGGGCTGCCTGAGGGCCAGACGTGAGCACAGCAGTGGGGCCGTGCGTGGGTCACAGGGCGGTGTCCGACAGGGCCATCTAAATGGTTTTCCAGCGAAGCTTTTAGTATTTGCAACACGACCTTACCTGAACCAGCCATGTAGGTTGGGAAGCAAAAGTCAGAGTTCCATTTGTTTTGTGTCTGTGTAAGATTCACAGTATTTTTGAGTCAAGCTAAAATACAAAGTAAAATAAAACAGAGTGAAAAGAGAAGGAAAAGAAGAAAAACTGTGTGCAGAGCTGTGGAGCTGCGTCCCCACCTGCGCAGATCACACTGAGCACCTGACCGCCCAGGGGAGGGAAGCCCTGGGAACGAGGACAAGGCCCAGTTTTAAACCTGGAGGGGAGTCGGGGCCCAGCGGGAGGCGTCACAGGCCGCAGCGCGTCTTCCCGGTCTGGCTTGACTCAGACCCAGGGGCCAGGCGTAGAGTCTCGATTTCCTGGGTCAGCAAGGGATTAGTTGGGAAGGGACGAAGAGATGCTACCGACTCCCTGCCCTGGTCAGCCTCTCAGGTCAGTGGATCTCAGTCTGCTGGACGTCAGAATTACCTGCGGAGCGTTTGAAATCTTAATGACAGGCCACATCCCAGACCCGTCAAATGAGAACTGATGAGAACCATACTTCAAAGATTAACCAAACAAATAAACAAAAGCCTCTTTAAGTGATTTAATGGACAGCCAAGGCTAAGAACCAATCACTGCTCTAAAATACTCCTGTTGACTTTGACTTTCCTGGATTATTGGTCGGTTTCCATAATCAGCTTTATACCCCTGGTCCGTCCACCTAGCCAGTGAGTTTGCACCCAGCTCCAGCCCCTCCTCATTGCCCGTCTCTAATACTCTGCATCCTTATTCAGCTGCACTGGTTTCCTCAAACTGGGCATGAGCTGGAGTCGAATAATTAGTTCGCACCTAAAACGCATACAATTGTGCATCTCTTTTCTGTTCCCCCCAGCAGATGGGGTCTTCTGAGAATAGAGTGGCATGCTATCCAGCCTCCTTTGCCACCAGTGCCTTTGCAAAATAACTTCAACCCTAAAAATACAGCAGCAAGGCAAAGGTTTCTCCTCCCATTTCAATCAGCTCTGTGACTTTATCTCTAGCATCCCCTCCCCTCTGCCACTTCTTCAAATAACTATTTTTTGGTACATTTGATAATGTGGTAATTCTGATTTTTTTTTCCTAAGAAAAACCTGTACCAGACAGACAGTTCTTAGATAAATTTTCCCACTTCACCACCATTCTCTTGTCCTATTTTTTTAAAGTTCTTTTAGAAGTGCCTCTTCCAATCAAAGGAAGGCCATTTATTTCAAGATCTATAAATAGCTGTGGGTCTTTTAGATTCTTCCAGCACATCTATTCTTCTGCTTGCTGCAGCGTTTCCTCTAAGTTTTCTTATTCCTGCACAGCCTGAACGATGTTTCCCCATGGGCAAACCTGTGACAAATGCACCAAAACAAAAGGGCCCTTGCCAAGTGCCCAGAGGATACTTGGTAATTACTTAATGAATGGCTGGAAGAAGAGCGAGTGCCCCTCCAGCGCAGGTGCAGACTTCAGCACTGCTCATCGCCACGCATTCCTGGGAAGTCTACATGTCACAGTTCTGGACAAGCACTAGGGAAATCTGTGCTGTTAGAGACTGTGCCGGGGCCACTCGCATAAGCCAGTAGAGAGAATATCCAGTTTCTGCCTTCATCTCTGTTCTGAATCTCTAATGCATCTTGGGGGAAACTTTTTTGGATTCAGAACTGAAGGAAATGGATTGAGATTACTTGGTGAGTTAGGGACTTTGTTTATTGGCACTTGAGGTAATCAGATCATTTTTATTTTTTATCTCAGTCAGTCTTATTTCTGCCTTGTTTTTGTCTTCATCCCATCTTTCAAATCACACATGCTTCAGGGTGACACATTTCGCCACGCTTTACAAGTTGTCAGCCTCCCAATCTTGAGGAGTAGCTAATGACTCAGTAAAATATTTTGTTGCAGGATATAAATCAAAGAATAATTTGTAATACATGTAAAAGAAACTCAGCCTCTAGGAGTCATGTCGGGCCTCTAGCCGACCCATCCTGTCTCCATTCCCAGTCCAGAGTTTGGTGGCCCCAGAGAAGAAAGCCCTGGGTTTTGGAAAGTCTTGCACTGCAGCCTGTTCTCTGCTCTTTCAAAAGATGTGTTACTTTACCCAAAGGAGTCAGAGCAATGTTTGAACATTTACTTCTCATTTTGGACAATTGTTATTTACCTGGTTGTGTTCGTCGTCAACTAGACCGTGATGGCCAGGCTGTGGAAGACTGGTCAGTTTGGAGAGAGTGTAGATGAAACAGGCACATCTTTAAACATTCCAACATCTGAATTATAGGGGTACCAGAAGGAGAAAAGGAAAAACAACAAGTGGAAAAGATATTTGAACAAATAATGAAGGAGAACTTCCCAATCTGGCAAAGGAAATAGAATTCCAGGAAGTCCAGGAAGCCCAGAGAGTCCCAAA
>CM052546.1:27854064-27864587 GCA_028533065.1 Trachops cirrhosus | reverse complement strand
ATGTATAGTAAAATGACAGCAAACTCACAATTATGAACAACCACACCTAAAACAAAAACAAGAAACTAAGCAAACAGCTAGAACAGGAACAGAGCCACAGAAATGGAGATCACATGGAGGGTTAGCAACAGGGGAGTGGGGGGAGGAGAGTGGGGGAAAGATATGAAGAATAAGTAGCATAGATGGTAGGCAGAAAATAGACGGGGAGGGCAAGAATAGTAGGGGAAATGTAGAAGCTAAAGAACTTATGACACATGGACATGAACTAAAGGGGGGAATGTGGGTGGGAGAGGGTGTTCAGGGTAGAGGGGCATGAAGGGGGGATAATAGGACAACTGTAATAGCATAATCAATAAAATACATTAAAAAATTAAAAACAAAAAGAAACAGGCACAGGACTCACCAGCCACGCCCCCACTCACCAGCCACGCCCCCACTCACCAGCCACGCCCCCACCAGACCCTGCTGATGTGCCAGTCCGCTGCGAGCCCTGTCCCCGCTGGGCTTCTTAACAGCGCTTTTCAGGGAATTTGCAGTTTTCTGAATCCCCAGTTCTGAGAAGAATCAATCAAGAAGTTAGAAAAGTGGGAAACAAGTGTTACAAATCTTTTCTGAGAATGAAAATTTAAGTAATACAGAGCATGACTGGTGGGAAGGGATCCACTGACTTGGGGTTTGAAGCAGGAGCGGGAGGAGCTGAGAAGGAGAGTAAGACGTTAACTTAGGGCGGGCCTTTCTCGGAACCCAGCAGGTCGCAGTCTGACCTGTCCCCCTTGCAGCTGCGGCCAAGTTTGTAGCGGGGTCACTGCCCTGTCTGCTGCTAACGGTGTGTGCATAAAAGTGTCTGTTTTCCAACTCATAGACACAGCACACTTTACATTAAGTCCTGCGAGTGATGTTTCAAGAAATAACACGTTCTTCAAACAAATTAGCTCCTTAAGTGGAATTCAGCTGTGGCATGTGATTCTCCGTCGTGCAGCGAGTCCTGGTGGGACCCTGCAGTGTCGGGGCGCAGTCCTGGCGTGTTTGCGGCGTTTCCCCGGTGTTCGAATATTGCTAGCAGCTCCAGTTCTTTGTAAAGACGTTCAACCTTACTTTCTTTTCCTTCTTGTTTATTCTTACACATCAAACACATTTTCAGGTAACCTTAATAATGATTAAAGGGTATAAAGAATGTTGGGAGTATTTTAAGTAGAACCTGTGATTTCAGAAATTCTAGAGAATTCTCTGGGATTCCAGGGAATTTGGAAACACTGCTCTCACCGGTATTTCCTGAGTTTGTCTGAGAGTCAGCGGCCCTCACCGCTGCCCCGAACCTGGGCTGCCGTCCGGGGTGGGCTGGGCCGCTGACCCCGCCTCCTGACGGGTTCCCCTGTGGTTCGTTCTCTGACCTGGAGCCAGAGAGACCTGGCAGACATGCAGGTCTGTTCCTTGCATTCCCTCTTAATGGCCCCCCACAGGAGAGGGACCTCAATCATTAGTAACCTGGGAATGACAACTCAAACCACAGTTAGAGATCAGAACATACCTGTCAGATTGGCACAAAATGTAAAGTCCTTGCTCCACGAGGCAGGGACAGAACCCGTTTTTGCCCACCATTTTCTTTGTCAGATCAGCCCAATGCCAGACAATTAGTCAGTGCTCCGTGCCCCTTTAAAGGTGGGTGAACGTGTGGATAAGTAACCGGGAATGGCGTGTGTGCAGCTCACAGCCTCCCTGCACTGTGTTGGCTGTGCACGTCCCCCAGACACCGGGGAAATGGATGGTCCTGTGGGCATTGCCCAGAGGAGTCTTCTCTGAGGCCGACAGTGGGAGGTCCTGGCGTGCATCAGCACTGCCTTCTCCCGTCACAGCACACAGATTCATTCTTACAAGCCTCACCTCCTTAAAGTCTTGAGCATGGGGAGACTGTACCACAGCCCTGGTATTTCCTTCCTTCTGAAAAACTATCAAACTATATCAAATTATATAAGAATCTGTTCAAACATAGCCTCACATTAGCAGCACCATTTCCTCCTGTTTTGCAGAACTGCAGTGAGAAGCAAATGAGATAACACACATAAAAGTGCTTCATAAAGACGGAGCAGCATGCAGCATTAGCATCCAACATTATCAGACCAGCAGGCCTCCACTTTGTGAGCACGGCCCTGTTCACCTCGGCTCACATCGCAGGGCCTGGGTTCAGCCTTGGGCCAACCTGGAAAGGTTTTCTTTCTGACCTGAGAACCCCTTCCTGTCTGGCTCTCGCGGGCTTGCTCTGCGTGTCTCATGTGCCAGCACCTAATTTCCTTAATCAAGGTCCTCATTCTCTTTGGACAAAAATGAATTTTAGAATTAAACCTGCCAGGTTTCGAATTTTGACCTTGCAGCTTAGAATTTCCTTGACCTTTGACCAGTTTCTTATTTCTGACCCTCAGTTTCTGCATCTGTAAAATAGGATGATAGTCTCTCTCTCACAAGGATGTTTTTGAGAATTGAATAAAGCCACAGGTTCAAAGTAGCATTCTTACTATCTGGTTCGTAATGAGTATAAGACATGCATTAGTTCCCTTCCATCTCTCTCTGAAGAGGGGTCTCAACTCATTGAAAAGCTCATCTTTATAGGAGAGAGCAAAAAGCAGAGTCTGTGATGAGACAAAAGGTGGGACTATCAGGCTGAGTACGACAGCTGCTGGTCCCTTATCAAAGCAGAGGGTAGCAGGTTTGGTCACAAAAAGCCTACCAGCCTCTCTCAGTGGCCGTCGAACCTTTTGAGCGATGGCAGGGTTGTAACGCACAAGAACAGGACTGACCTGCCGAGCGGAGCCCCTTGTCTGAAAGCGTGTTCTGGGAGCGTGGTGATTCTCAGGGTCTCTGAGTCACGGCCAGCCAGCACTTCACCATCCTGGTGAGAGTGGGCCGTTTTACCACAGTCTGGGAGATATGCCAGCAACAGGGACACCAGCTGGTCGCCCCCAAAGTACTTATTTTGTAAACCTAGACTCTGAGTTGAAGGAATTACCATCTTGGACCAAGACTTGCAATGAGGATGACCTTTGTCATAGGCTTGCTGGGAGGGTTCATTCAAGCACCCCCTTGCTGGGCCCCGATCAGCTCATCTACACACTGAGTAGGCTGGGCCCGTGCAGTCGAAGGGCCCTGCCCGCCCTGGTATCCTGTTGATAGTATGAGCCTCCGTCCGTGACAGCTTACACCTCAGGACCGGGAGCTTGTCCCTTGATTTGAAGTCAGAGTCACTCCTGCTGTAGTTGAAGTCTCTCCCGCACTCCCTGTTCTTCCCACAGACAGGGGAGAGCTTTTCACTGTGACAAGCTCCCAGAAGCCTGCTCCCTCTGGTTTCTGAGCGTGCTGTGCAGTCACGCCGAGGTTCCCGCCTCAGCTGTGAGGCCTCCAGGGTGCTGGTTGTCCACGCAGCAGACGTCAGGGCATCCCTGAGATGCTTTGATTCTGTGCCCTCAGCCCGGCACTTACACAAGCAAGTATTTGGTGCACAATATACGAGTTCACTTATTTCCACTCTGACTCGGTGCATGAGCTAAACAAGAAGGGACCGCAACCAGACACAAAAGGCTGTTAGCTCTTACCGCCTCACGTCAGGGATATCCCAGAGTAGTCCCAATTCCGAATGTTTCACTCTGTCTCCAAACCGAGAGACAGTCGCTGTGGTTTCCTGGGCTGTGCCAAAGCGTCTGAGTTTGCCGTGGCCCCACGTGTTTGTCTACCTCTGTAGCTCTCATCCAAGGAGACGTGTCCGAAAAGGTGTTGCTGAGACTGGTGTCAGGAGTTTACTGCCTGTGTTTCTGCTGGGAGTTCTGTGGCTTCAGGTGTCACATTGAAGTCTTTGTCCATATTGAGCCTGTTTTTCTATATGGAGTAAAAAAATGGTACAGCTTCATTTTCTGGCACGTGTCTGTCCAGTTTTCTGAGCACCACTTATTGAAGAGTCCGTGCTTTCCCCATTGTGCACTCTTGCCTCCTTGGTCATGGATTGAACATATAATGTGGGTGTATTTGGGGGCTCTCTGTTCTGTTCCATTCGCCTGTGTGTCTGTTTTTGCACCACTGCCACGTTGCTTTGATGACTATAGCTTTGTAATTTAGTGTGAAAGCAGGGAGTGTGGTACCTCCAACCCTGTTCTTCTTTCTCAAGATTGCTTTGGATATTCACGGTCTTCTGTGGTTCCAATATAAATTTTAGGGTGATTTGTTCTAGTTCAGTGCAAAATGCCATTGGTGTTCTATAGGGATTGCATTGAATCTGTGGATTGCTTTAGGTAGTACGGACATTCTCATGATACTAATTCTCCCAATCCATGCAAACAGTGTAGCCTTCCATTTATTTCCCAGCAGCAGAACAAAAAGGCGGCCTACTGAATGGGAGAAGATATTTGCAGGTGATATCTCCATTAAGGGGCTAATGTCAAAAATATATAAAGAACTTATACAACTCAACATCAAGAAATATAATTTGATTAATAAATGGGCAGAGAACTTGAACAGACATTTCTCCAAAGGAGATACATAGATGGCCAACAGACACTGAAAAAATACTCAACAGCACCAGTCATTAGGGAGACGCAAATCAGAACTGCAGGGATGTATCGCCTCACACCTGTCAGAATGACCGCGATCAAAAAGACAACAGGCAGCGAGTGTTGGTGAGGGGGAGGGAAGAGGGAGCCCTCGTGCACTTCAGGCGGGGTTGTAAATTGATGCAACCGCTGTGGAAAGGCGTGTAGATTCCTCAAAAAGTACAAAATAGAACCGTAATATGACCCGGCAATTTCACTTCTGAGTATTTGTCCAAAGAAAATGAAAACACTAATTCCAAAAGATACACCCTTACGTTCATTGCAGCATTATTTTTGTGGCCAGTACGTGGAAGCATTAATTGTACCCGGGAAACTAATAATAATATTGTATGTCAACCATGCTTTATTACAAAAGTATAGTCTTTTCAGTGAGGATTAAGAGCAGATGGTGGCTGTGAAATCGACCTATGTCAGAGGTACAAGGAGCGAGGAATGGCTATGCCGGGCGGCCAGCGCCTCGCGGGTGGAAAGCACGCAGTTCAGCCAGAGCGAGTGTTTCACTGTGACGAGTCTCAGCAGCAGGATGTGCATTTCTGTAATGAGTGTGGGTGTTCTGCCCTCTAGTGTCTCACACTGGTAAGGACTTGTCAAACCCAAAAATGTCTCCTCACTGCTGGCCATAGATTGGATAGAGTCACAGAAAACCAGCTCTTAGAAATCAGTGAAAACACCGTTGGAGATCCTCTGGCGAGCATCACCTTTGTATAGGGGGGACCTGAAGACCATGGTGGAAAAAACTCACTCGAGTTGCCAAAATCAGAGACAGCACAGCAAGGGTTGATTGTTGATTCAATGATTCATTCATTTATTAATTCATTAGTTAATTCATAGCAAATGTTCATTTTATTGTATAATGTTGGAAAAAGTAAATCTCGACATTTGTTCCTTAAGTTAGATCCTCTTCTCTGAGGTCCCCGAGGGCATAACATTATACCTTTCTGACTCCAGAGCCAGAGTTCTTAACTCAGCCTGGGCTCCTAGCTCCTTTGAAGCCCTGAGGGGTGAGGACAGACCAGGTTCTTGCCACTCACAGCCCCGCCCCAGGCGCTGTGGGGAGTGGCACAAGTCAGGTGTTAAATGTGTGTTTGCTGAAGACATTAACAAGTGGGTGAATACTAATTGTGGTGCTTTTGCCGTTCTCAATGCTGCAGCTGTGCAGCACTTTGTTGAAAGAGCAGGTTTAGCAGGACACAACTATCAAACACTCCCAGCTCTGCCCTTTCGGACCTTCTCGGTGGGCTGGTTTTTGGTTTGTTTGTTTTCCTCACACATTGGTTAAATCTAGGGTAGGTTTTGTGACTTTGATGCATACTTTACATGTAAAAAAGACCTCTGGTCACTTTTAAACACAGTAATTTCACCTTCCAGCCACTTGCAGGTGGACCTCCCCACTGTTCTGGTGCTAATCTTAGATGTGGGAGAGGAAGAGGATGAGTGACCACTTAGCCGACCGACCAGCAAAGGTTAAAGCTCACAGCTGTGAATGTCTGCTTCTGAAAGTGCCAGGTCAGCATGTTTTTGACTAGCCCTTTGTCCACAGTTAGAAGAGCTAAAAAAATACTTGAAAACTCTATCTGAAGTGTTAAACAATTAAAACTTGAGATATTCAAGATTTCTGAGAGACAGGAAGCCCAGAGAAGTGAGCCCAGCATTTGCAACGGTCCCCTCCCTGAAGCATGTGGAGATTGGAAAGCTGTGACAGGGACTGAGAACCTGAGCAGAAGCTTATCTCTCACGTGGGATTGGGGGAAAATTGGGTTTCAGGGCTTGACAAAGGGGAGGGGCCCTGGAAGGTATCCCAGGGTTTTTGTTCTGCTCCCCGCCCCCACCCCACTGCCAAGGACTTCAGTGGGTTAGACTTCTTTTCACAAAGCATGAAGCTCAATCCGTAACTGCATTAAAGCATTTTTTTCTCCCAGGATAGCTGCCTACCAGAAGTAATAGTAAATCTCCTCTGGAGGAGGATAGCATCATCCAGGGCCTCACGTGATCTCTACAATCGCTTTTGCACAAGCCTAATCATAACCAGAGTTAACCAGATGTAACAGCCCTGACTGCTGTGGCTCGGTTGGTTGGGCATCATCTCGAAAACCAAAAGGTCACCAGTTTGATTCCCAGTCAGGGCACATGCCTGGGCTGTGGTTCAGTCCCTGCACAGGATGCGTGTGAGAGGCACATGCTCAGTGTTTCTCACACTGACGTTTCTCTCCTTCTCTTTCTCCCGCCCTTCCCGCCTCTCTAAAAATAGATAAAATCTTTTAAGACAAAGACATAACAAAAAAGAAATGAAAAACCTCAACAAACAACCAGATAATAAACGGAGGAGACCCGTGGGAGATCCAGGTATTGGAGTTATCAGGCAGGGGCTTGAGCAGGGCCAGGATTCATGTGTTCGAAGAATTAAAAAACCAACGGACGACTACAGTGTGTAAAACCAGCAGTGTGGGAGTCCTAGCGCTGAGCAGCACAGTAACTGAAGCCAAGATTTGATGCTGTGAGAGTTAATAACCCAGAATATAGATCAAAAGAACATACAAAGACAGAAGCACAGACAGACAAAATAATGCCAAATACAGAAAAGAGAGTAGGAAACATACATGACATTTGAGTCCCAGGAATTTAGATGGAAGGGAATGGGTCAGAAGCAGTATTTTAAGAGTCAATGGCTGACAGTTTTCAAAAACTGGTAGAAGAAATCAATCCACATATCCCAGAAGCTCTACAAACCTGAAGCAAAATACATACTAAGAAAACCACAGCCAAGTACACTGTAATAAAACAACAACAAAGCCAAGGCAACTGTGCTTACACCTGCAACTAATCTAAAATAATATTGAATGTAAACTGAATGTAACTGAAAAAAAAAACAAATCAAAGGTAAAGGGCCTGGGAACAGCATTAAAAAAAAGCACAGACAAATAATTTGTGATATATTCACACTACGGAATGCTGTGAAGCCGCCTAAAACTGCGGGGATGAATAATTTATAATTACTTGCAAGAACATTTTTGAATCTCTAAACATAATACTGAGTAAAAGGAGCACATATTTTGAGTCCATGGAAACCAAAAGTATAGCCCTGGCCAGTGGCTGAGTTGCTTGGAGTGTTATTGCCTGAACCCCAAAAGGTTGCAGGTTCAGTTCCTGGTCAGACCACAGGTGTAGCAGAAGGTTCGGTCTCTGGTCACGGCATGTATGTGAGGCAACCCATCGTTGTTTCAAAAATAGAACTACATCATGTCGATGTTTCCCTCTCCCTCTCGCCCCCTCCCCACCTCCCTCCCTAAAATCTTTTTTTAATTTAATCAGTTCTTTAAATTTTTTAAATATATTTTAGTGATCATGCTATTACAGTTGTGCCATTTTTTCTCCCCTTTATTCCCCTCTGCCCTGTACCCCCACTCCCACCAGCATTCCCCCACCTTAGTTCATGTCCATAGGTCATACATATAAGTTCTTTGGCTTCTCAATTTCCTATACTATTCTTGACCTCCCCCTGTCTATTTTGTACCTACCAGTTATGCTTCTTATTACCTGTACCTTCTTCCCCACCCTCCCCCACCCCCTCCCCACTGATAAGCCTCCATATGATCTCTGTTTCTGTGAAACCAATTTTTTAAAAAAGCATATCCTCAGATGAGGATTGGAAGAAAAAATCAAAAGAATAAAAAAGAAACAAAAGCAGCATAAATTCCAGTGGATGAAATCAGAACAGTGGTTAAGTTGGGGAAGATAATAGTGCCTGCAGTGGGAAGTAAAATGAACTTACATCGAAAAAAGGGCTGTGTTCTTGCTGTACGAGAATGCTGTCAATTTCCAAGTGTTGGCTTTGTGTCCTGCTACTCTGCTGAATTCACTTACTAGGTTGAGTAGTTTTTTCGGTGGATTCTATAGGGTTTTCTATGTACACTATCATGTTGTCTGCAAATAGTGAAGCTTTACTTCTTCCTTTATAATTTGGGTGACTTTTATTTCTTCTTCTTGTCTGGTTGCTGTGGCTAGGACTTCCAGTACTATGTTGAGTAAGAGTGGGGAAAGCAGACACCCTTTTCTTGTTCCTGACCTTAAGGGAAACACTTTTAGCTTTTGCCCACTGAGTCTGATGGTGGCAGTGGGTTGTCATATATGGCCTTTATTATGTTGAGGAATGTTCCCTCTGTTCCCACTTTGCTGAGTGTTTTTATCCTAAATGGGTGCTGGATTTTGTCAAATGCTTTTATGTGATTTTTGTCTTTCATTTTGTTTATGTGGTGTATTACGTTTATTGATTTGTGAGTGTTATACCATCCTTGTGTCCCTGGGATGAATCTCATTTCATTGTGGTGTGTGATCTGTATAATGTATAGCTGGATTCAGACCACCAATATTTTGTTAAGGATTTTAAGACATGAAAAAATGCTCAACATCACTAGCCATCAGAGATATACAAATTAAAATCCCAGTGAGATGTCACCTCACACCTGTCAGAATGGCTATCCCAATAAATCAGTGAAGAAGTGCTGGCGAGGTTGTGGAAAAAAGGGAACCTTATTGCACTGTTGGTGGGAATGCAGGTTGGTGTAGCCACTGTGGAAAGTAGTATGGAATTTCCTCAGGAAATTAAAAATGGAACTGCCTTATGACCCAGTGATTCCACTGCT
Source organism: Trachops cirrhosus (assembly GCA_028533065.1). Lineage (NCBI taxonomy): Eukaryota > Metazoa > Chordata > Mammalia > Chiroptera > Phyllostomidae > Trachops > Trachops cirrhosus. The sequence continues at coordinate 27,855,355 of CM052546.1, read as the reverse complement.
GGGAGTATAACCTAAGAATCCCAAATCACCAATTCAAAAGAAGTTATACACCCCTGCGTTCATAGCAGTACTATTTAGAATAGCCAAGTGCTGGAAACAGCCCAAGGGCCCGTCAGTAGATGAGTGGATGAAAAACTGTGGTGCATTTTCACAATGAAATTCTATGCAGCAGAAAGAAAAAAGTCCTACCTTTTGCGACAGCACAGATGTAACTGGAGAGCATTATGCTAAGTGAAATAAGCCAGGTGGTGAAAGACCGATACCATATGATCTCACCTATGACTGGAGTCTAATGAACAAAGTAAACTAATGAGAAAAATAGAACCAGAGACATGAAAACATGGAGCAGACTCACAGCTGCAAAAAAGGGCTGTATTAAAAATGTACTATTTCGTGGGACTTAAATATATGTGAGTATGCACACACATTGGTGTGTGTTAAGTATTAATATGTGTTATAAGTATTAAGCTATAATATTTTACTTTAATATAGAAAAACCTGATGCTAATGTATGTACATTAAAATAATAATATCCAATAGGCAGGACAGTTAAATGGAATTAAGGTCCACTGTAATGTTCTAAGGTCTTCACTTTGTCCAAGAATTATTTTAAAATGCCAATTTACATTAGAAAATACTGTTATGTTTTAACATTTAGGGTGATAAATAAAAGAATAGCAAAAGAATGTAACTAACAAGACAATATAGGAGAAAAATAAATAAAAAATAATTAGCCCAAAGAGAATTCAGCATAAAAGATGGAAAAAAGAAGATTGTAGAATAGATGGGCTAGATAGAGAAAACATAGAAAACATAAAAAAATATGTTTGAACCAAAATATATCAGCATTCATATTAAATATGAATAAACTCATGTGGGTAGACCCCATCTAATCAGTAGGAAGCCTTCACAGGAAAACGCCGACCCCCAGAAGGAGGGGGAATTCTGCCACCACGTGGCCTTTGCACTCCAGCTGCCCTGCCCTGCAGCCCGCTGCCTTGCCCTGCCCTGCAGCCCGCTGCCTTGCCCTGCACCTGCATCCCAGCTGCCCTGCCCTGCCCTGCAGCCCGCTGCCCTGCCCTGCCCTGCAGCCTGCTGCCCTGCCCTGCCCTGCACCTGCACCCCAGCTGCCATGCCCTGCCCTGCAGCCTGCTGCCCTGCCCTGCCCTGCAGCCCGCTGCCCTGCCCTGCCCTGCAGTCTGCTGCCCTGCCCTGCACCTGCATCCCAGATGCCCTGCCCTGCCCTGCATCCCAGATGCCCTGCCCTGCCCTGCCCTGCCCTGCAGCCTGG
>CM052546.1:27788654-27853964 GCA_028533065.1 Trachops cirrhosus | reverse complement strand
TCCCAGCTGCCCTGCCCTGCCCTGCAGCCTGCTGCCCTGCCCTGCCCTGCAGTCTGCTGCCCTGCCCTGCACCTGCACCCCAGATGCCCTGCCCTGCCCTGCAGCCCGCTGCCCGGCCCTGCACCTGCATCCCAGCTGCCCTGCCTGCCCTGCCCTGCCATTTTCAGACATGCCAAGCCTCCACTGTCCTGTGAGCCATTTCCTGACACACACATGTGCACACACACTCTCTTTCTCTGTCTCTATTTACACTACATATGTATGAAACCATGTAGAATTACATATATAACTATATGTTATTACATATATAATTATATGTAACTACCTACATATTATACAGATAAACTGCTTACAGGGCTGGTACCCAAGTCAAGCACCAAGATACTCTTTTACGGCCTGGTGAGGGCGGTGGTTGCTGACATCCCATCTATAGGCACAACAGCACTGCTTGCCCAGGCAGGACACACTCCTGCTTATTATGGGGGTCAGGTTGGAACCCACATCTTCCGCCACCAGACCCACTTGTCTCGCCATTGGCTCATCTCCCCCACTCAGCAACCTTATGAATTCAGCGTGGCCTGTTCCACCGTTGCTGAAGTGAGGTTTTATGTCGGAAAGGGTGGGCGTGATTGCCCTGCCCGATGGGCCTGCAGCGCGTTTCCCCAGCCCTGCCCAGCGCCCTGCCCTTCCTCAGCGCTCTCCTCTGAGTGAGTTCTTCGGCAGTTCTTCCTGCGCACTAACACCCCCAGGTGACAGGTCTTAAAGCTCCTAATTGCCACCCGTTGTATCATTGTTACTCGTTCTGCAGCATTAAAATCCTTTTCATGAAAGGTCAAGGAAAGTTCAGTTCTCTCACAGAACATCCTGAACTTCTCTGGGGCAGTGGGTTCCATAGAATTCAATTTTCTTTCTGCGTGGCAGTTTGGGCGAGGATGCTGGAGTCACATGGTAACCTCTGCTGTCTGTCTTCAATTTGTAACGAAAACAGCCTAACAGAGAGTCATCGAGGGAAGGGGCGACATCTTACTGCTTCTGCGTGCCTGGCGGCGTGCCTGGCCACAGTAGGCGACCGTTCGGTGCTTATCAGATAGGTCATGTGCCCTCATCGTCCTCTTTTCATGCACTTTTCATTCCTCTGCCTTCAAATCTATGGGGCCGCCCTCCAGCTTGATAGGATTACAGTGAAACATTTGGGAATGGTGAAAGTAGAAATTGTCTGTTCCATTTTACAGGTGAGGAAGCTGAGGCACTGAAGCAAGAGCAACACAGCAAGCCACAGCAGAGGCAGCGCTGGTCAGAGGTAACCAGATCCCGGCCCTCCCCTACCCCCCCGCCCCGGGACCCCTTCCTGAGTCTCGTGTTGGTTCACACCTCCACTCTTCCTCCTGATCTCACTGTGGCAGTGCTCACCAGCAGCTCAGGGTCGGTGAGTCAGGCCTGGTTCATCAACATCAGAGCGGGGACCGAAGTCAAACACTGGACTCTCCTCCCTTCAAGGTGCTAAGGCAGCATCTTCGACCTCTGGGTCAAAAGAGAGTCGCTCGTGTCACATTCTGTGGCCATTCTTTGCTGTCCTGTTTGCCTCCCCATGGGGTAGCAGGAAGCTCCTGGAGGGACAGCGAGCAGTCCTGGGGACAATTCGGACTTGGGAGTCGCAGCCCAGCTCCGGGGCTGCGGCTGTGCCCTTTCCGTAAACACTGCCAGCTGGGCACCGCACCGCACTTGGGGGCTGTCATGGCAACAAGACAGGCATGGCCCCTGCCCACTGAAGCCTTCAGGGTTACGTGTAGTTGATCAACATTTGATGAATGAATAGAGAACACGGTAACATTTATGTACGTTCACTATGTGCTAGATGCCGTGCTGAGTGCATTCCGTGCGTTGTTTGAAGATGAGCAGGTAGGAAGCAGAGCTGGAGAGTCAAACCACACCCTTGTCTGTCTGACTCTAAAGCCCAAAGGGTGGAAAGAGAGTGTGTAGAAAAGATCAAGTAAAATGTCTGGCACTTAGTAGGCAGCATGGTTGAGTGGAACAGATCTGGATTTGAGTCAGGATAGGACTTGCGTCTTGCATTTGCTCCCTCGGTGACAATGAACCACAGGGGTGCGGCCCTAGCAAGGGGCAGGGCCATGTCAAGGGGTGAGGCCATATGGAGGAAGTGCAAGTTCCCTGAGGCAAGGCCAGGTAGGGTCACTGCTTTGCCCTTAGCATCTGGCACAGAGAAGGTGCTGGAAGTCAATGACACTGGCTTGGCTTAAAGCATCCTGGGATGCTACAGTGTGGGGAGACCTTGAAAACACTGTGCTAAGTAAGAAAAGCAGACACAGTGCAAACATTGCACATCCAGTTAGATGAGGTCCCTAGAATGGTCAAGTACAGAGACAGAAAGTGGAGTAGAATATTGCCAGGGGCTGGCGGGGAGGAGTGTGAGGAGCTGCTCTTTGATGGACGTGGAACTGCGGTTTGGGGTGATGAAAAGACTGGAAATACACAGAGGTGGTGGTTGCACAGCGTCGTGAATGTACGTAACGCCGCTGAATCATTATCTTTAAAAATGGGTTAAAACGGTAAATATTCTGTTATGTATACTTACCACAATAAAAATACATAACATTTTTAAATTAAAAAAATAAACATCCTGAAATGCAGTTGCAGAAGCATAGAAAACTAGTCTGAAGGGACAGAGCTGCGGGATACAGATGAGAAAATCGTTTCGCGATGACACGCTGTGGCTGATGAATTATGGATATCGCTCTCTGCTGTAATCACATCTCCCCACGCACTGAGGCACGAGGCCGTGTGGTTACTACCAGCAGGATAGCTGTTATTTCTGTTGGACACAGAGGAGCGCTTAGGGCTTTCCTCTCAGCTCCACAGTGGGTGAACCTGGACTTGAACTCAGGTACCAGGCGTGACCCTCCCAGCAGGCCACGTATCTCCTCCAGAAAGCAGACCCTGATTTGGGTGGACCAACAGCCGTTACTTGAAGATGAGCTTTGCTGAGATCCCAAGGTCTGCTGGACCCAAAGGCTGTGTTTAGTTTGGAGCAGTCACAATTGAGGTAACAGGAGGGGTCTAATCCAACCCATCCGTGCTCTGGGCCAGTCAGATCTTCTGCTGACGAGAACGCCATACAGACAGCAGTGCCCACGAAATGGGCTTCCTTGAGCTACAGAGGAAAGACCAGTTTTATCACAGTGTCTGGCCCTGAGCTGTACCACCCCATCTCCGAGGAGCAGCGAGTGTGTCAGGCCGGGCCTGGCTTGGGCAGCTGCCGTTCCTTCAAACGCCCCTGGTGCTCTAAGGACACTGGGCAGGGTGGCTGTCCATTGCCCTGAGACAGGGCTTCTCGGGACACCATACTATGCCCCCTAAGGGGCAGAACTGCCCCAGGTTGAGAACCACTGTGAGAGGAAGACATCTTTGGGGAGAGAGTATTTAAATCAGACACTCAGCCTTGTAATTCAGGGACGCGCACACCAACTTAAAGAAGGGGGCAGTTCCCACCCCGCATTCGCCCCATCTCCTTGTCTTACCACATGTGGAAGGCCCTCTCAGACTCTGGGAGACCTTCGCAGTGTGCTCGCTTGTGGCAGCAGATGGAGAAATGAAGCCACATTTCCTGTGGGTGGCGAGCGCCCCAGCTCCAGATCGGCCACTCGGGGTGCTTGTGGTCCCGGTGCTCAGAGACCCCATAAGTGGTGCCCTGAGGACTGACTCAGGGGAGGGGCTTGGCAGGTGTATCTCGGCTCCGTGTGCCGTGCCCTGGGATGCTGGGGCCGTGGGCAGTGGACCCGGGAGATCCCGCAGAGGTGACGCTCCGCCCTTCCTTGCAGAGCAGTGTGTGTGAACAGGTCCCCAGTGGGGGGGCTGCCCCGCCTGTGCGGGAGACCGCACAGCAGAGCCGTTGGCCGCGGGTCACAAGAGGGTCACTTGTGGTAGAGCCCTGGCCTATCTCGAGCGTTCAGGAAGTGCCAGTCCTGGTGTCCTTCTGGCCATTACAAAGGTGGCGGCCGTTCTCCGCCAGGTGAGGAAGGACCGGCTCCCTGTGAGCCAGCTTCGTCACACAGAGGTCAGCACCTTCTGAGCGAATTCGATTTTAGAGTGACCTTTCTTGTTTACTGGTTCTGCTCACTTTAGACTTTTACGTTTGAAATGAATTATAAAGATAACATTTGTTGTAGAGAAAGTAACTATAAAGAAGTGGGACGTCACAGAAAATAATTCACAAAAAATCCTACTGCCAAAAAGGTGAGGCCAACAAATGTACGTTTTGGGTCTTTCTCTACTGTGATTTTTATTTATTTTAAATTTTATACATAACGTACTATATTACTCACAGTCCCAGCAAAAGTCGGGTGATATGTTTATACCAAGTAACTTGAAGAGGTGCAATCCAGGTAGAGGTTACGAGGGAGCCAGGTGTAAGGGAAGCACGGAAGAGGGAGGCCCCCAGGGCAGGGGTGGAGTCTGCTTACCACCACACACCCACAGCCCAGGGGAGGCAGAAACCGTGCTCCCAGAGGAAGAGGGAGCCGGAGAGCCACGTGGGGAGGCCCCCTGGCAGGAAGAGGGCTGATGGAACACCGTGGGAAGGGAGGATGTACCTTGTCCTCTCTCCTCCCTCCCGGCCCCCAGAAACCAGTGTGCACCATGGCCCGTTGGCACAGCCAGCCTCCCAAGCACAGAACAGGAGGACACAGTGGAGAGGGGTCTGGAGGGCAAACGGAGGACATCCAGCCAAACAGAAGCACGTTCCTGGGACCTAATATTCGAACATTATGAAGCAGCTCCTCCCCCTCCAGATATGACCACTGGCTTCTGTTTGGTGCAGGTCCCTGCAGACATTTTTCTAGGTAGTAGCCTGTATAACATATGCCCTCATAAAAGGTGCGTTTTGTTCTGCCCCTGTGAGTGAGTGCACGTTTATAAATGGGGCAATACACTGTATATTGTTAAACAACCTGCGTTTCCTCTCAGCACTACATCCTGGGCTCTTTCTCTGTCAGCTCCCAGAGACCCAACACATGAAACCTGCAAGGCGGTCCACAGCGTGGTCCACAAGAGGGCTTTTTCCCATGTCCCGGTGCTCGCTCTGTCCTGGGGATGTGGCGGGATTGTAGTTCCCACTCTTTAAACTCAGGCGTGCCCGTGTACTTTTCTTGGGACAAGGACATAAATCGAGGTCACGTGCAGCGAAAGCTTCACCATCTCTTTTCCTGCACCACGGCACGTAGGGATGTTTAGACCAGCACCGTCCAGTATAAATACAGTGCAAGTCGCAGTTTAACATGTTCAAGACACCACATTTTAAAAAATTTATAAAAATAACAGGTAAAATTAATTTTGGTGTCTCTTTTATGTATGCAGTATCTAAATCATCATTTCAACATTCAATCAAGACTACACATGACTGAGTTTTACTTTTGTTGGCACTAAGCCCTTGAAGCCCAGGGTGTGTCTTACAGTTGCAGTGCGTGCCAGTTCCGAGCAGCTGTGTGGCCAGTGCTCAGCAGCCACGAGTGGCCCGTGGCCATGGGAGGGCAGCACAGTCGGCCTGCAACTCAGGATGACAGAGCCGAGTCCACAGCCGAGGTGTGAGGTGTGACAGGCAGACAGTGTGAGTGAGAACCAAGCCTTTTTGTTTTCTTAAGATGTCGGGACCAGGATGTTGTTTGGCCCTGCAGCATCACCGGGCCGTTCAGACCGACACACCGGCCGTAATGCGCTGCGCCATCTCCCGGTGGATGGACAGGAAGTTGTCTCCCGTGTTCTCACCGTCCTAAAAACGTGTGGAAACACATCCTTGGGTGCTTTTCTCGTGCTCACATGCAAGTTTTTCTTCGGGGCAGTTGCCCAAGAGTAAAATCATATGGGAACTTTTTATTTTAACAAACCTGTTCTAAAGGCTGTGCAGACTGACTTTGCAAATGTTCACCTCTGTGAGCAGTGTACGAGAGTGCTCACTCCCCTTGTACCTCGTCAATATCTGGTGTCACCAGATTTCTTATTGCAAAGGTTGTTTCTAATTTTTTGTATTTACATCTTTGATATACTTTACTTAATGTATAGGCTGTTTTCTAACATCATAAGCATTTTAATCTGATTAAAATTTTTAAATGGCTGCATAAAGACATTGTGTAGATGTAGCGAGTTGATCTGTTTCCTTAGGTTTGGCCCTTTGGTTTACGTCTAACCTTTATTGTACATAGCTCCATAATGAACATCTTTATACATTCAACTTTTCCTACATTTCAATTATTTTTCCTTTGGATAAATTCTGGAAGTGTAATTATTGGGTCAAAAGGTCCATAAACTCTGTTTATGGTTCTTAATGTTTCCTAGCAGATCCTTTTTTCCCAGGAGCATTCTATCAGTTACACTTCTGTAGGGGAATTACAGATTTTTATGTGCCGTATATGGAACATTTGCCATACCCAGAGGCTTCCAGAGGCGTTTTATTGCAGCCAGTGCCCCCAGGGGTCCTGTGAGGTGAGCAAGAGGAAAGGGCCCGTTGGGGTCACGTGGTAGAGAAGAGGCAACGCTGACATTTGAACCCAGCTTCGGACAAAAATTCAGGCTCTCTCAATATTAACAATGGCTCCTTTCTACAGGAAAAACCTCTTTGGGGCGTGAAAAGGGAATGTCAGACTAACTTCGGACTTCCAGGAGAGGGCACTGCTAGCCCATAGTCTGCTGCAGAAAGAGACAGAAAAGCCCGGTGGAGGAGGCTGACAATTCTGAGATGGTTTCCCTGGCCGGAGAGAGAGACCTTCTGCTGAAGCAATATGAAGCTGGTGTTTGGTGTACAGAGCTGTCTTCTGGTGAGACTCCGTGGGGTGTATCCCCACAAACAAACCACCGTGTTCCCGAATGAAAGGGGAGGTGCAGTGAGCCGGGTTAACCCGTTCTTAGTGAAAACCATCTCAGGTGTTTCCTAGTGCACTGCGGTTCTCACAGTGGCAGATGATGATGAAATGTACACGAGGAAATAGGGCCTGATGCAAAATTTCCTTGCAGAGCTAAGCGGAGTCAAGTGCATCAGAAAAGATCAGAAACAGTCTCTGGCTGTTTTCAGGTTCTGTTCCTTGGACACTGTTGATGTGTTAGCTGAGAGCCGAGCATCCGTCTGTGTTCTCTGAGGATGCAGAGACATCTGCCCCTACCTTGACCTCAGCTCTTTTCTCTCCTGCCCGAGGCCAGAGGGCCAGAGTGTCCTGATTGGTTTTCCTTCCCCGCTGCCACATCTCCATGCCCCTGCCCCACCCCCGCCAAGTCCGCTTAGGCAGCCTGGATGGACTGTTTGAGGAAGAGGGGGATCCCGTCACTCCTCTCCTAAAAACCCTCCGGTGTACAGATGGTCCCCCTCCGTCAGTGAGATAAAAGCCTTGGCGAGTTTTAGGCTGCCGTCCACGTCGGCCTCCACCCGCTTCCCCAGCCTGGTCTCCTGCTGCTCTTCCTACCTCTTCCCGCTGCTGTGCTCTGGCCACACCGAGCTTGGGCCTTTCTAACATCTCTACAGCTTCGTACCTGCTGCTTCTCCCGCCGGGGAGGTTTGTCACCATTTTATTCAACCCACCGAATTCCTGCTCGTTCCTCCAGCCCAGCCAGCAAGTCACCTCTTCCTGATGTCTTCTCCAGATTCCTAGACATAGTCACTGCTCTGTTGGTAATCCCATGGGTGATTTTAGGTCCACATAGTGCTATTCCTCATTTTTTTTGTCTGTCAGCCCCTCTGTGCAAGGAGGCCCTAAAGAAAAGGGAGTATATCTCATTGATCATTTCATTTCTAAATGCAAGCATATACCAAGTATGTAATAGATCTCAATAAACTATTATTTGCATTTGGACAGAGAGGCTTTCTGTGAATTTCAATAATCTGGCAACATGCCATATATACCATTCTGATTTTTGGATGTTCTAAGCTATCATTATTCATAATTTTATAATTCATACTTAAGATAATGATGTTTGTTTACATTCCCTTTTTCTGGATGATTTTATTTGGAAAGAGGATGTCTGAAGCTGGAATGTGGACGAAGGCCAGCAGAAGTTTCCTGAAAGAGGTGGACTTTCAGTGAAAGGAGGGGGTTTGTGATGGGCAGGAAGGGAAACCACCCAGAGCACTTGACAGAAGAGCAGAGAGGCTCCAGTGGAGGGAGAAGGGGGTCCTTGAGAGCAGTTTGCCTCGCCGTCGGGAAGGGGACACGAGAGAGCAGGAGTGGGTTAGGAAGGAGAGGGGCCTCGGTCTGGGCTCTTATTCCTCCTCCGACTCCTTTTCTGCTTCCAATGGTAGAAATTAAAACTGGTGAAAGACAATTGCCAGGTGTCTACCAACTTCCCACGTTCTTTCCGTTGGTAATGAGTTCTGAATGATCATTCCATCCTGAAATGTGGAAAGCCACTAAAGGAACACTATCACTCAGAGACTGTGGAGCTCCTTACTTCACAACATACACATTTTGACGAGTCTTGAAACTCTCTGTACTGGCCCTGTAACCACCCAGAGGGTCATAACCTACAGCCTCCCCTTCCAGTGCCGGCCCACACACATGGACATGGCCTTCACACGTCCGCTGTCCCCCCGCGGATGACTGCGTGTTCCTGCTGATGAATGGAGCTCTTGGGATGAGACGAACCATCTGTCTCCCAAATGGCATTTCCAGTGCTTCAATCACATCTCCAATAATTACTTCCCCTAAACACATTAGTGGGAAATGATGTAAAAAATAATTAAGCGTAACTATCTACTGCATTAGAAATTGATGATATCTATGTTTTATAAATTAAAGACATGTAGGAGAAAACGATTATTCTTGCTGCTACAGGAAGATCTCTTTATTGTTCCCTAGAATTTGCCCTAGTAAGAGGGAGATTTGAGACCTTCGTGGTCCAAAGGGGAGAAGTGAAGAATGTGAGCAACTCCAGTGAAAACCAAATAATTTTGCGCAAGAGGGCTTGTTGTGCAAAGTACAGAGTAGGGCAAAAGTAGCTTTACAGTCATTTGTATGGAAGATGATATAATAATTAAGTAACAATACAAGCATAAACTCTGTATTTGCACACTCCCGACTGCAAGCCTGCTTGTGCCTCACCCTGTCCTTGCAGCCTGACCGAGTGGCTTCCAGGTGTGGCTCCACAACTGAAGAGCTGGGCGGTTTCAGGTAAGTCGATTAGCCCTCTGGAGCTGTGTATTCCCATAGATGTGTGCAAAGGATTTAATTTGATGACACATAGGAGTGCCTGGCACGGGGCCTGGCATGTGGACCCCTGAGTATGTCTGTTCATTCTCTCCAGCCCTTCAGAGTCTTTAACGTCCGCACCGATGACCCAGCCGACACCCTGACCCCTCACCTGCAAAGGAGAGCACTGTGTGCGCCCGGTTCTCAAGCATAACGCAATGGTTTCCTTCCAGCTTGCTCCAAGTGCCCTCTTCTGTTATGCGTTCTAATTGAACACTGCATATTGCAGCTCCTCTTGGCAAGAGTTCTAAGTGGCTTCCTGCTTGCTTGCAAATCTGCCTCTAATTGAACGTGTTTTCTTTGCCTCTCTCAATGCCAATGGTAGCCGCCACGGAGACCTGGAGCCAGGCTGGCTGCCCCCGGGGAATAACTCCCGTACCAGTCTGGCACCGCTGTGCACAGCTCAACTTTACTCACTCCCTTGGGCTGAGCCACTCGAGAACCGACTCACTGATGGAGGAAAGAATGGGCCGCACTGACATCTTTGTTCCACTTAATGGACTGGCCCCCGAGGGCAAGCGAGTGAGGAAGATGGGACCGGAGTCACAGCTGGCCCCAAACTAGTCCTCCAACCCTGTCCTTCTGCCATCTTCTTGCTGACTGGCACAGGCCATCCCAGTATCAGCAATCTTCCGCCCACCTGCACTCCCTTCTGGAACATTCTTTTAATCCCTTTGTGTCTCTACAGATGGTAAATGTGCTTTAGACTTGTGTTGCAACCCCACTTCCCCCAACAAGCATTCCCCTGCCACCCCAGCCTTCATGCCCTACCTCCCTCAACACCTGGGCACCCAGACTCTGCGGTCACACAGAGTGGCTCTGAATCTCGGCTCGCCCTCTCACTGGCTGTGCGATCTGAGAAAGTGACTGACCTTTCCTAAGGGAGAGTCCCCTCATTTGTAAAATAGGGACACTAATAATGCATGTCTCATAGGAGTGCTATGAAGATTAAATAACCTTCATTAAAAAAAAACAGAAAAGTGTCTTGCACATAGTTGTTTGATAAATATATTTTTTCCTTTGTATTGAATTTATTGGGGTGACACTGGTTAATAAAGTTACATAGGTTTCAATGTACAATTCTATGACACATCGTCTGTATATTTTATTGTGTGTTCACCACCCCAAGTCAAGTCTCCTCCCATCACCGTTGCCCCCCTTTCCCCTTCTACCTCCTCTCCCCCTTTCCCCCTGGTAATCACCATACTGTTGTCTGTGTTTATGAGTTGTTTGAGTTTTTTTGTTTTATTTTCACTTAATGCCTTCCCCTCCCCTCTGACAGCTGTCAGTCTGTTCTCTATCCATGAATCTGTTTGTTTTGTTTGTTAATTTATTTTGTTCATTGGATTCCACATAATAAATATTTTCAAGTTACTTACTTTTTTTTCACTGTAAGTTCCTGTAGGACGTGAGTGATCATCCACCCATCTAACCCACACTTGGGACCAGAGATGAACCAGCCCCGATCTGTGCCCTCGAGGCTCTGGCCGTTGAACCAGGGAGACAGAGATGCAGACACTTCCGTTATGATGTGATGTATCTGAAAGGCTTAAGCCTTGCCAGCCTGGAACCTGTCAGTCTTTCCCATTGATGTGACAGTTCAAACAGAGCGCTCTCCTTTGGCTGCAGTATTCTCTCTCCTCCTTGCTCCTGGCTGTTCACTGAAGCCTATTGGCCCCAGAGGAAAAGCCAGAAGCTTTGGCCGCGGAGAGGTCTGGAGGGGCCTGTGCCGTGTCCTGACTTCAGAGCCACAATAACGTCCTCTTGTGCTGTGTGGGAAACAGGACAACTTTTTAGCACAGGCTTCTGCAGCTTCTAGAACGTTTGCCAAGGTGTTCATTCTTCCAAACGGATTATTTTTAGCTGAGGGTCAGTGGACCAACTCTGGACTTGATACCAGAGTCAGAGAGCAAAGGTCAAGGTTCACCTGATGCCCTCCCAGTACCACCTACCCACCGGGTCCACCTAAACCATCCCAGACGAGGACTAAGATAGGAACGTCTGGAAGATTTTCAGGGCGCTCAGTTCCACAGATGCCCCTCCCAGTGTGAGGTCAATCATGAAACGCCCGAGTCACCGCCTGAAGTGGTGGGAGCGCACAGGCATTGGGCAGCGTTCAGTCAGCTTGGGGGATTATGACAGCCCCTGAGCAGGGCCTTTTGTCAGCACCGGACGCCCATGTAAACCAGCCGGCCCCTCTCGGATGCCTGCAGACCTAATGCTTATCGGACTGCACGGGGTCTTCAGGGACCAGGGAGAGCACGGCAGCTCGCACAGTCCCCACGGCCAGGATCACAGCCTGCAGCCTGACCTACCTCGGTGCTTTTGCACGTAGTGTTCTTTCCAGTTAGCACGCTTGGTCTGCCTGGCGGATCCCTGCTGTTCTGGGAAACTGTTGCTTGTGTGTCCTCTCTTCTGTGACCTTGTCCCTAACAAACCGCCCGTCACTTGATGCTTTTAGTTCTCTTCGGCTACAGAGAATCTACGCAATTGTCTTTTTACTTAGGTGTGCACGCCACTATGTTTCGTGACTCATACACTTCTCTGTTAGACGTCAACTACTCAAAGGCAGGGACACGTCTTCTTTCCTGTTCCAGTGCTCAGCACGGAGTTGGGGTTACAAGCTTGGAGCAGGTAGGGCCGGGTGAATAAATAAGAACCCTAGTTCCAAACACACTAGTGGGGAGGGCTGAGAGTTGCCATCGGCAAAGAGTTCAAAGGAATGCAGGCGCCTCCGGTGGCCTCGCAGGTGGGAGGAGATGGAAAGGCAGCTTCTGGGCTGAGATGAGAGTTAACAACCCACCCCCTTATTGGATGCCTCCCCCCAGGGCTTAGCACCTCTTATCTCCTGGCTACCTGGCTTTACTGTCCCTAGTTACTTTACTGCAGGTTGCTATTATCTAAGCTCTTCAGGTGACTTACATCTACTGTGTCTGTAGGTAGAAATACATAACGGCACCCCACACAGATGCAGTAGAGGTGAATAACCTTAAGGGAATAGATAATAATAAAATGTAACAAAATAATAGAAAGTAATGTTTTGAGTATATATCAGCTTCGTTTTTAGTGTGATTTAATTATAACTTTATATAATTGAATTTTTAACATGGCCGTGTTTCACAACCAGCTCCTCGGAACATCATCATTAGCACCTGCAGGCTGGTTCCACGGAATCCTCAGGTCAAGCGACCCTGAGTGCTGCCCTGGCCTTCCCGCCAGGATCGTGTGCAGGTGGGATGCGTGTCAGGAGAACCCACCCGCCCAGGCGAAGGCTGGGGCCTCGGGCACGGTCGGTCACACGGAGAAGCACTGAGGTGCGCGTCGGGAGAGCTGCCCTCACGACTGGACGCTGCCCCGGCCATAGAGCAGGTCCGTCCTTCCTTCCTGCATTACGGTTTGGGTTTCTGGGGATCGGAGTGGCTCTGGACGGTGGGCTTGTGTTCACTGGGGAGCCTTGTCGGAGCAGCTCCTGTGGGGCGTGAAGGTGGCGGCAGGCCTGGGCAGAGCGAGAAGGCAAGCTGCAACGCAGGTGCCACAGGGCCCCAGCTGACCGCACGGGAGCATCCGCACTGGGGGCGCCCGTTCCACATTGTCCTGTGTTGTGGCGGAGGGCCCAGGCACCGCGGGAGGAGGGGCTGTCCGTGCAGAAGGGGTGTCATAGCGGACAGGCGGTGTCTGGGCAGGGCCTGGGCGGTGAGCTTTGAAGCAGGCAGCGCTCGGGGCGGCTGGGAGGGGAAAGACAGGCCTGCAGGCGGGCCCGCTCTGCACTGCACGCCACTCCACCCCTCCCACCAGCTGGGACCTTGTTAGAAAGAAACACTTGCAGGCCCCACCATAGACCTGCCGAGTCAGAAGCTCAGGGATGGGCCTAGCAACCCAGTCTCACGAGCGCCCCAGGGGGTTCTGAAGCGGACTGAGTCAGAATCGCTGCCCTGCACCCCCAGTTCTCCAGCTCCGGTCTCAGAAACCCCCACCGTCTTAACGCCTGCCGGGCCCCCGAGAGCTTCAGTTCGTGTGGGTGACAGCCACCTATCTTTGCCGCTTTGGAAGTTAAAACTAAGAGATTTTAAAAATGGCATATCAGTTTATTTTAAATAACTATAATGAGCCCATCATTTTTATGCAAAACAACTAGATTTTCAAAATTAGGAAAAAAGTTAGGAGAAGTGGCATTGTTTCAAATTCTTGCAAACCTCTTTAATGTCTGGCTTAATAGAGAACAGCTGTGTTCTCATAGCTTTGCATTCAGTCTGCCTTGACATCTATCACCTGCCATGCAGCTTCTAGAAGACTCCACTGCACACTTGGAAGAGGATGAGAAAGACAAAGGCGAGCCACATCTCAGCACCATTATGAAACAGTTGGAGCTCGTGGGTGCTGGCGTGGCCCTGGGCCCCTCACCTTGAGAACTGCGGCTCCCCCTTCTCTCCTGGAGCAGGCGGTCCAGGCCCCTAAGGTCAGAAGCTTCTCCTTCTTCGTATGGGCGGTGGTTTCGTTGTGTCTTGGACCCTGTGAATCTCACGTTGAGGAGACTCTGGATTATGTTGTGTTCTAAAAACAGTGCTGTTTTTCTCTTTTTTTGCCTCGAAGACTAGACACTTGGTTGGGCTCCAACTGCAAGCTCTGTCTCTCGGGCAGCAGGTTAACACGCCCCTGAAGTCTGTTCTGTGGGCACGTGCTTCCGGGCTCAGCCGGATTCGTGGGCGGAGAGCATATCAGAATGTGGGGCTCTCCTCTTTCTGGGTTCCTTTCCCCCGTGAGCTTCCAGCAGCTGTGGCTGCCCCAAACTCAGCCCTCTGGTTTTCCGAACCGAAGATGACGAGGCTCCTGTTGGAGGCTGAGCCACTGCACAGAGTGCAGGTTCCAGCCCAGAGCCCCAGGGAGCCCTTCCCTCCCACACTGCCGTCTCTGCACTGCCTGTCACTGCCCCTCCCGAGTCTGCCTGAGTGTCTTCACGCTCCAGTCTCCTGGGCTTTGGGGCCCTTGTTTCTTAGCGTTTTGTTGGGTCTAGTTCAGCAGTCCCCAACCTTTTGGGCACCAGGGACTGGTTTCATGGAAGACAGTTTTTCCAGGGACCGGGGTTGGGGGGATGGTTTGGGATGATTCGGGCACATTGCATTCAAGCTCCCCTCTTGCTGTGCAGCCTGGTTCCTAACAGGCCTGCACTGGTGATGTCCGCAGACTGGAGGTTGGGGACCCCTGGTCTTGGGGTTACTGGCAGAAGGTCAGGTCGTTAGGACCTACCTGGTCATAGGAGAGAGGAGGTGGCATGGGGCCTTGGCAGGGACATTCTCAAGCCTCCTCTCTTCCTCCTCACTCCCCTCTAGGGTCCCACCAAAAAGGAAGGATACTAATGCAGCTCCTAGGGTCCTGTGAGTAGAATTGCTGTGAGTTCAACTGTTTGTACATGAGCACAATTCTCCCTCTTGTTTACACTTAAACGTTTTGTTTTTGTTTTTAGAACCATTTTTAATTGCACCTATGAGGTTGGCATTGGTTAATAAGATGCTACAAGTTCCACGTATACAATATTATAACACATCTTCTGTGTGTTGCATTCTGTGCTCATCGCCCAAAGTTCCGTGTCCTTGTGTCACCATATATTTTATTCTATTCACTCCACAATTTTTTACTTCCCAATTACAGTTTCCATTCAGTATTGTTCCGTACTAGTGTCAAGTGTGCAGCGTAGTGGTCAGACAGTCATGCCCTTCTCGGAGTGGTCCCTCCAGTGTCTCAAGTGCCCACCTGACCCTGTCCGCAGTTATTATGGCATTGGCTATATTCCCTATGCCGTCATTTACATTTCTGTGGCGATTCTGTAACCACTGATTAGTGCTTATTGACCCCTTTACCTTTCTCACCAGCACCCCCATCCCCTACCCTCCGGCAACCATCAGTCTGTTCTCTGTATCTATGAGTCTGTTTTTATTTCATTTGTTTATTTTATTCTTTAGAGTCCACGTAAGTGAAATCATAGGGTGTTTGTCTTTCTCTGACTTACTTCATTTAGCAGAATAACTTCTAGGTCCATCCATGCTGTTGCAAAAGGGCAACACTTCATTCTGTTTATGGCACAGTAGTACTCCACTGTGTAAAGGAACCACGGCTTTTTCATCCACTCTCTACTGGTGGGCACTTGGGCTGCTTCAGTATCTTGGCGACTGTAAGTAGCACTGCAGTGAGCGCGGGCGTGTGTATGTTCTTTTGAGTTAGTGTATTGGGTTTCTTTGGCTAAATCCCCAGAAGTGGAATCACTGGGTCATAAGGCAGATGATCAATTTTTAATTTTTTGAGGAACCTCCACACTGTTTTCCGTAGCGGCTGCACCAGTCCGCATTCCCACCAGCAGTGCAGAAGGGCTCCCTTTTCTCTACAGCCTCACCAACGCTTATCGGTTGTCAAGTTATTGATGATGGCCATTCCGACAGGTGCGAGGTGATACTGTGGTTTAAATTTGCATCTCTGATAACTAGTGACATGGAGCATCTTCTCATGTGTCTGTTGGCCGTCTGGATGTCCTCTTTGGACAAGTGTTTATCCAGGTCTTCTGCTCACTTTTTAATTGGGCTTTTTTTTGGTGTTGAGTTGTATGAATTCTTTATAAATTTTGGATATCAACCCCTTATTGGATGTGTCATTGGTGAACTTCTCCCATTCAGTAGGTGTCTTTCATTTTGTTGATGGTTTCCTTTGCTGGGCAAAAACCTTTTAGTTTGATATAGTCCCAGTTGTTTATTTTTTCTTTTATTCCCTTGCCAGAGGAGATATGTCAGAAAATATATTACTAAGAGAAATATCAGAGATTTTGCTGCCTGTGTTTTCTTCTAGGAATGTTATGGTTTCAGCTCTTATATTTGAGTCTTTCATCTATTTTGAGATTATTCTTATAAACTGAATGTAAATGGGGTGTTACAGTCCTTTACTGTGAGTGTGTTACTGTTGCAGTAATCAGTGTATCACTGATGTCCATCAGTATTTGCTTTACATATTTAGATGTTCCTATGTGGTGTAAGGAGGAGGTCTAGTTTCATTTTTTGCATATATCTGTCCAGTTCTCCCAACACCACTTATTGAAAAGACTGTCTTCACTGCATTGTATGATCTTGCTTACTTTGTTGTAGATTAATTGACCATAAAGACCTGGGTTGACTTCTGGACTCTCTGTTCGGCTCTGTTGGTCTCTGTGTGCTTTTGTGCCAGTGCCAGGCTGTCTTGATTACCATAGCTTTGTAGGATAGTTTGATATCAGGAAATGTGACACCTCCCACTTGGTTCTTTTTTCAAGATAGCTGTTGCTCTTCAGGATCATTTGTGTTTCTGTCACCACCTGTTTTAGCTGCTTCCCTTCATGTGGCAGAGGGGCAGCAGGCACAGGTGGGCTCCCTCCTGCCAACTCAGCCAGCTTCTGTCTTTCTCTGGATGCTCCTCTTTCTCCTATTAGGCAGCTGGCCCCTAGACACCTGCCTCAGGTGAGGTCCCGGCTAGCTCAGTGCTACGCACTGGGACCCAAACCACTCCTTCCATGATCACTTCTCTCTGCTTACATTCCTCGGTAGTTGATGGGTTTATGTTGCATCAGCCTTTGGTCTGCAAGTTCCTTAGCCATAACCAGCTTAGGAAAAAGGTATTTACAGCTTACTAGAGCTCTCTGGGGTTTGAGACAAAAACCACAGCTAACAATACTTTGTTTTGTTATATTTGCTATATTTTATCTATCTCTCCCTCTGGGACTTCAGAGGGAGGACTGTTGAATGGCAGGGCAGGATTAGGGAGCTCCCAAGTTCTTAGCAAAAGTAGTCTCTAGCAGAACATCAAAGTCACCATCAATGCCAACTGGAGACACCATTGAAACTGGGCAGGCATGTGCCTCTTCTCAGGCCAGATCCCAGAACCACAGGATCGGAGTGACTGAGGCAGAGTCCGGAGTCTCTTCCCAAGCAGTCTGGGGAGACCTAGGTCTGGGGAGAAAGCACCCAGGACTTGAAACCCACCCAGGCCACACGTATGAGGGCACCTCCCAGGATGTGGACATAGCTCTGTTATAGTGCTTGACGTACATCTTTTCTGCTGGACTGGGAGGTCCTAGGCCTCCAGAAGCTCATCTCTGTTTCCTCTTACCCATGTCAGGTGCTTGGTATACATTGTTCTATTTCCAGTTTCCGTATTAACATGCCCAGAAGTCAGACAGATTAGTTCTACTTCATATCCTTGCCTCATTATCCATAAGGGGTCCACATGATCCTATTCTACTCTAAGTGACCCCCTCCATCTCCTCAGCATCCCATGATACCTTCTCTACCTGCCAGGGACCTCACCGCTGCCCTCCTCCCCTCTCTCAGGGATAAACATGTACCCACTTCACCAACACCCTCTCCTCTCCTCTGGTGAAAGCTTGCCATGTTCTCTGTACCACAGAACAATGGCACACACAGGTCATTTAGGGAGAATCTGATAAAGGGATGTTTGACAAAGACATGGTCGTGGTCAAAGAGAGACCAAGGGATGGTGCAGTCCTCCAGGACCAGGAACAGAAGTGAGTGTTACTGGAACCTGGAGAGGGAGCTCTGTGGAGAGGACCACCCAGTAGAAACCGTAGTATGTAGTCAGGGGACAGGGCCAGCTCACGGGCCACCCAACAGAGAGCGAGAGGCAAGGAAAGACACCCAGCATCGCTCTCCTCCTGTCTTCTGATCTCCCGCACTGACCTTCCACTGCAGGTGTACCTTGGCTGGAGCCAGGAGGCAAGGAAGCACCCTGAAGCAATACACAGAGGTCCAGCTCCCGGGCACAGGGCCAGACAGGGTGGGGAAGGGGGACGGGGTCCATCTGGCAGAGCAAAGAGCAGATGAGCGAAGGCACCCACTGTCTCACACTACGGCATTTCCTACTTACTCGGGGCACAAGAATGGAGTGACTACCTCATGCCAGGAAAAGTAGCGTAGTCAAGTGGACAGACATTTTTGGTTTGATCTTACTTACCTGCTATATGACCTTGAGCGAACCGTTTCATCTGTATGCATCTCGGCTTTCACCTTGCAAAATGAAAATGCATCTGTTTGCAGGGCTTGCTGGGGCTGCTGTGGTGGGTGGGTGTGAAGCCCGGCGGATGTGACGTATCACATAGGAGGCCTCGATAAATGGCAAACACCCTTACTTTCCTGGGTGCCCTTCGTCTCGTCAATGTTAATGCCTCCTTTTGTAATTTTATTCGTTCCAAAATTCTCCCTTTTTGTAGGGAATCATGTCTGGACATTTCTTTTCCTAATCCAACTTTAAGTTCCCAGAGCTAAGTGCGGCAATGGGCATTTCCATAGGCCCTGCCAGGTGACCAGGAGGCCACTGTGGTGGGGGCCCTGGGCCAGCAGCAGGCCCTGCATCGGTGGTCAGCCCGGGACCCTCACCCACAAACTCTCTCATCCGTTGGCTCCGACAGCAGGAACCTGGGTGAAGGCGGGTGTTTGTGAGCAAAAGCAGCAGCAGATCAGTGGCCAGTCTGCCCAGGTCTGCTGGTGTCGAGTTTCCCCCCGGAGAGGGGAAGAGGCAAATCTGGAAGGGGCTGCCTGTCTTCGGATGTGACTGGTTCTGAAGTGTGCGTGTTTATGGCTCATTGGCCTTTTTGGCTCGCATCCTGAGCGCGAACAGTCCTTGGGCCCTAGGAGCCAAGAGAGGTCCCTTCTGGGCGATACAGCAAGGGAGTCACAGCCCTTCTCAGACCCCTGCTACCCTCCGGGCTGGCAGCAGTGAGTGAGACGCCCTCTGTGCTAGTCCTCCAGGGCGGCCATCACAGGGCCCCGCAGACCGGGGGCTCAAACCACAGAGTGGGCTCGCCTTGCGGCGCTGCAGACCAGAAGTCCAGGACCAAGGGGTCGGCAGGGTGAGCCCCTTCGGAGGGCTGTGAGCGCAGGTTCTGTTCCGAGCCCCTCTCCTAGGCATGTAGGTGGCTCTTTCTCTCTTCATATCGCCTTCCCTCTGTGTGTGTCTTTGTGTCCAAATTTCTGCTGTGAAGGAGGACACCAGTCTTATTGGACTACAGTCCACCCTAGTGACCTTGTCTAACTCAATTACCTCTGGAAAGCCCTTGCCTGGAAGTAAGTTTGGACCCTCTGGCACTGAGGGTTAGGTCTTCAACCTGGAATACACCCAAATGGTTCTTGAGTCAGTGGAGGCTCATATAAACAAATATATCTACAAGATTTGCAAATTGGTTGCATCTCCATAGTTAATTTTCTAAAAACCATTTTCCTGCCAGGGCAAACTCCTTTCCTGTTCTCCCTTGTAATTTGGCGGCTAGTGCCCGTAGCTGCCAGGTGGACTGAAGGGTTCACAGGCTGTGCAGGCCACACTGGTCTCTCCCCTTTGCATGCACTAGGGCAGGTCCCTGGAGAGTCCCAAATGAACTAACTGGCAGAGAACTTAGAGTTTCCTCCTGAACCTGGCTGCCTACCTGAATCTGTCTCTGTCACATTCTTGGGTAGTACTAGCTGAGAGTCATTATTTGTCTTGTCAACGCAGACCAGGGAAAGAACATTAAATCGGAGCTCTATCAACTGAGTCTGTCTTCCCCACACCTTGTCCTATGCCTCGTGTCCAGAATCCCGGCATAGGCGGGGCACCTACCCCCAGGGCAACATGGAACAAACAGCTTTTTCTCTCCAGGGCTGAAAGCAGTCAGATTGATTCCTCTGGCTGCAGGCTCCTGAGCCCACAGATGCTCTGCTGCAGGGAGCTGGGCTTGTCCGGGCCTCAGCAGTGGGAGGGAGATGATGGGCATTCCGTCTCCACACACACCACCCGCAGAGAGCTGTGTGTGGGGAGCTGGGCCAGGCGCGCGAGAGATGGGAGCTCTGTCCTCAAGGGGTGGAGAGCCGCTCGGGGAAGCTCACATGGGAGGTGAGGAGATTCGGGCCGAGTGGGGCCTGGAAAGGCATTGACCTGGGTTTGTGGCCCTGCCTGGACTGGCCGTCTGTGTCTCACCTGAGGTTCTTCTCGAGACTGAAGGATCCAGTCTGGGATGTATTGATGCTCATCTCTCGTGTGATTTTTTCAGCTCAGGCCCTTAGGGTCAGACCAGTGATGGAGTTCCTCTGAAGGGATCGAAAACACACACCGCCCATCCTCCAAGGCCAGAAATGACTCAGAAGGCAGGTACACCTTTTTAGCTCTCAAAGTCTGTCTGACCCCGCCTCCAAGGCATGGAAGGTAGAAGGGAAGGGGGATTCCCTCACCAAAAGGAAGCTGCTCAGGTATAATACAGGGGAAGTGGGATGAGAAACCCCAAGGAGGGGGCTTGCCTGTCCAGCAGCTGAATGCTGTTCCTCTGCGTTCAACTTCTTTCGCATCATTCCTGAGACACGGGTAAAGTCTCTAAGGTGTGGCCTGGCCCGTGCCCCACTGCAGGCGGTGAGAGGCAGGGGCGACCCCTCCTCACGAGGAGCAGACGAGACCAGGCGGAGAGCCCCCTGGCGCCAAGTGCTGGGGGTGCCCAAGGAAGAGGCCAGGGTCCCTGAGAGGGAGCCCCTGAGACTTGCAGGCGTCAGCCAGGGAGCAGGTGGCAGGGGCCATGTCCCAGCGGAAAAGCCAGTGGCACACATGTCACTGTGATTCAAGTTCAGCCTGATAAAGCTCATGTGACAGGTGACTCAGCCTGGAGGTGAGGAGGACACAAGGACTGTGTGGCCGGTGGTGCAGAGGGTGGTCGTTTGGGTGGTTGGAGAGGCTCAGAGCTTGGGTTCTGGGAGCAGACAGCTTGGTTTGAGGGCCATTGGTACCACATGCTGGCTGTATGATCAGGGGTAAGTTAATTTTTCCACGTCTTAGTTTCCTCATATAACATGGGTGGCAATAGTACCTTGTAGGGTTCTTTCGGGGTTCAGCAAGATAGATAATCCTTGTACAGTACTAAGCATCACTCACTCATTCATTTATTCATAATTCAAAAGTGTGTGCATAATGGTCACTTGCAATGAGCCAGGTCCCGTTCTCAGTGCCAGGACACACCAGTGAATAAAAGCAGACAAAAGTCACGCTTCGCCCCCCACACTGCTGAGTTTACATCCATATGGTGTTGAGAATAAGGCCTCCAAATGATAACAAGGAGTATTGTTGCTCAGGTGACATCTGGGAAGGAGAGAAATGAGTGAGCGAGGGCTGGGAACACGGGAGGGAGGCGGGGCGAAGGCCTCCGAGTGGAGCTGCCAGCACTTGCAACCCGGGAGCCACGGGGCGCACAGCACTGGGTCGGGGTTTGCGCGCCCACTGGGCAGCCTCTCCATGCTTCCTTGTGAGCAGAAGTCAAGGCGGCCCCGGAGCTGGAGGCATCTGGGACGC
Organism: Trachops cirrhosus; assembly: GCA_028533065.1. Taxonomy (NCBI): domain Eukaryota; kingdom Metazoa; phylum Chordata; class Mammalia; order Chiroptera; family Phyllostomidae; genus Trachops; species Trachops cirrhosus. Next base: position 27,832,392 of record CM052546.1, on the reverse strand, counting down.
CTCACGTTCCAGCTGAGGGACGCTCTGACTCGCCTGGGCACAGGGCCGCCACCGTACGACCTGGAGGGAGTTGCAACACAGGAGGACCCTGTCTCACTTCTCAAGTTCTGGCAGCACAGTGACAGCCTTCTACTTCGCAGGGTCAAATGGGAAGAGCAGTTAGAGAATGAGACAGTTGTGCAGGACTTCAGCCTGAGAGGGCATAGAACTTAGCAATGCATTGTTCGAACGGAAGCCGTATCAAGGGGATTTTGAGAGCAGTGATACACTGGCCAAGGTAGCCAGCCTGCAGAAGGTTCTGGCAACACAGTAATAAGCCTAATTTAACTGCACTAAAGGCTCCCACTGACTTAGACAACTGTGCAGCATCCTGACCCCTGATCTCAGGCCCCCGCCGTTCTAAGCTGGCCGGTATGGATGTGGTGTGCGCAGGGCGCATTTGCAGAGAATCTCCATTTGCTTCTGACTTAATCAGCTCTCCGTGCCCTAAACTGGCCACCTCCTGCAGGCTGTGAGTGGGCCGTTTGCAGGAGTTACTGTGCAGAAACCTCGTATGGCCTGAACAGCTGCCTGGATCCCGAATGCAGCCCTGACAGGCAGCACTGTCGGCTCCAGCACCACTGCATTCTGGGAGCCGGCTTGTCTTGTGACCTGTGCAGAAGTGACAGTGATGGAAGGACAGCTAACATTAGTTAGGGAGTAATAACCACTAGCCTACCTTGCATTCTTGCTATGAGTAAGGTGCTGTTCTAAGCATTCTACATGTATGTTATTTAATCATCACAAAACCTTGTAAGATAGGCACAGTTGTTCACTCCATTTTGCAGGCGAGGAAACTGAGACCCTGGGAGCTTTCCCAAAGTCACAGCGAGTAAACGTGGAGTCAGGAGCCCAGGAGGTTTGTCCCAGGATCCTTGCTCCACGCTACCACCTTGTACTTCACCTCGTTCCTCCTCCTGGTGGGTGTGACGGGCGTGTCTGGTTCCACAGGCTGCTTTAGTCCCGAGTCTGCAGAACCTGCCTTCCGCCCAGTTGTCAGGGCCTTCACCCTAAAGCCATGTCTTCGCCTGCGAGGTCTGACCCCTCGCACCGTGCGTGTGAGTTCCTGTGGTCTGGAGAGGACTTGGACTTGCTGTCAGACTGGTCACGCTGACCTGGCCCCCTTGTGCTGACTTCCATGTGAGTCAGCCCAGCCACACGAGGGAGTCTAGGTGTGAGTGCTGCCTTGAGACCAGGAGCCCTTGTCCTCGGGCTGTGCTGATGCATCCCCTTTATCTCACACATGTGTCCCAAGTCAGGCCTTGGGCTGTCGAAGTTGTTCAACTAGGCAGCATTGCTTCATGTCAAAAAATCATACAGCTCTTAGTTCTGTTATTTTCCACACTTTTCTGAAATCAAACATTTAAAAATTATATGTACGTCACACACACACACAAGTTCTGTTGCAGCGTTAGGTTGGTATGGGTGGAAGTAGAGACACAGATGTGGATGTAGACAGATATGGACATGGACGCAGATGCAGACGTAGGTGCAGACGCAGATGTAGGTTAGATACATAGACGTAGACAGAGATTAGATACAGATATAGACAGAGATTAGATACAGATATAGACATAGACGTAGACAGAGATTATATACAGATACAGACGTAGACAGAGACTAGATACAGATATAGACATAGATTAGATACACATAGATGTAGACAGAGATTAGATACAGATATAGACATAGATTAGATACACAGACAAAGATGTAGACATAGATACAGATACAGATTTAGACCTAGATTAGATACAGACATAGGCATAAACACAGATATGGGATCTGTCCAGAAGGTATCCAGCCATGTGATGTGAAAAATAGAGGCACTTAGAGAAGAAGATACAAGATACACTGTACATTTTAAGTAATTTTTTTAGACTGCATTTATTTATTTTTTTAGAGAGGGGAAGGAAAGGAGAAAGAGGGAGAGAAACATCAATGTGTGGTTGCTTCTCACATGCCCCCTCCTGGGACCTGACCCACAGCCCAGGCATGTGCCCTGACTGGGAATCAAACCAGTGACCCTTTGGTTTGCAGGCCGGTGCTCAATCCACTGAGCCACGCCAGCCAGGGCCACTCAGTTATTTTGAATGCAGTGGCCACGTGGTTCACATGCTCATTCTGTGGCATCTACTGCCCCCGCTGAGTAGTGCAGTGAAGTTGTCATTGTTCGTGCATGCACATCCCAGTCCACTCTCCTTGGCTGCCAGGTTACATCAGTGCCACACAACCCATTCTTGTTATATTAACAGTGACTGGACTTTCTCCAGACTGACCTCGTAGATACAGATGTATATAGATGGATTAGATACAGATTATACAGATACAGATATAGAAGTAGATATACCCCAACCCTGAAGGGTGTATGAGGTCTGAGAAGAGAGTGGGTCAGAAATGATCTGAGCACCCGAGAAGGGGCCAGACAACAGATGATGGGAAGGGGCAGGTTCGTACTCACGCCTGCATACCCCTTCCTCATGAATGAGTGAATGATGAAGGACCAAAGAAATTAGGCCAAGAGCAAGTTAGCAAATGGGGAAGGGAGAGCAAGAATTTCAGTGTGGATGAAGCATTAAGGCAATGCTCTCCTCGGTGGCCCTGGGAAGCGGTGGTCGCCCTCACCAGGTGAGGGCACGAAGGGTAAAGTGCAGTGTCTCCAGCAGCCCCCGGTGCGTTGCTGAGTTCCAGAGACCTGCACAGAGACTGGCCTGGCCCCTCGGGGCCAGTCTAACAGGCTCATCTTTGCCATCTCTTTCCCGGGGGGCCAGGGATGGTGTCTAGCTGACCAGAGGATGCTCCTTCCCCTGCTCCAGAGAACAGCGGGGCGCTGAGCCCGGGCAGAGGCAGTCACCTGGGGGGCAGACCCGGCACATTTCCCTCGGAGAACCAGGGCTGCCCATCTTTCTCAGGGGTAAGGAGCCAAGACTCAGAGGCACGGTCCTGGGTGGGAAGACCCAGGGTTGCTCAGACGCCAACGCCCTGACTTCATCTAGAAGCTCAGTGAATCCCACACCAGAGTCCCAACAGGGTATTTTACAGAAGCTGTCAGACTGATTATAAAGTTTCTGTGGAAGAGAAACTGCTTTTTAAAAAGAGGAGGAGGAGGAGCAGAGCAGGGGAGGATGAAGAACAATTGAAAGAGAACAGTGAGAGCTACAGTTGACCTAACATACATCAAAATAGACATTAAAGGTAAAATGGTTAAAACAGGAGACGTGAATGACTAAAAAAAAGATACAGAAGTGGTTCCATGTATATGCAAGAATTTACCTTATGGGAAAGGTGGAGCTTCACAGGGGTAGAAAAGGAGTGGGCTGTTTTTCCTCAAATTGAGAGTTCTTGTCCCAACATCATCGATTTAATAAAGGTAGACATGCCCCAGGACCAAAATAGAACCGGATATGCTAAAGAACTCTATTCGATATAAAGACAATGGCAGATGAAATGAATAACATTTTGATAACTTTAGAGTAACTTAAGCCTTATAGGTAGGATAAAAAGTGTCAGAAGTTTTAAAAAAACTGTTAATATATGTGTGAAACAAATTTAAACTCTGTATATACAAAAGGCATTAAAAGGGAAATTAAAATAAGCAATATTCTCAAACTTGCCCAATGTTTGAAAATCTCCATAATGAAATATTGGGAAAAAGCAAACTAAGAGAAAATGTTTTGACACAAATCATAGACAGGATTAATATTAAAAATACATAAAACACCTATAAATGCCAAAAAATGAAAAATTGACGGAGAATAGAAATAGGCAATTAGGATAAGAAGCAACGCCATAAACAGATGAAGAGTTGTTCCGAGGAAATGAAAATTGCATCAACAGTTATCTAACACCGCTTTGCCGTGATATGGGGAGTAATTGAACGTATCGATCATGCTGTGTTGTTAAGGAAACAGACACCCCTTAATGACATGTGCGCTCTTGTTGGGAGCACTCATTGCAAAGCCTTTGCGAGAGCAACTCAGCAGTTCATCAACACATTAAATGTGCACACCCCTTGATCCCGAAGTTCTGTGTCTTAGAATTTATTCTAAAGAGAGACACCTTTGCTTCAAGATTCATGGGAAAATATTGGGGAAATGCCCATCAGAAGGGGGTACTTAAACTATCGATGCACATAAACCACGGCCCTCAGAAAGAATGTGATGGCGGGAGGCACCGACATGGAAGTGTCTCCAAGGTATTTTTCTTTGCCAGTGAGAAAGGCCAGTCAGAAAACAATTCATAGAACAATATTGTCATTTTATGAAGGGAAAACAAAAACATTTGCTCTGCACAGAAATATGACCGGACAGATGGCCTCACAACGTCTCATTTCTCTCTGTCTCCGTCCATCTCTCAGCAGTTCTGGCCTCCCGATCTCTTTGAACGCGCCAGCCCCCCTCTCTCTCCTCACAACCCTGTGCTCTCCTGAAACACCCTTTCTCTGACTTCACAAGCCTGTGTCCCTCTCATCTGTGAAGAGTCAAATGGCAGTCACAGCGGTTGTCAGTCAGCTGTCCGCCCGTCCTACCGATAACGTCCCGCCCCCTTCCTGGCCCCACCGCGGTTTTCTTCGCTCCCTGTGGGTTGGTAGGAGCGACCCCATGTCCAGTTCCTGGGGTGAGTCGTGACAGACCTGGCCACCCAGTGTGTTCTGTCTCCCTGGCCAGAGCAATTAGTTTGGGAATGGACCAAGTAGGCCCACACAGGTCAGGGAAACATAATTCTTGGAGTATATTTTGCAGTGTTGTTGCAGTAATGGCTGGGAATAAGAAAAGGCGTAGTTCCAAGAGGCATCTGTGTGATGAAACCCACCCAAGAACGGAACCAGTGCTGAGGCAGCGAAGCCAGGAAGTGGAGAGAGAATCCGGCTCCTTGGTGATGTCGCTGGGACCCTGGGTGGATCTGTGCCTCTGGATGGTTTGGTTAGCATGCCTGGGCTTTCCGTTGCTCCCAAAGCATCACCACCAGGTACATCTAAAGTAGCGCCCCCGACCTGCCTTCGGTTTCTTCTCCTGCACTGCCCGCGCACACCAGTAGAACGCCAGCTCCACGGGAACAGGTGCCCGTCTGTCTGAACTACTGCTGTGACCCTGGGTTCAGCACCACAGTTAAGACTCAGTATTTTGCATTAAAAAATGAATGAATGAATGGACACACAAATGAATCAATGTGAAGGATGCTTGCATGTGTTTCTTTGTGTATTTATGCATCGCTTGAATCTTTTACCTAAAGGATAGACACTATGTATTACTTTTACAATGTTTAGTAAACAGATGAAAAAAGACTAAAAAATATGCTTCCAAATGCTCGTAGATGTTATCTCCTATGTTACATTATGATTGGATTCTTTTCTTCATATTTTTTGAATTTTCCAAAATTTCTACAAAGAATACAGATTGCCCTGTAGTTTTTAAAAAGGAATGTTTTGAAAAGGCTTTTCTGAGCTCGATAGCCAGATATCCCACTGTGGGCCAATGTTGATGACGTAGGGGAGAGTCCCAAGTCTGCGAGGATTGACGCCTCTGCTGCTCGGGCTCAGGGTGGTGCTGAGTCTCTTATGGAGGAGGAACAGTCGCAGAGATCAAAAGCTCCTAGAGGTTCTTCGTAATGAGTCAGGGCACTCATTCCACGCAGTAACGCTCTGCAGACACTTCAGTGTGGAGCATGGCCCAAAGCGCTGTGTATTTTCCGATTCCTGTCTTCCTCTTGTTTAGTAGTGTGACTACACATTTTTAGCTGAACTCATGGTCTCTCAGCTTCCTTTGCAGCCGACTGGCAGTGGCAGCACATCGCGGCCAGCAGGGCGGATGTGATCACGGAGGAGCAAAGGAAGTGTTCCTAAAGGCACGGGCTTCACCTGTCCTTTTCTCCTTCCCTCCTGATGCCTGCCATGGGGTCAGGGTGGCGGGAGCTCAGGCCTTCTGGACTGAGGGCAGGAATCTCTGCGTTGGGGATGACAAGATAGGACAGAAGTGGCCTTGGTCTCTGCGGCCACGAGGTACCATGCCAGCCCTGGGCTGCTCACCTTCGGTGTTCTTTTATGTGAGAAGAAAACTTCTATCTCGTTCAAGTTACTGGTATTGTTTTCTTTTTCTTCTTTTTACCATAATACAGTTGCACTCAAATGTAACTGATACAAGGAGTGTGGTCATTTGCAAGAAATTCTGTGTTCTCTATCTTTCTCATTTGGCCCTATTACCTTTTTCAGACAATCCCAAGTTCATGAAACCCTCTGAGCATTGTGATATTTAGATACCTAGGCCAAGCAGATGGCCCAAAGGACTTGATAAAAGTTCTTATGCCCAAAGTAAACAAAACCGAGGAAGCACCTTCCTCTGCTCTCCCCAACCCCTCCACACAAATACACACTCACAGGCACACACACACAGTTGCACACCACTTTCCGAAGTAGGTCCTAACTGGTTTCTAAGTTTCTTTCTCTGTGGTGTGTTCTCAGAGCACCCTGCATCCTGCTCTCCTCATCTGTCCTGTAATTGTGCTCTCAAACTCCCTTCTCTGTGCCAGCTTCTGGAAGAGAGGACAGCGTGTGCTGTGCTGGTGTGTTATCTACACGTGGGACACGTTATATGCTAACCATAAGGCTTAATTAACACCGTTCTCGGTACATAGGAGGCACCTAATAAATATTTGTTGAACAAATGAACAAATGACTCCATTTTAAGAGGCAACATTGAAATACATTAATACATTTCTAATAAATACGTTAATTTAAACAACGTCCCTTATGGATGACTAATCGGAGGAAATAAGAAATTCACATGTGACAAAGTGTGGGGGCTGTCTCACAAACACCCTCCTCAGAAGAATCACGTAGATCCTTGTGTTCTCTCCGATGTGCAACGAGGAGAAGCCGGCGCTTCTGCTCCTTTCATGGACACACGCACAGGCCTCTCGCCTGAGCTGCTTTCGTGCCTCCGATATGCCGGATCTCTAACGAGAAGAGACGGCCAGGTGTTTTTTTTAACAGTTTATCAAGGTGAATAATGACACCTCGATTTGTATTAAAAAAGAAAAGAAAAATCTAGTAAGTAAAGATAATGTGGAGTTTGGATTTCAGAAAAAGAGATAGAGGATGGAAGCAACGCAGCTTTCCCGTAAACACAGATAACGGATTATGAGCAGAGAAGCCTGGTATCTCGGGCGGAATGGAGCTGAGAGGTCATCCATTCCAGCGAAACTGTTTGTTACAACACGTGCGCACGCACCAGATAAGTTATCGCTGCGGGGAAGTTTTCCGACAGACACAGAGCCGTAGTGGGTGTCGGGAGGAAGAATGCCAAGTGGTAGGACAGATGGGGCTTGTGGGGAAAACTGGGTAAAATGAACCCTCTTGTCTTTGTCTTAATCTTCAAGCCTGTCGCTGGCCATGTTTGAGTGTATTTCCCGCAGGCAGTGCATCCCTGGGCTTCTCAAAAGGCCTTGAGAGAAATGAGGCGACTCACCGTGCCAGCGGCTAATATCATAATCACCACTGGAGCTGGCTCCCGGGGCCCCTGTCTGCCTCCCGGTCCCTGGAAGTCTGCGGATTGTCTGGTTCTCCGGCGCCCGGCCCTGCTGGGATGCAACAGGCAATCCAGAAAAGCTCACTCAATTGACAATATTAGATGCCTTTTTTTTTTGCATGAAAATAAGGAGGTGGTTCTTATTTGAAGGTGCTAAGTAGCTTTGGAAGATGGAAAAGGACAAAAAGTCTGAATATCTCTTTTACCTCTGAGATTGCTCTTTGGATTTGGTGTGTGATTTTTGCCCTCTTTGACAGATAAGGCTGGAGACCTGGAGGCTCACTAGTGTTAGTCTCTCGATTACTTGATTGGCCCGAGGATTACTGCCTAGCGCAGTTTCCCCCGGGAGGGGTGGGGAGATCGGAAGGTAGGGAAGCAAAAAATGATTCCGAGTTTTTCTGTTGTACATACTGTATTTTTTTTCAATGAGCTTTCTTGAATTCTTTGGTTCTACCCACAGCCCCATTCCCTGGGAATTCCCTTCATCCCTGCATAGCCTGTTGGAAGGGCGAGCAGATGCAGCCAGGCCATGGGAGAGGAGCTGGGTGAGAGTTTGTGGCAGGTGAGGGACCAGGCGGGAAAAATCCAGCAATTCAGGTGACTGGACCTGGAGACCTGGATGGGCCCTGGGTGCTAAATGCCCTGGAAGGGCTCCTATTTAGGTGGACAACTATTCCTTGCTCTCAGTAATCCTGGACTAAGACATTTTCGTTGATAAACGCAATGGCATCTTTTGGTGAATACTCACCAGTGTGAGGTGTTTGCTCATGTGCTCCCCCCACCATCGCCGCCTCCATCTGCTGCCCCTGAGTGTTCAGCTGCAACTCTACTCAGGCTTCTGTGTGTTCTCCACCAGAAAAGACGCTTGCCCGTTACCAGGCACTCTGCCTCAGTGACACTCTGCAGGGAAGGGCTGGTTCTTTCCAAACTGAGCTCCCCAAGTGTATGTTCACTAGGGTTTATGAATACAAAGAGTTTTAGGAATGTTCTAGCTAAAACAAGGGCACTTGGAGTACAGATCCCAGACTCAGTGCTTCTTTCTGGCCAGCTGCATTATTGCCTTTGCCTTGTAGCACACTTACACAATAACGGACTGGGACTGTTGGGTACAGTCCTCTCCCTTACAGGTGAAGAAACTGAGCCCACAGAGGCCATGTGACCTGCTTACCCGGGGTCCCAAAGTGATCCACAGCAGAGCCAGACTGGAGCTCAGGCACTCTGAAACGCCGACCCTCCGATGCTGCCCCAGGCCATCTCCCTCCCGTGGCGATGCTCGTTCAGCTCCCCGGCTGCAACAGGCCCCTCTCGGCTGGCTGAACCCAAACTTCCTTTCTTTTCCAGTGAAGTTGTCCCATATGGTCCTTTATATATTGGTAATTGGTCCACAGCCAGGAGAGATAATGCATCCTGGTGTCAGGGGTTAACCCCCCAACTGTTCCAAAGGTAGCTTTCTGCCCACTGCATTTTCAGCTGAAGAGCCAAGTAAATCTAGGACAAATGCTCTCATGAATCACTGATAGAGTCTGGAAAGAATGTTTCCAGGCCCTCTGAGGCCTGGCTTAAGAAATGCAAGTCATTTTAGCAAAAGAGAAAGGCTGTCACTTCTCAAAGCAACACTTTGTGCACCCTCTCAGTAACTGGCTGACCTGCAAGCACAGTGTCAGCTTGCACAGACACGATCCGCTGAGCTTCACCAGGCTTGTCATCTCAAATCCCCAACTGCAGTGCTTCCCATTTGAGGAGCAGCACTGTTTGGAGGCAGAAGGCAAGACTACAAAAGACTAGACTAACGAGCCAGGGAGAAGCCAGCAAGTCAAGAGGGACAGTCACTCTGCAGTGGCCAGGAGCTCTGGAGCTGCTGGGCAAGAAGTTCAAGAGCATCAGGAAATCTCCTTTCTCTGCCATGTTCCTGCCCATGGTGCAGGCGATCGCTGGCATGTGTGGGTTGAAAGGACCAAGAGGAAGAACCTGAGGGCACTGAACAGAACTTGTAAATCCGTGGGATGAAGGAAGCAAGGCTTCAGAAATGGGGGCTAATCGGACATGCAGGGAACTCAGGACCAGCCTTGAAGCCTGTGCTTTGAGTCTGTGCTGGGTCCTTCCAAGGGTCAGCCAGCACCTCTCAGCCCTAGCGTGCGCTGCTTCGCACAAGCAGTAGAAAGCCCTGTGGACCCAGCACTTCCCCACTGCTGTACCGGCGTGTTCCTGTGCGTGAGGCATTCATTTAACCTTCCCCAGAAGCCTGTTAGAAAGGTTATCATCGTCCCTATTTTCCAAATGAAGAAGCAAAACTTCACAAAGTTAAAAATTTCCCCAAGTTACATACCCGTGAAGGAGAAAAGCCTAGATCTAAACCCAGGTCTCTCTGACCCTAGAACCCAGAGTCTAAATCGGTGATGCTCATTATCTCTTGCATTGTGTTTGCTTACAAGGACTTGCTGAGTTACCAAGGTCCCTCTTAGTCCTGGTGTTCAGATGCTGCCAGTTACTCAGAAAGCTTTCTCATCAACTTCAAGGGTGTTTGTGACGTTCTGGAGTGCGGCCTCCCTCCCTCCGTCTCTCCCTTCTGCCTTGCCTCTGTCTCCTCTTCTCTTCCTTCATCTCATTTTTTCTCTCCCTCTCTCTATCTATGTAGAACCTCTCCCTGCCTGCCAACAATTTTGCTGAAATCGATATTTGGTTTCCCTTGTCATAGGGTTTCCTATTTGGGGACAAATGTCCACTCTCTTTTCCTTTTGCAATTTTCAACTTTTTGCTTTTCAGAACTGTTTTTTTTAAAGGATCTAGCATTTGCAGTAAAGTAAAAAGTTGAGTGGTCGAGTCTCATAAAGGAGGTGCTAAGAATTGGTCCACAAAGAAATAGCACCCAGCAGCCAAGAGCTTCAAAAGAAATCCAGTTAAAAAGGAGATTGAGTTAGCAAGGAAAGGAGTCAGTCACCAAGAAGAACTGAGGGTGTCGCCAAGGCCAAGGAGCAGGAGGCATTTCTGTGGGGGATGGAGTGTGGGGAGAGGAGATGGTGAGTAGATCGAGGGTCTGAGCCTCCTTAGTTGACTTTTAATCGACCAGCTGTTGGTACTGTTCCTTCTCCCGAGGCTGCCTCCCTGGAGCCCGGCCCAGGAAATGGCCCAGTTGCCTTCTCTTCCTTAGCTTCTTTAGCTGACCCCGATTCCTGGTGCGTGTCCTGCCCCGCCCCACTCCTCCCACCCTCCAGCAGTGCTGATTCACCCAGGCCTGGGACGAGGAGTCCCTCTGAACACCCTGCCTTCTGCCCACCTCCTTCCTCACCACAGGAAAGTGTGTGGTGGAGTCACACCCAGAAAAGGGCATTCCCAGAGATAATCTCAGAATTGACAAGTTCTCCCTGCGGGGGTGAGCAGAGAGGCCGGGGAACTGCTGTTCCAACCGTGACATTACAAAAATAGCCCGAGTCACCGAGGACTCTCTCTGCCCATTACTGTGCTTTGTTAGCTCGGCTCCAACTGACTTAACTAGAACAGACAAAGGCTCATTAAAATATCATGTTGGACGAGATGTAATTTCCAGAATAATGTTAACATCAAACAAGCAATTTCAAGGCAGCACTGCTCTGGCCCTGTAAGTGAGGAAGTAATTTGCCAGGTAAGCACTCTCCTTGACAATGGGGAAGGTGGATGATTATGGAAGGAGAGACTGTTGCTGTGAGCCTAGAAACTTTGTGATAACTAAGCCCCACCCTATCTGGTCAGCCCTATTCTCTGAATATTTGGCTTCTCAAAATGTAATTATTGTTAATCCTAAATCTACTAATCACACCTTCTCCAAATTGATGTTCAGCAATTCTTCCATATGAATCAACCACCAGTCCACTTTTAAGAGACAAATTAACTTCAGACTTTCAGAGTTATCTTTCCCGTAAAGAGGATCAGTCAGTGGGGAGGCGGTTTCAGAGACAGCTATTTACGTGTGGTGTGAAGAACATTGCCTCGAATTAGATCTAACTTTTAGTACTAGTTTAGTCATCGCACTGGGTTGGACAGTGTGCCACCTGAATGTATCCAGAACTTCTAAATGTGACCTACGTGTTTGAGGTGTAACAAATGAGTTAAATTAAGATGAGGTTAGACTAGATTAGGGCGGGTCACATAATGACTCTAAGAAGGAAGGAGGTGGGCAGAGACAGGGAAGGAAGGAGGCCACGCAAGGACAGAGGCAGGGATCGGAGTGATGCAGCTTCAAACCAGGGGCTGCTCAGTATTGCCAGGGACCACTGGAAGCTGGAAGAGGCGAGAAAGACTCACCCCTGGAGCCTTGGGAATGAAAACAGCCCTACCGACAACTTGTTTTGGGGCTTCTAGTGTCCAGAAACGTGAGAGAATACATTTCCGTTGTTTAAGCTACCAAGTTTGTGGTAATTTGTTGTGGTAGCTCTAGGCAACTAATACAGTTACTACTCAGCTGAGTAACTTGAAATACTTATTTATCCTCTGTGAGTTTCTGAGTCTCAGCTTCTCTGAGACTCATAATTGCTACTCAGTTATTCTCTGAGTAAAGAGAGTCAGCAGCAACACGTGTGCAGCATGAGGGGAGCACGTGATGAGCACACCGTAAGCATTATGATGAGCACTCATCCTAAGCAGTAACAGGCATCTCTCCAAGAAGGCGTTATCTGTTTCTGTATCCTGCCTCGATCTGAAAAGAATCTGAGATGGCTTAACAAATTCTTGACACAAAGCACAATGCACTTGCAAGAATTTGAGGCTAAGCATTCCAACATCCAGTGCAAAAAGGGAAACGTGACATTTTATGTGACTCACATAACCACAGGGAAAATCATTACAATTTTCTTCTGGCAGTCCTAGGCAAGATAATAGTGGGCCACTCCCGTGGGCCCAAAGATTTTCTATGCGTGTTTCCAGATTCGATTTAGCCTATGTTATTAAATTTCCACTGTGTACATGCTCACAGTAGCAGAAGTAAGGGAAGACCCGATTTCTGTCCAGAAAGGACTTCGAGTCCAGCCATGGGGTAGTGAGTGGAGGGCATTCGTACAAGCCAGCGAGAAACTGATGAAAGCCAGCCCTGAACCGTGTTCTCAGGTCTGTGAAGGTTGGAAGGATGATGGATAAGTCGATGCCGTTCTGAAACGACACAAACCCGAGTCTTCCCTCACGGCCGGGGAGCACAGTTCCCCCCACCAGGGGCTGCTCCAAACCTCCTCTCGCCTCCCGCCATCGCCCTGGTGCCCAGACTGGGTAGTTGAGGGACAAGAGGCTCATGTTCCTGAAAAATCCGCTCTGAGGATTAGTATTTCCAAGAAAATGGAAGTCTAGGAACAAAAGAAAGAAACCACGTGCTAAGTGCTGGGAATATGCTGGTGGATGAAACCAGACAAGACGCTTGCCTGATGGAGAGACAGACATCAATTGTTTATCACCAAGTTGAAGGTGAAAATGTCCTTTACCATGAGAGTGGGTAATAAAGAGAATTATCCTAGTTGGGAGGTCAGGGGGTTGTCCTGGAGAAGGGACATCTGAGCTGAGACCTGAAGGAAGAGCAAGTTCTGTCCAGGTGAATAGGGGTGGAAGGAGCATTCCAGGGGGGATGGACGGCAGGCCCTGAGTCCCTGAGATGGGCTCTGTTGACAGCAGGAAGCACTGAACGGAGGCCAGTGTCAGTGCCTTGCAAAGAGCAAGACAAAGCACGGGAAGAAGATGAGGCTGTTGGGGTAGATGGAGCCGGCCATGCAGGACCTTGTCGGCCACGCCAAGTCTTGTTTTTGTCCCCAGGGAAATGTGAAGCCACCTGCGGGCTGAGACGTTGGCTCCGCAGTGTGGTTCCTGGATCAGCAGTCTGGGCATCCCTGAAGAACATGCTAGAAAGGCAGAACTGAGCCCCGGCCCACACCTGCTGAAACAGAATCTGTTCCCCAGGGGACTGGTGTGTATGCGAAGTTTGTGAAGCACCAGTTTAGAGCGTTTTCAGGGGGTGCGGGACTTGCCCAGCGTGGGGCATTGACTCGACACACTTGTGTTACTGGGGTGGCCAAAACGTTTGTTTAGTTTTTTCCATAAAATAAAAGACACATTTCTCATGTTCACTGATAACTTTATTGATTTGGATATTTTGAGTCTGTCGGCTGTGTCCTGAGTGGTAGAATGTTGATTGTTCTCGATGTCTCGGTTTGATCTCAATTAACTTCAGCTGGTCACCCGACCGGGGCGCATTCTCCAGTACAAAACTCTGCAAACCACTTTCGACATGTTCGAACCGTCAGTCACGGCACCTTCTCCACACACTGCACAAATCTTTTGCATTTCAGTTGCATTTTTACCTATCTTGAAATAATAAAGCATAATAAGCCAAAAATGTTGCTATTTTTTCCATCTTCAATATTAAAATGGTTGTGCAAAAAGTCACCATTTTGATAAGGTTTTTTAAATGCACGCTGATATGACAGCTGTCACAATACAATCTAACACAGTTGTTTCTAATGAAGTTAAAGACAACCGAGCTCCAAAAAACAAATGGAATTTTTGGCCAGCCCAGTATTAAGTCTATGTAATAAATCCCATCAAAGAAACCTAGTTATGGTAGCACATGCTGCATTCTGCAGGCACTGTCCTTGGGAGCAATAGCTGCATTTTCTACTGCATCTGAGTTCCCGCGTGCACTTGGGACAGCACTGTGACCAGTATGCCCCACAGTCTCTTACACCCTGGGGAAGTCTCCTCCGTGGTGGCGCCTCTGAGGCACCAGACACACTGCCTCCTGGGGGCCAGCTCCTACTCCTGACAGACGCTTCTGAGCTTCTTTCTCCCTGAGGTTAGACATGGACTGAGACTCTGCACAGGTCTCCAGTGCGCACCAGTTGACCTGAATTGACACAGAAGACTGAATCAACTTTCCACCCCCGATTTCTCTGAGAGAGGCATATAAACGCATTTCAGCAACAGTCGACGTTTCCGAAGCTGCACTTGTATTTGCCCAAGACTCTTCTGGCTCGCAAGCCTGATTGCTGGAATACCTTCCTAGGATGGCCGCAGAATGACACTCCCTCGGAGCTTGGCCACAGGAGGCTGTGCCGGCCACACCGCAGGTGCCCCGAGCAGCGGAGGGGGAATAGATCCCCGCTCTGAGATCCTGCTTCTCACAGGGGTGTCAGTGGCTCAGGGAGGAACAGCAGAGACTTTGCCAAGAAATTATTTGTTCCTTTGAACCCTCAGAGCTGCCTTCATGTCTGCAAAGAAGGATGACTGGAAGTTGCTCAGAGAGACAACTTAAAAACGGGTAACTTCAGCTACAACAAGCTTAGACAGAGATGGATAAGCTGTCAAACAGCACAAGATTAATCCTTCGTCTCTGAACTGAGCAAGATTCCCGGCAGCCTGAGGAGTCACCTTCATTTTCCCCTCAGTTGTTTTTATAAAAGAACAGACAAATCTTTCTCTCCCCTGCCACATGCACAGAGCAAAGGATAGCGCTGGATTTGCTACCAGCTGTGCCAAATCCAATACTTGGTCTGTCCTTTCAACAATGAGCATTTTTTAGGACGATCAGATACATGACTGCAATCAAATGAGATTGATTATGTGTCCGAATGAATGAACTTGATTGTTTTGGAGTTCTGTGGACTTGGTCTAGGACAGCATTTAGGTTGTATCCATTTGGTCCTGGTGGTAAAAAGGATAAGCAGGAAATTGTGGACACAGCTCCAGTCCTCAAAATCATTGCTACATAAAATAAAGTGACGTTTATCCATATGACATCAGCAGAAGCAAATGTGTGGAATATTCTAGTGAATAAAAATGGTGGATAACAGCAAACGACCCAACAGAAGGGTTCAGCTAGCAAGGAAGAACTGACAAGATACAGTTAACAGTATGCTACATAGTGTTAACGATACGGTGCATAATACCAGTGCAATGCATGCAGTATAACGGTATAGTGAAGCATTGGTAGCTAAGGCCGTGGGCTCAGAAGAAGAGGAAAACTTAAGATGAATGCTGAGAGTCAAAAAAGAAAAAGTTGTATTGAGCAAGTCATTACACACACACACACACACACACACAGTCACACACACTCACTGACCATGTCCAGAAAATCTTAGCTGACATGATACAGCTGTCCCTAAAGCAGCCTTCCCAAGGAGACGGTCAAGGGTGGGTCAAATTGGCAAATCTTGAGAGAATGCTCGTTCAAACATGTAAGACATCTTCTTTCCAAGCACCAGTGTTCCTAATTGACTTCTCTGCAGTCTTCAGAAAGGTTTACCCTGGAACAGAAAAAGGTAGCAACTAATTCCAGGTCTCAGATATACCTGAGACCTATAATTTCTATATTCCCCTGGCAGTTATTCCACCACGCTTTTATTTTATTACTATGTTCAGTTTTATGCATGGCATAAAATCTGACTTTGAGCCACCAAATGCTATGATGCTGATTCAATATTTTTTATACCTCAGCTAACTCCTTGGGGAAAGTACTATTGAAATATATTCCTGTTTGAGAGAGCTGTGATTTTGCTAATATATACAAAGTGCATGCTGAACAAAAGGCAAGAGTTTGAGTGTATTTATTACGCATCCTGGGGATGAGTGTAAGTCTCTCTACGCAATAAGTAAATTATCTGGTTGTTCATTTGTTTAATTTAAAATATTAACTTGCAATATATTTTACCAGGTTTATTGATATAAAATATTGTGTAAGGTTAAGGTGTAAAATATGTTGATTTGATACTTATATGTTGTGAAATGATTACCATAGTAGAGTTAACATCTCCATCATCCCACATAATTACGTTTTGTGTGTGTGTGTGTGTGTGGTAGGAACATTTAAAACCCACTGCCTTAGAAACTTGCGGG
Source organism: Trachops cirrhosus (assembly GCA_028533065.1). Classification (NCBI taxonomy): domain Eukaryota; kingdom Metazoa; phylum Chordata; class Mammalia; order Chiroptera; family Phyllostomidae; genus Trachops; species Trachops cirrhosus. The sequence goes on along the minus strand of CM052546.1, from coordinate 27,815,989 downwards.
TATATTGTCCAGTTGACCATGGTGTCTGTGCTGTGCATTAGATCTCCAGAACTGTGTATCTTATGCCTGGTACCTTGTACCCTTTGAGCAACATCTTCCCATTTCTGCCACCACCACCCCCGCCCAACCACCCTTGGCAAACAACATTCTACTCTGTTTCTATGATTTTGAGTTTTTAAAAATTCCACCTCTGGCCCTGGCTGGTGTGGCTCAGTGGATTGAGTGCCAGCCTGCAAACCAAACAGTCACTGGTTCAATTCCCAGTCAGGGCACATGCCTGGGTTGTGGGCTGGGTCCCCAATTGGGGGAGCGCAAAATGCAACCACATATTTACGTTTCTCTCCCTCTCTTTCTCCCTCCCTTCCCCTTTCTCTAAAAATAAATTAACCTTTTTAAAAATGCCAACTGTAAGTAAGAGTGTGTAGCATTTATCTTCCTATATCTCTTATTTCACTTAGCATAATACCCTCAAGATCCACCCACATTGTCACAAATGGCAGGATCTTATTTTTTCTCATGGTCAAACAATATTCCCTTGTATGTATTCATACCACATCTCCTATGTCCATCTATCCACTGACGGACCCTTAGGTTGCTTCCACGTCTCATTGCCAATGATGCCGAAGTGAATGTGGGAGTGCAGACACCTCTTCCAGACCCTGACTTCATCATCATCTTTAGCTGTAATTCAGACGCAGGATTTCAGGATCATATGGTAGTTCTTTTCTTCTTTTTTAATTAAACTTGTTGGGCTAACATTGGTTAAGAAAATGGTATGGGTTTCAAATGTACAACTCTATGATACATCATCCCTATATGCATCATGAACCCAGCACCGAAAGTCAAATCTTTTTCTATCACCATATATTTGACCCTCTTTAACCCTCACCCCCTTCCTTCTGGTGACCACCACACTGATGTCTGTGTCTGAGTTTCTGTTTGTTTGTTTTTCTTGCTTGTTTACTTGTTGCTTTCAGTTTTATATCCCACATGTGAACGAAACCATATGGTTCTTGACTTTTTCTGTCTGGCTTATTTCACTTAGCATGAAATTCCCAAGATCCATCTGTGTTGTCATAAATGGCAGTGTTTCATCTTTTCTAATGGCTGAGTAGCCTTCCTTTGTGTGCATGCACCACATTCTTTATCCAGTCCTCTCTCAAAGGTCACTTTGGTTGTTTCCATGTCTCGGCCACCGTGAATAATGCTGCAGTGAACGTAGGGGTGCATATATCTTTGCAAATAGATGTTTTCAAATATTTTGGATAGATAACCAGGAGAGGGGGTGCAGACACACAGACCAATGGAACAGAATTGAGAGACCAGAAATAAACCACATGTGTATGGACAAATATTAATAATTTTTGACCAAGGATCCAAAAACATATCATGGAAAAAAAAAACCCTCTTCAATAAATGGTGCTGGAAAAATTGGAAAGCACATGCAAAAAAATGAAACTACTCTTTATCCCTGTACCCAAAAATTAGCTCAAAATTATCAAAGGCCTAAATATAAGACCTGAAACAATGAATTGCATAGAAGCAAACATAGGTACTAAATAGACCTTGGTCTTAGAGAGGATTTTATGAATTTGACCCTGAAGGCAAGGGAAGTAAAACAAAAAGAAATGAATGGGACTGTGTCGAACTAAAAAGCTTCTGCACAGTGCAAGAAACCACGAGAAAAACAACGATAATAACCAAGTGAAAGAATATATTTTCAAACAACAGCTCCAACAAGAGGCGAATATTCAAAGTATACAGAGAACTCATGCAACTCAACAACAAAAAATTCAATTAAAAATGGGCAGAGAACCTGAAAAGACACTTCTCCGAAGAAGACACGCAAATGGCCAATAGGTAAATGAGAGATGCTCAACCTCACTTGCTACTAGGAAAACTCAAGTCAAAACTACAATGAGGTGCTACCTCATACCTGTTAGAACGGCTATCATCAACAAGACGAGTAATACGTGTTGGAGAACTTGTGGAGGAAAAGGAGCCCCCATTTACTGCTGGTGGGAATGCAAACTGGTACAACCACTATGGAAAACAGTATGGAGGCTCCTCAAAAAACTAAGAATAGAGCTATGATATGAACCAGTAACCCCTCTTCTGTGTACTTTTTTGTTTAATTTCATGAGGAAATTGTACTGTTTTCCATAGTGACTGTACCAGTTTTCATTCTCACCAATAGCACCCAGGGGTTCCCTTTTCTCCACATTCTCACCGATACTTGTCATCTCGTATCTTTTTAATGGTGGACAGTCTAACAGATGTAAGGTGATATAGCTCATTGTGGTTCCATTTGCATTTTCCTGGTGATTATTGATGTTGAGCACCCTTTCATGTCCCTGTTGGCTATTTATGTCTTTTTCTTTTTTAAATGTGACTTCAATTCCTCTGCTCATTTTTAAAATTCTAGATTATTTGGGTTTTTTGTTTTGTTTGTTCTGCTAGTGAGTTGTGTGGATTTATTATCTAATTTGAGCACTAGCTTTTTATCAGATATATGATTTACAAATATTTTTTTCCATTCTGTAGGTTGCCTTTTCATTGTGTTGGCTATTTTTTTTGTTTTTGTCATGCAAAAGCTTTTTAGTTTATTGCAGTCCCACTTATCTATTTTTGCTTTTGTTACTTGCGCTTGTGGTGTTAATCCAGAAAATCTTTGCCGAGACCAATGTCAAGGATCTTTTCCTTTGTGTTTTCTTCTAGGAGTTTTAAAGTTTCAAGTCTTATCTTTAAGGCTTTAATCCATTTCAAGTTAATTTTTATGAGTTGTGTAATACAGAGGTCCTATTTTGTTCTTCTGCATGTATTTACCTAGTTTCCAGCATCATTTATTAAAGAGATTATTCTTTCTCTATTGAGTGTTCTTGGCTCCCTTGTAAAATGTTAAACTGACTATATATGTGAGGGTTTACTCCTGGGCTCTCAATTCTATTCCATTGATCTATGTGTCTATTTTTATTTCAGTACCATAGTGTTTTGATTACTATAGCTTTGTACTATAGTTTGAAATCAGGGCATGTGATGCCTCTAGCTTGTTCTTGTTTTTCAAGATTGCTTTGGCTATTTAGGGTCTTTTGTGATTCTATACAAATTATAGGATTTTTTTCCCATTTCTGTAAAAAATGCTTTCAGAATTATGATAAGGACTATTCATAGGAACTATGATATTGAATCTATAGATGGCTTTGGGTAGTATGGCCATTTTAACAATATTAATTCTTCTGATTTATAAATATGGAATATCTTCCCATTTATTTAATATCTTTTTTGATTTCTTCCAGCAAAGTTTTTATATTTTCAGTGTATAGATCTTTCATTGTCTTGGTTAAGCTTATTATTAAGTATTTGATTGATTTTGATGCTATTATAAGTAGGATTTTTTATTTCCTTTTTAGTTATTTTATTGTTAGTGTATAGAAACACAACTAATTTCTCTATGTTAATTTTATAACTGACAAATCTACTGAATTTGTTGATTGATTTAACAGTGTTTTGCTGCAGTCATCAGGGTTTTCTATATATGATTATACCATCTGCCAATAAAGAAAAAAATTACTTTGTCCTTGCCACTGTAGTTACCTTTTATTTCTTTTTCTTGCTTCATTGCTCTGGCTAGGACTTCCAGTACTATGTTGAACAGAAGTGGTGAGGTGGCACCTGTATCTTGTTCCTGATCTTAGAGGAAAAGCTTTCCACCTTTTACCATTAAATATGATGTTAGCTGTGAGCTTTATTATGTTGAGGTATGTTTCTTCTATACCCAATTTGTTGAGTTTTTATCATGAAAGGAATTTGTCTTTTTTCAAATGCTTTTTCTATCTATATTAATATGATCATGTGATTCTTATCTTCCATTCTATTAATGGGGTGTATTACATTTACTGATTTGTGTTTGTTGAGTCATCCATGCATTCCAGGGACAAATTCCACTTCATCATGGTGTATGATCCTCCTAATGTACTATTGAATTCAGTTTCTTGCATTTTGTTGAGAATTTTTGTATCTGTATTAGTCAGGAATATTGACCTGCAGTTTTCTTTTCTTGTAGTATCTGCATCTGGCTATGGTATCAGGGTAATGCTAGCCTCATAAAATGACTTTGAGAGTGTTCTCTCCTTTTCAGTTTTTGGAAGAATTTGAAAAGGATTGGCATAAATTCATTAAATGTTTGATAGAATTTACCAAGGAAGCCATCTGATCCTGGGCTTTTCTTCTTTGGAAGATTTTTGACCACTGATTTCATCTCCTTACTCATTATGGGCCTATTCAGATTTTATGTTTATTTATAATTCAATCTTGGTACATTGTATGGTTCTAGGAATTTATCTGTTTCTTCTAGGTTATCCAGTTTGTTGGCATATAATTATCCATCGTAGCCTCATATGATCATTTGTATTTCTGTGGTATTGGTTGTAAGGTCTCCACCTTCATTCTGATTTTATTAATTTGATTCTCCTCTCTTTTATTCTTATTTTAGCTCATAGTTTGTGAATTTTGTTACTTTTTTTCAAAAACTAGCTCTAATTTTTATTGATCTTTTCTATTGTCTTACTGGTCTCTGTTTCATTTATCTTTACTCTGATTTTTATTTCTTTCCTTCTGCTAACTTTGGGCTTAGTAATTTTTTCTTTTCTCTTTTTCTAGTTCCTTGAGGTGTAACTTTATTTGGGTTTTTTTCTTAATGTAGTTGTTTACTGCTATAAACTACCCTCTTTCCAATTTCATTTATTTCAATATATATTTTTATTTCTCTTGTTCATAAGGGTGTTGTTTAATTTCCACATGTTTGTTAATTTTCCGGTTCTCCTCCTGTTGTTGATTTGTATTTTCATACTATTGTGATAGAAAAAGATACTTAGTATGATTTGATTCCTCTTAAATTTGCTAAGGTTTGTTTTATGACTTATCATATGATCTACCATGGAAAATGTTCCATGTGCACTTGAGAAGAATGTATATTTTGCAGTTGTTGGTGGAATATTCTGTATATATCTGTTAGGTCCATTTTGACTAGTGCATAGTTCAAGTCCAATGTTTCCTTATTGATTTCTTATCTAGCTGAGGTATCCATCATTGAAAGGGGTATTGAAGTCCCATACTATGATTGTATTGTTGTGTATTTCTTCATATGTTAGTATTTGTTCAGTATATTTAGGTGCTCCAATGTTGGGTGCATATATATTAGTGAAAGTTATATCCTTTTCATGAAATTGATCCTTTTATCTTTATATAATGACCTTTTATCTTTGTCTTTTGTTAATGGTTTTTGGCTTAAAGTCTATTTTGTCTTATACCAGTATAAGGATTGCTACCTTTGGTCTCATTTGGTTTCCACTTGCATGGAATATCTTTTTCTGTCCCTTCACTTTGAATCTTTTGTGTGTCTTTAAACACATAGCTAAAGTGAGTCTCTTGTAGGCAGCATATAGTTGGGTTTTGGTTTGTTTTTTCTTTTTTTTAATATATCCATCCACTCTATGCCTGTTGGTTGGAGAATTTAATTCATTTACATTGATTGGACTTACTATGACATCTTATTGTTTCCTGGCTATTTTGTACTTTCCTTCCTCCTTTTTCCCTCTCTTGCTGCTTTTCTTTCTGAATTAATGATTTTCTGTAGAGGTATGCTTTGATGTGTGCTTTTCTGTAAAATTATGCTCTTCTCTTTATCTTTTAAGAATGTACTGTAGGTTTTGCTTTATGGTTACCATGAGTCCAATCTGCCACTCTCCAGGCACTGTCCCATTCCCCCAGCCATGCAGCTGACAACTCAGTACTTTGGGTGGGGTGAGAGAAACAGGCCTCTTGGGCAGCATCCTGCACCACTGGGGAGGCTAGCTGCTCACTCGCGTGGTCTCAGGTTCACTGAGAGAAACCACAGACTGAGAAAGTCTCCCTTGGTTCTGAGCTGTGCTACTGTTGGGGAGGGATGACACAGAAAAAGTCAAACTGTTTCTTTTATTCTCTCCTGTGTGTCCAAACTTGTTTTTTGTTTGTTTGGTTGGTTGGGTTTTTTTTTGCTCCAGCACTGTGCTGGAACTTCTTCATTGGAAACCTGGACTTTCACAAAGTCTCTCTTGTCTGTGGCCAATTACCTAAAACAGTGTTTTGTAGGGGCTCCAGGACCATACCTGAGAGAGTGTGGAGTCAGTTCATGAGCCCCGGTAGGGTCTGCTGCCCATCCCCGGTCTGTGCGCCTATTAACCAAGGCACAGGTGGGTGAGATGACTCCTGGGCCCCTGGCATGTGGTGCTTGATCACACCGATCTCACGATGGCACTTCTGATTGTGGCCAGATGTGAGATTATTGTTGTTGAGAGAGGGACACAATGAGACATGTCTGAGTCATGTTGCTGGCATAACCTGTCAGTTCATTTACAAATTCAGTCGAAGCAGTTGTTGATTTCAAACAGTGAGAGCACAGATGAGGCATGGAATTTAAACGAATTGTTTGAAATTCATCAGTGCATAGTTTTTAGCAGGAGTGGGAGGCTATATAAAGGAGCCTGAATTGTATTTAGCTCACTTTCTTGAAATGGAGATCTAAAACCAGAGTGACATGCAGTAGATAAAAGCAAATACAATCCAAGAAAAAAATATTCTGCTCAATTCTGATAAGAAGCATTTATATCTGGGTTTCTTCTTAACAAGCAGAAATATCCTTGGGAACATGTCCAGGGTGATGAAGAATTTAGAAAGTGCATCGTGGGAGGAGTGACAGAGGGTATTTAGGCTAATTTTAATTCTGGGAGGAAGGGTTAGGGTTAGGGTTTCATTCATGCTCTCTACATAAAGGAATCAGAATCACTGAAGCTTTTCTTTAAAAAAATTGTACTTGTTAGTTCAGTTTGTTCATTACATTCCACATATGAGTGAAATCGACAGACTCATAGATGGAGAGCAGATGACAGCTAGTTTGGGGGGAGGTTGGGGGAGGGGTTGAGCAAAAAGGACAAAGGACTCATGGATGTGGACAACAGTGTGGTGATTGCTGGGAGGAGGGGGTATAAGGGGACGAAATGGTAATGGAAAAAATATAATAAAGATTAATTTAAAAACATTTAAGTAGACTTTATTTTTAAGAACAGTTTTAGCTGTACCAAAGAATTAAGATAGTATAGAAAGTTCCCATAAATCCCATGTTCATTTTCTCCTATTATTTTAATAGCTTACATGAGTTCATTCACCTTTTGTGAATCTACGGCAGATTTTTGCTTTGTGGTCACTGTAAGTCCTATATTCCACTCTGCCTGCATTTTCCCATGGTACATGTGTTATAACTAATGAGATAATATTGATGCAATATTCCTAACTAAAAGCCCACACATTATTCAGAGTTCCTTCGTTTTACCTAATACTTTCTCATAATCCCACCCAGGATTCCACGTTGCATTTCTGGGTCATATCTCCTTAGGCTCCTCCTGGCTGTGGCAGTTCCTCATGTTTCCCTTGTTTTGAATGACCTTTACTGCTGTGAGGAGTACTGGTCTAGTAGTTTGTAGGACAGCTGTCAAATGGGACATGTCTTATGTTTTTATCATAATTACAGTAGGGTATGGGTTTGGGCGGAAAGCCACAGAGATGAAGTGCTTTAATCACATCATATCAAGGGTACAAATGATCAGCATAGTTGATCACTGTTGATGTTGACCTTGACCACCCGACCAGGGGCGTGTCTGTCAGGTTTTCCACCGTAAAGTCACTCTTTCCCCCCTTCTCCTTGCTGTGCTCTCTGGAAGGAAATCACTATGCGAAGCCCACACTCACACAGGGATTTATGCTCTCCCTTGTGAGAGCACAGTATCTACATAATTAATCTGAACATCTTGTGCAAGGGAAATTTGTCTCCTCTTCATAAATTATTTATTTATTCAATCATTTATTTATCACAGCATGGGCTCACTGGTATTTATTTTATACTTTGGGTTATAATCCAACACTGCTTTATTTATTTTGTTGCTCAGATTATTCTGGCTTGGCCATTGGGCTCTCCTTAAGTTGGGTCCTGTGTCCTTTTGACACAGTGGGTCAATGTTGGGGTTTTTTGTTGGCTTTTTGGGGTTTTTTTTTGAACACTTCTTTTACTCCTCAAGATGCTCCAGGCTCATTTTGTACAATTACTGCCCCAATAATAGAAGCAGTCATTTCTCCACGGAGTCCTGGCTCCTGTGAATGGAGAATGAGGGGAGAATGGGGGAAAGGTACAGGGGATAAGAAGCATAAACAGTAGATACAAAATAGACAGGGAGAGGGCACATAAACAGTATGGAAATATTATGGAAATAATAGTATGGAAAATGGAGAAGCCACAGAACTTACATGTACGACCCATGGACATGAACTAAAGGAGGGAAATGCTAGTGGGAGGGAGGTGCAAGGTGGAGGGGAATAAAAGGGAGAAAAACATGCGACAACTGTAATAGCATAATCAATAAAATATGTTTAAAACATAAAGAATGGTATTACAGACCAACATCTGGGTGCTAGATGTATTCATTGCTACTGGAATATTGTTGCTTCAGGACCATCTCAGCTGCTAGAACAAGGGAAATAGTGTGTATTCAAAACCATGTCTACACATCTGTCTGCATATATTTCTATATGTAGCCACCCACAGGTGTATTAAGACTGAGCTCATACTGATGTCTCCGACTTTAACCTGCTGCCATGCGGATACTGCCTCCTCCCCTTGCTTATCTGTAGTTCCCACTCCGACGGTGAGAAACCTGGCTCCCCATTGTCACCGCCCAGTGACTTAATTGTTCATTTCCAATATCTGAATTGTTCATCTGAACCCCGAAGGAAATGATTTTACCAACTAGAGCACAGTGCTTGCGTGCAGTGCCTTTGGCCTTCAGCCTGCAGACTCTGCAGTCACACTGTCAGCCTTGTTCCACTGCGGAGTGGAACTCAGTTGGCACTCAATCCACCGAGCCAACCAGTGAGGGCCAAGACATTATCTTGAATTGAAAAAATGGATCAAAACACTGCAATAAACGACCCTTTAAGAACAATTGGGAAAATTGGAAAAAATTGGGTATTAGTCATAATGAATCTAAATTAAATTTTCTGAGTGTGATTACTATATTGTAGCTATTCAGGAGAATTCCTGTCTTTGAGATAAATACAAAAACATTAAGGTGGTTGCAACTAACTTTCAAGTGGGTCAGGAAAAAAGAAGAGTCTATATAGCGAGACAGATAAAGCAGATGACCAAACATTAGCAAGTAATAAATAAATCTCTTTGGCTTAATGAGGAACAAATGCTAGCCAGTGAGCACAGCATGCCTGCCAGTGTGGGCGTCTGGCAGAGCAGCAGACACAGTGAGACCCCGGTGCCCGGAGCAGCCACTCTCTCCATGGCGCGTCTGAGGAAAACCTACGAAGTCTGTTTTCTCTGAGTCTCAGTTACCTCTCACTAGGGGAACTGATGTCTAACCCTCTCTACAGCTGAACGGAAAAATCGTATGCTATATGCTCACAGCCTTCTTTGTTGGATGAGAGAAAAGTAGGGCACAGCTGAAAATCCTTTCTGAGACTAAAACTCAGAGTCATGAATCTGCATCCAACTTGTGATCTACTTCCTTGCCCCATCCTCCCAGACTCCAGTTTCAGCCCCACCAAGAAAACAGCCTGGGAGTCACCATTGCCATCCTCTCAACAGCACTGGGAGCTGAATAAGTGGAAAAGCAACTTTTCTTGGACACAGCAGAAAACTGAGGTTACAGGGCAAATCACCACCCCAGTATTTGGATGGAGAATTACAGCCAGGATTCTGCTTCCATAGAGTAGAGAAGTCCCTGAAGCCACGCAGACTGACAGAGACTTTTAAATGTTAATGTTGATGAGTGTTGGAGGCTGAGTGTGGGCTGACTTGGGAGGGAGAAGCCCCTTGGATGGGCTACACACTTGTGGGCTCCGACTCCAGGAACCATCAGGTTCTCACTGTGAAGGACAAACACACAAAGAGGCACCTTGTGGTTCCGGCAGGAGGTGGGCAAACAGTAATGTGTACACGGGGGAGCGTTCCCTGTGACGGAGACCTACTCTCCAGCAGGAAAAGGCTTTATCAGAGCCTTAACGCGCCTAGGCCGTAGGTAGATGGGCCATCGCCCAACTCCAGGCTTCTGTAGCCTTGCTCGCTCGCCTAAGGAGGTGGGAGGAGACGCTAACAAACATTTGTTTGGTCACAGCCCAGGGAGACAAGTCACTAACAGACTGAGACCTAATCACAAGTTATTAAACATTTTCTCTCCCTTACCCCTCACACCACATCAACAGTACTCCAGGGTAACGACAGTGGGATACGACTCAAAGAGTGGCAAGGCACACACTCTGTTTGAGGAGTTCTTGGGGAAGCCCAGAGATGCCAGGCTCGTGAAGGAGGGGTGGGAGAAAGGCACTGGAGGAATTGGAAGCCCCTGCACCTGCAGGCGCGTCAGACGTCAAACACACCCCGACCCATTGCCAGGCTGACGTAGAACCTCACATTAGGACTGTTTACCCCTGTCTCTGTCATCTGACATGCCACGTAGAACTTTCAACAAAAATTACAAGTCACATTAGAAGTCAAGAAAAAGCAGTTTGAAGAGACAAAACAAGCATCAGAGTCAGACTCAGATATGGCACGGATTTTGGAATTATATGACTGGGAACTTAAAATGATCAGCAGAATACACATTCTTATCAAGTTCACATGGAATATTCACCAAGGTAGACCACAATAGAAATCATACAAAGTGTGTTTTCAGAGCACAGTAAAATTAAACTAGAAAATCAATAATAAAACAATAGCAGCACAATCTCAAAATATGTGGAGGTAAACACATTTCTAAATAACACATGGATCAGAGAAGTCTCAAGAGAAAGTTTAAAATGTTTCAAAGTAAGATGAAAATATAACATCAAAATTTGTGGGATGCATCAAAAGTACTTTGAGAGGAAAGATCTAAAATCAATAATCTAAAGTTCCATTTTTTATAACTAGAGAAAGAATAGTAAATCAAGAAGCAAGAAGTAAATCCTAAAGCAGGAAGAAGAAAACATAAAATTAGAGCAGAAATCAATGAAATTGTACAGAGAGGGAAAATGGGTTATTTGATTAACCAAGAAGAGCGAAAAGAGAGAAACAGGAGTTGCTAATGTCAGATATGAAAGAAGAGTCATCATTATGGATCTCACAGACATTAAAAGGATGATAAAGAAATACTACGAACAACTCTGTGCCACAAATACGATGAAATAGACCAATTCTCTGACAAACTACTAAAAGTCATGGAGAAATAATCTGAAAAGGTCTATATCTATCAAAGAAATTTGATAAATAATAATGTTACAAAAAATGAAGCACCAGGGCTATATGTTTTCATTGTTGAATTCTATCAAGCATTTAAGACTGAAATAATACCAACTTTTTATGATGTCTTCCAGAAAATAGAATCAGAGGGTCCACTAATGTGATGGTTCCTTTTGTGTGTCAATTTGGCTAGACTGTAGTGCCCACTTGTTGGGTCAAAGACCAGTCTAGATATTGCTGTGAAGGTATTTTTTTAAAGATGTGATTAACATTTAAATCAGTAGACCTGGAGTAAAGCAGATTACCCTCCACAAGGTGGGCAGACTTCATGCAGATTAATTGACGGCCTTGAGACTGAGGCTTCCCGAAGAAGAAATTTAGCCTCAAGATTACAACGTAGAACCTTGAGTGTCCCACCTGCCTGCCTTGCCTTGCAAATTTTGGACTCAAGACTGCAACATCACCTCGTACCTGGATTTCCAGCCTACTAGTCAGCCCTGCAGATTTTGGCCTTGTCAGTCTCACATTTTTGCGAGCCAGTTTCTTAATCACAATCACTCGCTCTCTCTCTCTCTCTCTCTCCTACACCAATGCGTCCTCTCTCTCAATTCCAAACAATGGTTGAAGTTTTAAAATTTAAAATACACTACAACTTACAATACCATAAAAATAAAATTTTTATAAATTTAGCAAAGTAGGTATAGAATCTTTATGCAGAAAACTATAAAACTCTGCTAAGAAATAAAAGATCAAAAAATGAAGAGGCATCCTGTGTTCATGAATAGGAAGACTCAATATTTTTAAGACATCCATTCTTCCCAAGATTTCTTCTAAAGATTCAATGCAGTATTAATCAAAATCCAGGCAAGTTATTTTAAAGATATTAACAAACTCTTTCTAAAGTTTATATGGAAATGCAAAAGACTCAGGATAGCCAACACAATACTAAAAAAAAAGAAAGAAAAAATGTTGGAGGACTCATACTGCATGACTTTAAGACTTTGTAAAGCTACAGTAATCATACAATATGGTATTGGTGGGGAAAAAGACACAGAGATGGATGGAACAGAATAGAGAACCCTGAAATAGACCTACACAAATATAGTCAACCGATCTAAGGATCAAAAGCAATCCAGTGGAGAAAAGATAGTCATTTTAACAAATAGTGCTATAACAATTGGATGTAAAAATGGAAAAAAAGTTTCTAGACAGAACCTTGCACCATTCACAAAAATTAACTTAAAATGGATTGTAGACCTAAATGTAAAATGCAAAACTATAAAACTTGTAGAAAAAAATACCAGAGAAAAATCTAGGTGACCTTGGGTTTGACAATAAGCTTTTAGATGCAACACAAAAAGCACAATCCATGGAAAACAATTGATAAATTAGACTTTATTAAAATCAAGACCACCCTGGCTCATATGGCTCAGTGGATTGAGTGCCGGCCTGTGAACCAAAGGGTCGCTGGTTCAATTCCTAGTCAGCGCACATGCTTGGGTTGTGGGCCAAGTTCTCAATAGGTGGTGTGTGAGAGGCAACCACACACTGATGTTTCTTTCCCTCTCTTTCTCCCTCCCTTCCCCTCTTTAAAAATAAATAAATAAAATCTTTTTTAAAAAAAGATAATGACTTGCATTTAATTGGCATATATCTTTAGTTTTTTTCAATATTAACATAGTTGCCCAAACCTTTTCTTTTTCTGGGGGAGAGGGACACTTTTATGGCACTAACATTTTTTAAGAATTTAGAACATTTTTCTTTTCGGAGTGCTCCTAAGTTTGGATTTTTCTGATTGCTTTTTTAAAAGTTAAATATTTTATTCTTATTCTATTACAGTTGTCCCAATTTTTCCACCTTTGCTGTCCCTCACCCAGCACACCCCTCCACCTGTGCTCCCACAGTCAATCCCCACACTGCTGTCCACGTCCAGGGGTCCTTGCCTAGTTCCTCTCCCTTCTTCCCACACTCATCCTCCTCCCCTCTCCCTTCTGGTCACTGTCAGTCTGTTCCCTGTTTCCATGCCCCTGATTCTGTTTAGCTCGTCAGTCTATTTTGTTCATTAGGTTCCTCCTATAGGTGAGATCATGTGGTGTTTGTCTTTCACTGCCTGGCTTATTTCACTTAGATCCATCTTTTTGCAATGGCATGGACGGATCCGATTGCTTTTTGATGATTTCTTCACGTTAAACATCTCAGGCAGGAATGCTACATTGGTTGTGTTGTGTTCTTTTAAGGAATCACTTCAGGGAACACGAGATTTCCGTTTTCCCCTCTGTGGTGACACTACATTTGATCACCTGTTTAAGGTGGTGTATATCAGATTTTTCCATGATAAAATAATTACTTCTAATATGTAATTAATAAGTAATTGGTGGGAAAACATTTTGAGATGTTGTGACTCTTTCGTTCTTCAACATTTTTTTCCTCAATAGTTAAGTATCCACTGATCTGCTGAATTCATTGTTACTCTCTAGCTGTGGAATAGTAACAGTGGCACTTTTTCTGTCGTTTTTTCTGTGTTTATTACTTGGCAGTTCCCTGTGGACTAGAGCTTCGTTGTCCCCCTGCAGGTGTGACTTTCATGCCAGTGTCCATGTGTGTGTGCGTGTGTGTGCACACACACCGGGCGTTGCAGGACTTCAAAGCCCGGCAGCTGTGCCCACAGACAGTGTTGGCACTGACTCGTGAGCCCTTGTGAGTGGAATCTGTTGTAATCTGTTCCTGTTGTTTCTTGTTTTTATGTCAAGTGTACTCTAATTTGGTCAGTGAGTATCCTTTACAGCTGGCTCTTTGTATCCTTTTGACATGCTCTTCGGACAAATTCTTGTTTTCCATTCCAATGTGATGTTCCAGCTTCGCTTTGTTGTTTCTGTGTAGAAGACTGAGAATCGGCCGTTTCTCTAAGAGCCCAGATTCCTTTTAGTGGGAAATGGTATGCAGGAATCAAGGTCTGGGCACCAAGTGTGCCCGTTGCTATTGGGGTGGCACTGCTCCCAGCCCTGTTCTGGGAACAAGGCTAGAACACACTTCTACATTACGAGTTCATACTAATACCTGCAATTCAATCCAGTGCCACAGAATTCGTCCTCCTCTTTCTGCATCCAGTATTTGTGTTTGTCTTCTCCCGTAGTGAGTATCAATACTACGTGAATAGGCGTGGATGTAACTCTGGTTCCCAGCGTCAACATGGTTACTCATTTGCTCAGATCTACAATATGCGTGTTACTAGCTTGAGTTCCTACATCAATACCACCACCGAAGACAAATCTCTTAAACAAAGTTCAAGTTTTCTTTGCTATTATTTTTGTTTTTAGAAAAATATCTCAACGCAGGTATCTAGAGTAATATATTTAAAAGTTCCCCGACAAATTCTGGTTTTATTTTGTGTGATTTTGATACCTATATATCAAGATAAGATTATTTGTATTTAAACCTAATTTTATGTTCCTACTTATCAATTTCTTTTGATTATTTCAACATGTAAAACATTAACATAGAATCAAAGGCAAAACTATATAAATCAGGTGCTATTTGTTTGGAGTAGAATTCGAAGAGTGTCCCTCAGGACTTACGACATGCAACAGCCCTGGGAACTTGAGTTCCAGAGAGGGAGAGGCCTGCGAGGCAGCTGACATTTGTCACTAAAGGGAGAGGCGTGGCTGCGGATGGGAGTCAGGAGCGTTTGGACAGCACCAGCAATGAGGGTCTGTTTTGGAGCAGTTGGGCGGACTCAGCTCCACCCACCTCACAGTTCTCTGGCGCAGACTGTGCCAGGTTCTGCAGAATGCACGGAAAGCAGACCCTCGGCGAGTATCTGCTGCCTGCCACAGACTGTAATTTCATTATTGTAATGTTGACACGTTTGCAGTTGCAACATTAATGCCCACATTACCCAGAAAGGGAAGCTGAGATTCAGGGTATTTCAAGTATGTCAGAGCAACCTGCTCTCAAACAGTAGGTCAGCTCCTCACTGGCTGTGTGATCTTGGGGAGTTTGCGTGACCTCAGACTCAGCCTCCGCACCAGTAAAGAGGGGAGGCTCACACGGGCACTGACAGCACGGCCCAGAGCAGCCCGAGGCCAGCAGCATCTGTGTCATCTGGGAGCTCTTTAGAAATGCATGTTCTCGGGCCCCACCTCGGATCCAGAACCTCAGAGTTGGGGCCCAGAAATCAGTGACGAGCCTTCCAGGAGATCCTGAAGCGCGGAGGAGGGGGCAGCAGCAGGGATGCAGTGAAGAGTGTGGGTTCTGGGGCCTGACTCCCCGGGTTTGAGTCCTACTCAGGCTCTGCCTTTGGCTCTGTGACTTCATCTGAGTCCAGTTTCACTCGTTTGTAAAATGGAGATAATGACAGTACTAAGTTCATCAAGGTTGTTATAAGAACTTAATGTACAGAAAACACAGCAGTGCCTGACACACAGTGAGCTGTAGTGAGTATTTTATAGCTCTTTGTTAGACAGTAAAAATAAGGGTTTGGGGGAGAATTTAGATAACATGTAAATTGTGTGTGGCCCATGGTAAGTGTTCGGCAAATGCTGACAGTTATTATCGTTAGTAACAATACCATAACAACTTGTTCGGAAGTCCCTGGGCCAGTAAGGGACAGCGTTAGAACCGGGTGGGCCGTGTCCACTTCCCACACCCACTCCCTCCCCCGCATTACACGGCATCCCACACGAACAGAGTCTCCGCTGTCGGGGGAGATCACCGTGGCAAGTCCACACTGAGCCGGCGGGCGTCGCGGCAGGGGTCAGCGGAGGAGCTTCGGACAGGTGCGAGCGCCAGCCTCCGAGGGACGGCGTCCGTCCCGGGGAAGTGGTGGAGGGAAGCAGTCGATGACCTGCTGGGGCAGAATTGAAGGGCACACATCATTTCAGCTGGAAACACTGAAAACATCATTATTTCAAAATTGCCGAGCAAATTCAATGGCTGGTATTGCTGTGCTAATGTGTTAATAATAATTCTGCAGTTAGAGCAAGACTGGGCTGTTAGCATTCAAGGCCACTTAAAATTTTAAAGAGTCACTTTATGGAAACTGTTAATTAGCTCTGGATTGTAACTAACATTCTCTTTAAAACTGTTGTGGGTGTTTGATTAGGTTTGGGTTCCAATGGGTGGAAATTTGAACTAGATTTTACACCTCGCTCTGACTTCGGGTCCGGGCAGTTCATTTTTCCATGCCTCAGCTTAGCCCCATGGAGCCTGGCACCGTGCCTGCCAGAGACCAGGCCTGCGTGTTCCCGCATCCTCCTTGCAAAGGGAGAAGGGTGGCAGGGTGGTCTGATTCCTGCCCGGAGCCCCGACCTCTCTCCTCCCAACACCCACATTCCTCCTCCTGAAACCCAGATGTGCCGCTGGCCCTTCAGGACAGTCTCCTGAGCACCGCTGCGCAGTCCGGCTCATGTTGTCCCTTCCCCCTCTTCTCAAACCCTCCCCAGAAGTGCATGCCAGCGCTGTTCACACTTCTCTTTAGCGGCCTGGTGCAGTGGGACCGATATGAATAGGGTCTTAGTGGACCTAGTTTTGAAAACTGGCTTTGCCACATGTAAACTGTGTATCTGGGGCTTATTCATCTCAGACTCAGTTTTCTCATCTGTAAACTGGGGATAGAATATCTAACAGTGTTACTGTGAGGACTGAACATAACCCCATGGTTGGCACAGAGTCAGTATTCAAGGAGCAATTGTGATCATCCTCCAGTCACTTCCAGCCATCCAGCATTCGGTTCTGTCCGGCTGCTGTCCTTCTTGAATTACTCTAGGGTGTCTTCCATTCAACCCCTGAGGGAAAGGACCTGGCTGCCTTCTTTGAAGTCCCTCTTACCTCGTTTCCTCCTTGGTAACCAAGTTTCCTGTTGACTGGAAGACCACAGCACTTGAGCACCCTTGTTACAGTGGGATGAGGTTATTGCGAGGCACCTGGGCTCATGGTGAAGTATAAAAAGCAGAAAGAAAATAACCAAGCCTGAGATCCGGAACTTCAAGAACCACGCTGACTCCGACAGTGTAGAAGCCCACGTAGGAGGGCTGCTGGGTGCATGTCCCCTGGAGGTCTGTTATTTGAGGGTTAGGGAGGCACCCAGGGAGTCGGGGTGCAGAGGGCTGATGTGAGTCACCCACACCTATGACTGAGCAGCAGAGAACAGAGAGCCATGCAAAGGCATAAGGCCATGGAAATCACCAGTGTGGGGTGGCATGGCTTCAGGCTGCTGTCCTGGGGGCGGGGGTGTCCCAGGGCTTCTGCTGGCAGAACAGAAAGGCACAAGGAGACCAGGGTGGGGGCCATGTTGGCCCTTGGGTTTCTTCCCCATGGCGGGTCACCTCACACCATGTGACTATCTTTGTACCCCATTCTGGCCTGGGGTCCCTTCTGAGTGCAGGACTGAGAGCTCTGATTTGTTAGATTGTGACATGTGGGTCCCCACCCCGTGCCTGACCTCCACAGGGAAGCTACGTGGAAATGAGAAGAGAATGTGGTCTTTGGAATGTCTGGACCTGAGTGTGAATTCAGGCTCCAGCATCCAGCAGCCTAGCCACACTGGACCTGTCACTTCATGGCTTTGCCTCAGCGTTGTATCTGTGAGGTGGGAAAATGAGGCCGACCTTTCAGCGGGGAGGTGTGCGGCCTGTTGCCCGTCCATGCGAACGATGGCTCCTTGGGGCTCAGCCATGCTGGCAGCTCTGATGCAGTCTTGGCCCAGAAGATGCTGTGAATTGTTCAGGGCACGACAAACTAACTCCAAATGACTGAGGCCCTTATTTTCAGCTAAATTAGTCCAACCATCTTCAGCTAATTCAATCAGTTCTCATTTGCCAATGGATAAATTGTCCTCATCATAGGCCTAACCATGCAGCTAATACGGTTTTCAGATAGATTGATTAACAAAGCCATAATTGAGCCTCAATCAGCGAGATAAATTCAGAAGTCTATGTGATCAACCACCATTCAGAACTGACCACTGGCAGTGCTCAGTCACCCAATTTATTTAGCGATATTTCAGCAGACACTGGGTATCTCCTTTCTGCGTGCCAGGACTAGGACTGCCTCCTTTGTCAAAGGTGGACACCCAGAAAGTGCCAGCTCGGCCATGGCAGCCTGGGTGCAGCATAGTTAGGGGGACAGCTCTGTGCAGTCGGGGCGAGAGCAGGGAGTTTATGGCAAGTGAGGGGAAGGGATCAGAACCCGAACCCAGGAAGCCACAGGGAGTCAACCGAGAGGTCCAGAGGTCGTTCCCACCAACCAGAGGTGCAGAACCGAGCAGAGACAGGAGAAACGGGGATCCAGGAGTATCAGGCCAAGACCAGCGTCTGTGTGGGTGGGTGGGTGGCGAGGGCTGGGATTGGAAGGCAGAAAGGTGAACACACAGACTTCTTTTAGAGCCAGCTGGGGACAGGCTGGCCATGCTGGTGTGGGTGAGTCTACGTGATTTATAGGGCCCGAAGACACCACTGACTTGTAAGAATCAACACAGAATGCCGCGTTCCCGAGTCAAACACGCACTGTTGGCTTTGCCTGTCTGGCCTTCCACTGAGAGTAGGTGACTCACAGACAAGCAAGTGTGTGTTTGTTTTCCTTGCTTTTGACTGTGGTCTCAGCACTGAGCCCGTGTCATCGACACGCACTGCTCGCGGTATTTCCTGAGCAGGGCCGTCTCACATGCCTACTCTGCTTGCCGAGGTGGGGTTCCCCGGCACCGGGTGTGTGCCTTGTCCAGTTTGCATGAAAGCACTGGGTCTGGGTCAGTGGAAGTGTCCACTGAATGTTCACTTTATTGTCCAGTTTAACTCGGGCTTATACCCTTTGCCTAATAAAAATAGTCACTCTCTCTTCACGCAAATCCACGTACCTGTGCTCCCTCTGGCAGCTATGGCTGGAAGCAGAGACGGACCGGAAGACTGCATCTTCCCTGGATGGTTTTAAACAGCCCTGATGCACTCCATGCAGACAAGCGTCTGAACCTTCTTGCATTTTCTTCCCTCTTGTGTAACCAGTTGACATTGTCCCATTTCAGCCCTTCGGTGGAATTACTCCGAGTATTAGTTATTAGAGCCTATTTCACCTACGTAGGATCTTTCTAGCTAGGCTTCTTTGTCCTATTTCAGAGGGATGCCTGCTGTTTAAAGGAAATAGTGTGTTGCATGATGTCAAATCATTCTGCATTCAGTTCTGGAAAACAAGGTTCCAGAAAAGCTGTCAGTTTAGGGACGTCCTGATAGAAGTTCCGGGGGGAAAGGAAGTAATCTCCAGCAACGTGTGTCAGGATCCAGTTCGCCCTCAGTGCGCTCTGAACTCCGTTTGCTGCTCGAGCTGGTTTCAGCTGGTTGGCAGTGTGGATGGGTAACCAGGGCTTCTGTCCCACCACCGAGAGGCTGACTGGCGAAGCATGCCTCGGACACGTCGAGGTGCACTGCCTGACCACCACAGGGAAGTGAGTCACATATTTTTTTTGCTTGTGGAGGGTCTTGCCTTCAGTTTATAAAAATTTCAACATCTGTGAAGCACAATAGAGCAAAGCGCAGTAAGACCGACCAGCCATGCCTGTACTCAGGGAGCTGGGGGCCCTAGGAGAGGTTTAGAGAGAGAAAGCCTAGAACTCTAATCCTTTATACTCTCTTTGAGCTTCTTTTCCTTTATGTAAAAGAAGAGAACTGCACTTCCTAAGTCCCATTTTAGAAACGCCTCCTATAAAAGAAAACTTTTCTACACCACATGAGTTTCCCAAGTAAATCATATTTATATCTGAGCCAAAGTGAAGATGTGGTGGGGAGGTGAAAGAGATCGTTAACTTGCGGGAAAGCGGCATCTTCCTCCTCTCCCTTCAGCTCCGAAGGTCGCCCAAGCCCAGGAGGAGCTCCCCCAGAGCAGCACTTCTGTGCGCCCCTGGCAGGGGCTGGGGATCAGCCCTGGAGCTGGTGCCCCTGTTTAATGATCTGAACTGAGAAGGAACTTGCCCTTGTACGGCAGCTGTTGCGGAGAGTTCGAGGAGCAGGAGAACTCGCAGCGGAGTGTTCTCCTCGGTTCTGACTAGCGGCCGGCCTGCTCCTGCACCCCGGCCTGGCGGTAGAAGGCCCTTCCCTGCACAACACATCCGCCGGCTCCTCTCCTTGTGAATTATTTACGTGGACCTCCTGGCTGTTCTCGCCGTGGCTGGAAACCACTCTGGCAGCCCTGTTTCTCAGCTCATTTACTTCTAATCTAAATTCTTAGAATGTATTTTTAGAACAAGTATGCTTAGAAGTGGGTTTTTGACATTTTCAAACATTAGAATTTGGAGCATTTTTTTTCTGTATCAAGTGCACAAGGCAGAATGTACACTTCATTTCAAGAAGACTCATTAAAAACTTCCATCCTGATACATAATTATTAAGAGTCAGAGTGGCCGTGATTAGTCAGGCCTCACAATTAAAATCCTCTGTTTGATGAACTTTTGAAATAAAATGCCATTATCATCTAAATCCTCAATCACCCATGATAATGAAGCTCTCAATTAATTCTTTTGTCCTTCACAGAAAAGATTAATAATGCTCGTGTTTTTAAGGATCAACATCTGGAAGAAGCCTCCCACGTAAGCCATATGTAACTAATCTCTTCCAAAGGGAGCAAGAAACGTTTAGGCGTATGTTTTATGGACAGCTAATATTTTCCTACTATAACTTTTCATGCTAATTATCTTTCTTAAATTGATTATGTTTTTAGTAAATTATTATCTTTATGATTATTGCTAGTTTCTGGAAAATTTTTGAGAAATAAACCATGGCTAGTCTAAATGACCTTGCACAGAGTTAATGTTCCAGATGAATACCACATAAAAGCTTCTTCTGGTGCAGCTGCTGCTCTAGAAACCTTGAGCACCAAAGCCGAGTCCTACAAGTATTAAGAATACATTGGAACCTAGAGGACAAATCCTTACATTTCTGTGGCGTGTCATGCTGGGCATTGCCACGACTTTACCATAAGGGGCAGTTGCGACCACAGTGGCAGCCTTTGTTGCGAGGTAATAACCCATCATGGAAGCCAGGCCAGACTGACACTCCCTCTGCCTGCAGGACCTGTGGCTGAGAGGGCAGTAGCCTAAGGTGGCGTTCGATCATCTCCCTACAGAGACTGTCCCGCTGGTCACAGGCCTCATGATTGAGACCTTCTGTTATAATTTAAATTTGTTTTTTTTTCTTGTTTTATCCTTGGGGGCAAAAGTAACTATGAGCTAGGTGCTGAAGCTGTATTAATCCATGATAGACTGCTGAGAGTGTGTGACTATTGATAAGAAGTGAGATTCACAAAGCTAACAGAATATATTGATTACTGATCGCATGCAGACCCCTGCAGGAGGCTTCTCAGGGGGCTGCTCAGCAGCCCTTATGTTCTCACTGGGGAAACAACTCACGGGGTCATCAAGTACAAATGGGGTGTGAGCTCCATGTCTGCTCCGTAAGTGAGCCCGGCATGCTAATATTCCTGAGATCTTCCTTTTATCCCTGATACACCACCGGCTCAGCCACATTCAGCAAATACGTGAGCCACTCATTATGCTAAGCCCTGCAGAACATAGTTGTGAATAATTCACCCACTTCCCCTGAGCAGTTTTCTGAGGAGCATCCAAAAGGTGATGGCAAATAGGTAATGACAGCACGGGGTTATGGGGTGGCTGTCATGCGGGCGGCCCACTGAAACGTACGAGCACAGAGGGGTGCGCCTGGCCCGGCCAGGGGTGTCGGACGGCTGCCTGATAGAGGCGCCGTCGGGTTCTGAATGGCGGCCAGGCGTTAAGTGAATTCTAAGGGAGCTGGGCAAGGGCTGGGAAGGCGCACAGAGTCTGTTCTAGGTTCTGGACGGTGGGGACGCGTGAGTTCTGAAGGCCAAGAAGAGGAAAGCAAACTGAGAACAATAGTGGCAGTTAGTTCAGAAGGGCTGGAAGGGAAAGTGCAGACAGGAAGCTGAGCCGGTGGAGGTAGAAATGTGGCTGTTACACACAGTGACGGGAGCGGGCGGGACAGGGCGTGTGCGAGCAGACGTGCGTTTTAAAAAACAGGCTGCGTTAGCAGTGTGGGCTGCGATGGAAGGGGGCGAGGGCGGCCCACGGCGATGCTGGAAACACCGGCTAAAACTAAGTACGGGGCGCACTTTTCCATGTTTCCTGCAAGTCAAAGCCATTTTGGGAACCATGTCAACCATCCAAGAGTACTTTCAGGCATTCTGGAGCAACACAGTAATCTGCTCCGTATGAGGAAAACGCTGCTCGCAGAGCTGTGCAGTGCTCGACTGGTGGTTCTCCAGGAGAAACTACTCAGCTTTCTAAAATTTAGATACCCACAGAGTGGAAACAGAAGCAGCTAGTAAGAAATGTGTCGTTGAAATCGAACAGAACCCAGGGAAATCCCGTTTCTTGTTCCTTTTATCTTTCCGAAAGTGTGGCTCCAACAGGGATTCACCGCGTCATCATTCATCCTGTGTGTCATTAACATTTGGGAAAAAGCCTGAAACTGTCATCTCGAGACAAGCAACATGCAGAAATGAGAAATGCAGTTTGGGGAAATTAGAAAATAGAACTCTCAAAGAGGAGGATTTAGCGTTTCATTAAACATACACATGATGCTAGAAACAAAAATTCTTCCTGACTCCAAGAGTGGCTGGCTACTGAAATACCGCCCGTTAGGCCTTTTCTGCGTGCTCTGTGGTGCCACACCAGCTGTTCGACAGTCCCGTGCTCGGGACCCAGAGCCACTGACGTGGGCAGACAAAGCGAGGGCCAAGGTGCAGTCAAGCCAAGACCAGTTAAAGAGAAACTCTTGGCCACCTTCCTACTCCTCTCTGTTCCTCTCCCCTCATTTTCAAAATGCGGACAGATCTGTGCGTGGTGTGTGTGAGTGACACTGTCACCTGACTCTGTCCCTGTTTGGTTTTCTGGAGCCCTCCCCTCCAGGTGTTTATCCCCGTTGCTCTGAGGCCTGAAAGCGATCCTTCCAGAGACTATGGACAGGCTGGTGCTGCTTGGCAAGCCCCGCTCCCCCAACCCTGTGGTGGGACAGTTAATCTTCTGTGGCTTTTTGCCCTGATGGTGTTCCCTTCCCATACTGCAGTTGTCTTCTGGATGCCCTCTTCACTCAAAACTGGGTCAGGCCCCCTGGAACACTCCTTGCACACCGTAACCTCACTGCAAGCATGCTGTGTTTATCATAGGATGAAACGGGGACATGGGTGCTTATCTGTTCACTGCCTGGGAGCTCTGTGAGGGCAGGAAGCAGGCCGGTCTTCACCCCCGTTGCATCCCCCGCATTACCCAGCTCAGGGCCTGGTGCCCAGTGACAGTGATCAACGAATGAATGATTGCCAAGGTCAAGAGTTGAGCATTTATCATAAGGGCACTAGGAAGGCACAGAAGTGTTTTAGGCCAGGCTGGACTCATTTTTTCCCCCAAACTAATGTGTATTTAAATCCCCTGGGATCCCCTTAAAAATGCAGATTCTGAGTCAGCAGGTCTGGGGAGGAACCTGAGACTCTGCATTTCTAACAAGCTCTCTAGTGATGCCAGTGCCTGGAGCAGCCAGGGTCTCCCTGCGCCATTCCGTACAGCAGCCACAGTCGCACGTGACTAGTGAGCATGCAGAACACAGATGGTGGGAATCGAGATACACTTTAAGTGTGAAATACCCATTAGATTTCAAATGCTGCATACAAACAAGAATGTAAAATGTCAATTTTTATTTTGATCACATGTTAATATGGTTATATATTGGATATATTGAGGTAAATAAAAATTAGAATTAAAAGAAAGGAAAAGAAAATTGTGGTAATTACTAATTCCTTCATTCATTCATTTTAATCCATACCATGCACAAAGCAGGAAGAGGCATGGGGAGGTGCCCAGAGAACTGGACGTGGGCCATGCCCAAAGTCGGCTTAGTTACAGTGGAGTCATGGCCTTAACTGGCAAAAACAAAGTGGAAAGCAGTAAGTGCCAACAGAGACTATGCTTTGAGTCAAAGTGGGTGAAGAAAATGGTGGGGAGTAGAGAGTAGAAGGAATAAGAAAATAATAGTTAACATTTTACTGGACATGGCACTGTATTATATATATTATAACATAATGCATATACATTATAATATATAATACATAGATGTATATGTGTGTGTACATACATACACACATATATCTTAGGAGTAGGTTTCGTGGTGCAGGGACTGTGATTACTCATCTTTTCACAAGAGGGAACTGAGAGCTGGAGAGCCAGTAGTTCGCTGGTCCTGGGCCCTTGGCCACCGTCAGCTCTGGGGATCACCCGCACCTGTTGGACTTCATGACACGTCATTTCACTTCTGGGCTCCTCTGGAGTTGAGATCTTGGGGGAAGAGGAGATTACGAGTTTGGCTTCAGAATTTTGAAGACTTCAGTAGGTCAATGAACCACAAGAATTCCATGTACAGTCTTCAGGCAGTAAGACAGAGGGCAAGAAGCATGGAGCAGATGAGTTATAGGGTCTCTTCTGGTGTGGTACCAGGAGGAGCAGTTCAGATGATGGGGTCTCTGGGATTTCAGACTCTCAACACACTAGGGAGACTCCCTGGAGGAGGTAGGGGCATAGCTAGACCTTTGAAAATAGGACCTTGGTAAAAGGGGGAAAAGAGACTCCTAGGGAGGGAAGAGAGCTGAGGAAGTAAGACCAACCCGCCGAAAGGGTGATGTCTGTTTCAGTTCCGATAACTGTACCCGTGTCTGGCATGGCACGCCGGGGGTGATGTGGGCTGTGGGGGTTGGGAGGGGATGTGATGTAGAGCAGTAGTCAGTTGTAGACAAGGAAAAGCTGACCAGTCCCTTAGTGTCCACTTGTCCCTCTCTGTTTTCGGATATGCTCAGTGGACATTTTCTTAGTTTTGACAGAGGCAGTTTTAAACCTCCTTCTTGCCCCATCTGCCTTCCAATCCAAACGTATTCCTAAGTCCCTTTTAGAGCTAACACTTCAGAGAAGGGTCAGTTGGAAGGAAGAGGGTTGGAGATATATCACTGATTCTCTAGCTGTCGCTCTCTCCTGCATTTCAGGTTTATCTCGAGTTCCTCCAACGCACTAGTAAACACACAGTGTTGGAGAGCTCAGTGGCGGTTTGGGCGGGGCAGGGAGGGCCAGGTGTTGCTAATGGAACTTAGGATTTGGGGAATCTGGATCCATTCTGGACTCTGAGTGCAATCATAGCTGAATCACAAGAACCTATGTGTTTTTATGAAAACTGTGGTATTGAGGAACTGCCCTTTCCTACCTTATCTATAGGGAAGCAGTTTGGAGGCAGGGCTGTGAGGGAGATTCTTCACAGATCAGGAGTGTGGACAGAGGGACAGAAAAGAGTTGGGTTCTCTAAATAGCTCTCTGTTCCTCACTCTGAAGCGTGACCCTGTGCTCTGTGGCTTGGATGTCATTGCCAGAGGACCAATGAATGCACTGAATTCTGAAGAGCTCAGATCTGTCCGTAACACGGGGGCTCAGTTGAAATGGCCCTGGTGTCTGCAGATGGAGTGGACTATTGAGGTAGAGGACAGTGGACACATACAACTTCGAGAACTGGGATGCATTCAGCAGGAGCGTACCTGCAGCTTCAGGTGTGCCTTCCAGAAGACCCTGGGGTAGCAGGAAATGTCTTTAGTCCCTCCCCTCAATTCTGGGACGTGGGGGAAACCAAGCTGGCTTTGGGTGGATTTCTGCTGGGAAGGTGGGAATCTATGCTTTCTCCTTTTGACATCTTGGATGTGTCCTCGGTCAGCAAAGGTGCTTTTCGAGACGCCCTTGGTCTCTCAAACAGCTGTCTTCAAGCCTTGCAGTCATTCAGTGCAGTTTCATACTCCAACCCAAGAACAGCCTGACTCCATTTGTGATGGGAAAAGCTAACTTCTGGGCCAGTTTTCCTCAAGAACTGTCTTTGCTGAGTTAATACCCAAGACATAGCAAGTGGGCAATAATTCTGGTTGAATTATATAGAATATTGCCCCAGATGGCAGGGGCAAAAAATAAAAATAAAATTTCTCATGTTAAATACTTAAGTGAATCCATGGTTCCTTTTCTGAAAAGTATAAAACATTTACCTATACTCAAGATATCTTGCTGCATACGTCAGTGATGCAATTCTTTCCCTGAAGACCCAATCAGCTCTATAAAGTGAGTGTCCATGCCGGGCTACGTTTCGATGTGTTGGGAAAAAAACAACTCTGTTAGCAAAAGTGGCCAAGTGATTTTTACTATTATGTTATTAGCTCTATGTTATTCTTCTTCCAGCCTCTTTGATCAAGTCAGAGCAGGCTTAGGACAGAGCTGAAGATGGCATGGTAATGAAAAGAGAAGAGAAGGAAAAGAATGACAGAATATGTAAAAAGGTTGGGGGAAAATTACCAAGTAGACTGTGGAAAAGTTTAATTAATGTTATCTTGCATAATGTAATCACTCCTCCCTACCACTGTGAACTAAAAAATCAAATAAAATGTAAGTGCATAAAGCATAATCAAATCCATTTCTTT
This sequence comes from Trachops cirrhosus, assembly GCA_028533065.1. NCBI lineage: Eukaryota > Metazoa > Chordata > Mammalia > Chiroptera > Phyllostomidae > Trachops > Trachops cirrhosus. The sequence goes on along the minus strand of CM052546.1, from coordinate 27,789,180 downwards.
GAAATGTACTTTATACGGGATTAATACAAATTCTTAAACCATCTCTTTTTTTAAAATAGCCCACATATTTAGTAATTACCTTGGTACAACTGCATTACTACTAAAAACTCTTAAGTTAATTTTTTTACCTCACATTATACTTCAAAACATTTTCGAGATGAGCTAAAAGTTCTTAAAAGCATAATTAATTCACTTTAAACTGGAGACAGAGCTGGTCTTCCCGAGTGTGACGACAAAGGAGGAGCCCACCGAAGGGGCGGGGAGAGAGAGCCGACTGCATCACGTCATTACTGAAGCTTTTCCATCACAAAAGACTCTGTCAATAAAACTAAAAAGAAAATTGTATTAAAAAGCATTTGCATGTGTCCTCTATATTTGTTCCTGTAAACCCTTCCCTTCTCCCCTCTGGTCACTGACATCCCGTCCTCCATTTCAGTGTCTTTTGTTATATTTTACTTGTTTCTTTGTTTTGTTGTTTAGGTTCCTGTTAAAGGCAAGATCATATGGACAAAACTAGGGGGTTGGA
>CM052546.1:27755202-27788154 GCA_028533065.1 Trachops cirrhosus | reverse complement strand
GGGGCCCAACCAGGGGCCTGGCTGCACGTGTGGTCTGACTGGGAATCCAACCAGGGACCCTGTGGCTTATGAGACAACACCCAGCCCACTGAGCCACACCAGGAGGGCTGCACTCCCTGCATTTGAAATGCTGAACCCAAAGGTGCTGAGCTGCAGGGACGCCGGTCACTGGTGTGGGAGACAAGTCAGAGGCAGCACACTGACAGCTGCGGGTGAGAGCGCTGCCAGGTGCACACACTGTGTGTGCAGGTGAGAGGACTCAGTTTGGTGGATGATGGACGTGTGCAAACCGCCGCAGTGTTCCTGCACGGGATTCACGTCAGGAGGGTACCTGGCATCTCCGTGCCCTTCAGAAGCATCTTATCCAGAATATCTGCTGAGCTGGGAGGATGGCCTGGAGCCCCTGGGGGTCAAGAAGAGAGGCTGCCCTGGCAGCAGGTCCACCCCTCAGCCCCCACCTAATGAAACTTCAGAGACTGGACTGTTTTTCCTGGGGCCCCTCTCCCCTCCCCTGCTTTTCTTTGCTCCCATGTTTGTGGGGGTTCTTATTAAAGTACTTGGTTTTTCCAAAGTTTGTAATAAACTTGATGCTCCTGAAAGATGTACTGGACACTCTGTTTTTATCCTCTGTGCACAGAATTGGGGCGGGGGCATCCTGTAGTCGGAGAAGCGTGTAGTGGGGTAGTACTTGGGCTTTATTGGGGGAGCTCCCAACAGTAACAGATGTGATTTTGCAGGGGAAAGCCCTGTTACCCAGCACACTGGGCCTGTTCCAGACTCCAGGGCACAACAGGGTTGAAGCAGGCAGAGTCTCTGTTGTCACACAGCCCATAGCCTGGCTGCTCTGTGACATCAGCAGGAACCCCCTCTCCTGACCTCTTGGCTTTGCCTGCTTCCCTCTGGGCTGGTGTCAGTCTCAGAGGGGCCTGTCCCTCCACACAAGTCAGACCTGTAAAGCTCTAGAGGAAGAGCGCTCTAGGCAGAGGGAACAGCCAAGCCCCAGGAGGCTGGAGCTGAGTGAGCTGGAGTGAGAGCAGCAGGAGATGGGGCTGCAGACGAAGGGCAGAGCTCCTGGGCTGCGGGAAGGGGTGTGGGTTTGACTCTGAGAACAATGATCAACCCACAAAGGGTTTTAAACAAGGAAGTAATGTGATCCGATTTAAGTTTTAAAACTAGGAAATTGTGGAGAATATTCTTCGTCTGCAAACATTTTTATCTATCTCTACATATTTTAAAGGGGTGCAGCCAGGCCTCCCCCAAAGAGGGTTTTGTAACGGAGTCCAGAACTTGGGCTGTCCAGGAAATATAAAAATACAGGATATCCTCACCCCCACAAGTTTGGACTGGGGGATGGGACACACAGAGCAGGGCCATTGAGAGTTATTTTCCATATCAATAGTTGGCCAGCTTCATACCTGATATGCAAAAGTTATTTTACATATCTATAACTGCTGGTTATCTTCGGAGATATGTTAAGTAGCTGTGGCCCTGCTTTGAGCAAGGGAGATGGGGAGTGAGTTTGACCCCTGACTTGGTAACTGGTAGGCAGCTACCATTTACAGGGCTTTCGTAAGAGCTTAGAGATGGTTCTCTCCTCGCCACGGGGCGATGCTTGCCTGGACTAACTATGACAGCCCAGAAAGGCTGGAAAAAAAAAAGTAAGGGAATACTGGCAGGTGTAGCCAGTTGTGGGAGGAATCAGAAATGGGGTTGCAGAGGAAGATTTGCACCGGGACTTAAAACTCAGGTGCAGCAGCCATGAGGGTTGGAACCACATGGTTTTGGGAGTGGAAAAGGGCCTTCCTTAACCCCGTGGCTTAGGAAGGAGGAAAGCAAGATGCAGCAGCAATACAGAACTCTGTTAGCAGTTTGGAAGAATGCAGGAGAGACACTGCTGGAAGGAAAGGGGTGAAAGGACTCTTGCTGGTGAGCCATGACAAGGGGCCACATGGGTTTGGATCAAGAACTGGAGATCCCAGCTACACAGCTGATGGTGCTGGGGACCGCAGGAGGCTGGCCAGCTGAGCTCGGACGAATGCGATGAACCGGGGAAGTGAGCTGTGGACTTCTGTTTTTTTCCCTGAGATACAGTACCAAAACTGGCCTGCCAGGGTGAAGAGGGAAGGAAAGACTGTGTGTTTTGTGGGTGTTTTGAGGGACTTTGGGATTTTAACAAAGACATTAAGTCATTACTCTAAGTCTGTATAACTTTTGAATAAATATTTCCTTTCCTTTTCACCCAACTCTGGCATTGAGAGCTATCATTCCAATTCCCTGGCAGCGGCCAAAGAATTCACAGTGACAGAGGGACCCTGTGGCCGCTGGGCCCGTTCTGTAACAATATTACAAGCTTCGCCAGGAAGGGCAGGTTTTCTTATAACCACTGAACAAATATGAGCTAGAAATTGTGTGTGTTTTTCCCAATTTAATCTTTCTCACCACAGGTTTCCTGAACAGGTAGAGCTGATCATTGGTTCTTACATCACCGAGTAGCTGATCTGCTTGCCCTTTGCACTGAGGAACCTGCCGGGTTCCTTTGATTCACCTGTCCTCCTGCCCTGAGATCCCAACAGCACATCACTTGGTGTCGTCATTAAGTGGTTCCCTCCCCTTTCTTGCTCTGACCTGCCATTCCTGAGTTCTTGGGGGCCGGGAACTATCTTACTCCGCTTTGTCTTTCAAGTAATTATCCCAGAGCCAGGTCCAGAGTAGGGGCTCAGAAAGTGATGGACAGTTGAGCCACCCACCTGCTGACTCTACAGTGGATTGTCCCAAACCAGGACACGTTGGAGTGGAAAAGGGAATGTGATAATAAGGATCATGCGGGGCCAAGAGTGTGAAGTTGGATGGGAGGGACTGGGATGTACGGTCCCCTTGGTGACCCCTGTGAAGCATCGTGAACAGAATAGTGAGCACTGCAGCTCTGGAGTCTTTCAGAAGCTCTCGCACTCACTCATTTGCCCGCGCTGGCTTAGACCAAAGGTCCCCAAAGCCTGGGAGACGCAATAGCATAGGAGGTGTTTGTGAGCAGCAAGGGCGTTGAGATTGATACAGATTCCCACTGTCATCACGTAATTCCCTTCCCAATTCTACTTCAGCCTTTTTAATTATTACAAAGAGAAACTCTCAGTTTGGTGCTAGGTGGTCTTTAACCCCCTCAAACTCCTGCTAATCTTCCTTTTTAAACAAAAAGTAAAGAAACCCTAGGATCAAACCCTTTGAATAAGAAATGGTATGTGCTGGAATTTAATATTATGTCTCTTATATTTCTTTTCTGCTTTCCTTTTCTTCATGAGAAATTATGATCATTGCCAAGGTAGGATTGGGATACAGAATTTCATTTTCAATTAGTCTTTTGAAGTAAAAAATGATTTATAATAAATATGATAAAGGTCATACACAGATTTTGGCAAAAAGGCAGGCAGCTGTACAAATGAGTGGAGTGTGGGAAGTTAGATCAGATGATTCCCAGCCTTGATTCTGAGCCCACCTCGCATGTCCACATTTTTTTTTAACTACTCATATAAAATTAATGCAAATAATGAAAATAAATGTCTCAAAAGAAACTTTTCAGGCTAGAAAGGACTGGCAAAAAGTATTCAAAATGATGAAAAGCAAGGACCTACAACCTAGATTGCTCTACCCAGCAAAGCTATCATTTAGAATGGAAGGGCAGATAAAGTACTTCCCAGACAAGGCAAAGCTAAAGGAGCTCATCACCAAGCCATCATTACATGAAATGTAAAAGGGACTTATTTAAGAAAAAGAAGATCAAAATTATGAACATTAAAGTGGCAATAAATTCACAACTATCAACAATAGAATCTAAAAAACTAAGCAAACAGGCAGACAGAAACACAATCATAGATATGGAGATCATTTGGAGGGTTATCAGTTGGGAGGGGGAAGGGGGGAAAGGGGGAAAAGGTGCAGGGATTGAGAAGTACAAATAGGTAGGTACTGAAGAGACAAGGATGTTAAGAACAGTATAGGCAATGGAGAAGTCAAAGAACTCATATACACGACCCTTGGACATGAACCAAGCAGGGGACTGCCAGAGGGAATGAGGGGTACCAAGTGGAGGGGGGCAAAGGGGGAAAAAGTGCGGCAACTCTAATAGCATAATCAATAAACTCTATTCAAAAATAAGTGTCATGTATATCTTATTTATTTTTATAATCTCTTTCTCATTATAAAGCTTATGCACGCTTATTGTTGTTGGAACATGACCCTGGAAAATACATAAAGGCAGAAAGATACTTCAAAAGTGGAAAACACAGCAACACCACTCAGGGATAAATGAATTTAATAGGAGTTGTTTTTCTTTTTATGTATTTCTGGAAATATAATTTTGAATCTCAAATTGTTAATAAATATGTAACTCTGAGTTTACATAAGCAACATAAGCAGGACATGGTTTTGTTTATTGAAAACAATTAACAATAGAATGACTAAATATCAAACCTTTCTCTGTGCACTAAAAGTTTAATTTACTCAAAATTTATATACATGTAATATTTAGCCCCATATTTATCCAGTAATTAAAAATACATCTTCCCTAAACAAAATTTCATACAATTTCACTTGGCTCTAATGCGATGAGTGAAGCCTCCTTTTGGACGCTGTGCAGTTAAACAAACCCCTGCTTCTCTGACTTGCCTCCCTTGCCAGCTCCCTGCACACTGTCCTTCCTGCTGTGGAAGACTAAAAACATGGCCGACTGAGCGTGTTCTGACTTTCAGTGAGAGGACGCAGCTTTGGCTCTGTTGCCTCACCGAGCCCAGAGGTGTAGGGACATAGTTATTTATTTATAAAAATGGCACAGGAGTTGAAAATGTCTATTTACTTTCTCTGAAGCAGGACGTCAGCCCGGTATAACGTCATTACCTGAATGACAAAGAGGCAAGACGGTGGGAAGACAGCAACTGCGGCAGCGGCGGCAAGACCACCCGCCCCACACCAAGACCGCAACCCGCTGCTCCCCTGCCGGCTGCGCGCTCCTCCCCCGCCCTGAGGACCCCGGTCCGCAGGCCGACTGCACCTGCACTGAGTTCTGAGCCCCAGGGTGGGAGAGGTGGGGGCACACGGTCTCACTAGAGCGCTCTGTCGGGAAAGGTAAGGAGGCCAAGGGGGGATCCCATGCACTTGAAACAAGCTGCGGCCCATTCCTACCAGCTCCACTGACCCGAATACCAACCACTGAAAAGACTCGTCTCCACGAAGACTAGGGCTCCGTGAGGTCGGCTGTATTCTCTGTGCCTCAGCCAGTGGTCGGTTCTCAGAGGACTCTCTAATGTTGCTGAATGAATGAGCCACTAGCTCAACACCTACTATTTCTAAATATCCAGATGTATTCGAGGCTGTGATTTACTACAGCAACCCAGTATTAGCATTACCTGTCTTGTCTCACTGAGGACCAGGGCGCAGGAATGTTAAGTGACCTGCCAGGCTCACACAGTGATGGGACTGGGGTTCAACCCTAGACGTAATGTCTGAGGCCAGCGCTTCAGTATTTTCTCCTACAGAGTGGAAACCAGTTATATGACTTCAAAAGGGCTTCGCATATGAAAAGGGAAAATCCAAAAGAACAGATTCAGATTCCTTCTTTAGAATAAATATCTTCATTTTTATCACAGTTTACAGTCAGTACTATGTTGTGTCAGGGTCAGGTGCAGGCCCGGTGGCCGGACGGCCACACACTTCGCCGCACTCCCCTGGTGTTTCCTGCACCCACTGAGAACCGTACGTAGTTACTACGATGTTGCTGACGATATTTTTTAATATATTTGATTGATTACGCTCTTACAGTTGTCCCATTCCCCCCTTTGTTATTGACTGTATTCTTTATGCTGCATTTTGCATCCCCATGAACATATTGTAACTACCATGTGTACTTCTTAATCCCTCCAATCATTCTACCCAGTCTCTCAACACCCGCCCCCCATGGCAACCCTCAGTTTGTTCTCCGTGTCTAGTGTCTGTTTCAATTTTGCTTATTTGTTTATTTTGTTCTTTAGATTTCACATATAGATAAAATCATACAGTATGTTTCTTTCTCTGGCTTATTTTACTTAGCATTATGTCCTCTAGGTCCATCCATGTTGTCACAAATGGTAATACTTTTCCTTTTTATGGTCAAATAATATTCTACTGTACATATGTATCACTTTAAAATTTTTTATTTTCTTATCCTCACCTGAGGACATTTTTTCCCATTGCTTTTAGAGAGAGAGGAAAGTAGGGAGAGAGAGACAGAGAAACATCGACGTGAGAGAGAAACGTCAATCTGTTGTCTCCCGTATGTGCCTGACCGGGACCCACAGCCCTTCAGTTTCGGTCTGAGAGGCTGGGAGGTGTGGGTTGAGTTCTGGGCGCTCCATTCTATTCCATTGACCCAAATGCCTGTTCTTATGCCAGTACCAGGCTGTTGTGATTACTATAGGCTTGTAATATTTTCTGATGTCAGGTAGCATGATACCTCCGACTTTGTTATTCTTTCTTGGATTGCTGTGGCTATTTGTGGTATTTTGTGGTTCCATATCAATTTTTGGATTTTTTCTGGTTCTGTGACATATGCCCCTGGTATTTTCATAGCAATTTTGTTAAATCTGTAGATTTCTTGTGTAATATGGACATTTTAATGATGTTAATTCTTCCCATCCATGAACACAGTACATGCTTCTACTTATTTGTATCTTCTTCGATTTTTTTCTTCAGTGTCTTATAATTTCCTGAGTATAAGCCTTTTACCTCCTTGGTTAAATGTCCCTCTAGGTATTTTTTTTTAGGCAGTTGTAAATGGTATAGTTTTCTCAGTTTTCCTTCCTGATAGTTCATTATTGGTGTACAAAATGCAATCAATTTCTAAATATTTATTTTGTATTTTGCTCTTTACTAAATTCATTAGGCATTTCTAGTAGTTTTTTTGGTAGACTCATAGGGTTCTCTATATACATTATCATATCATTTGCAAATAATGATAGTTCTACTTCTTTCTTTCCAATTTGGATGTCTTTTATTTCTTCTTTTTGTCTGGTTGCTGTGGCTGGGGTTCCAGTACTCCATTACTATGTTGAATAAGACTGGTGAGAAGTGGGTACCCCTGTCTTGTTCCTTATCTTAAGGGAGATGCTTTTTGTTATTTTTTTCTATTGAGTATGATGTTAGCTGTGGGTTTGTTATATATGGCTTTTATCATGTTTAAGTATGTTCCCTCTAGTCTCATTTTACTGAGATTTTTTTTGAACCTGACTCACAGATACAGAGAGTAGACTGATGGTGTCGGGTGACTGAGTGAAAAGGTGGAGAAACTAAGTACGAGTTGGAAGTTATAGGATATTCACATTAATGGGCAGCACGGCACAGCACAGGGGATGTGCAGTGACTCTGTGTGGTGCCAGGTGGGTACTGCAGACATCAGGGGCATGCTTTGTAAAGTATGTGACTGTCTGACCACTATGCTGCACACCTGAAGCTAATACAAAACCATATGGAATGCAAACTATCATTGAAATATAAAATTTAAAGAGTTTTAAGGAAAGTAGACTTTACATTCTCTGGTGCTGGGAAGCAAACAGTCTTTCCGGGTCACAGTTTGGCAGCACATGTAAAATCTGGGCCTATCTTTTGACCTTGCCATTCCACACTTTGAAATTAAGTCTATGGAATAATTAAAAATTAGAACGTAGCTAATTCCTACTGCACATTTACTGTGTTTAGGGCCTTGTGCCAAGTTGTTTACCTACTTGATTCCATTTAATTTTTCCAAATTCCATGAGGTAGGGATTGTTACATCCTATTTTTTGTTCATTTGAAAAAAGAAAGTGTCAGACAAATAATTGGTAATTAGAAAATGAAGTATTTGGCTCCTGTTAAGTATTGCTTTAATTATGTAAAAGGTTGAAATAGCTTAAAATTCTAATGCAGGGGTTGGCTCAGCTGTCACAGCCGTGCAGTGGAATGCAGCCGCCCGACTCAGGAGAAGACAGCGAAGTGAGTGTGGACAACACGGAGGTCTGTGCCACGTGGGTGTGAGAAGCAGGTCGGGAGAGAGGATGTGCAGCAGCCTCATTTGAAAAACCAAGTGTATAACAAGTCCTCACTCTTCCTTTCTGGTCCACTTCTCCAGTTATTCTGATGCACGTGAAAATTTGAGAGCTGTTGTCTTACATGAGCCTCATAAAAATCCTATAAATTAGGCAGGGCTAATGCCATCAGCCACTCTAGAAATTCAGAAAATATACATAGAAGAGGGAGGTGGTTTTGCTTAAGATGATGCATCTCTGATGTGGCAGCTGGTAAAGCCACTGCAGTCGCCCCTCGCTGTGCACGGTTCACTCACTGCGGCCTCACTGTTTTTTAAAAAACCCGCGACACAGTGAAGCCGCAGTAAGTGAACCGCAATATAGCGAGGGACAACTGTATACTTCCCTGGTGAGTACCCACATAGAATTTTATATGTTGTTAAAATTATGTAGGTTTAAGAGTTAGAAAGTGTTTAAGAGCATATGAAGTGTTTATAAGAGCATGGGAAAGGTTAATAAGAGAGTGGGAAAGGTTTATAGGAGTGTGGGAAGGGTTTATAAAGCCTTAAAATGTATATAAATAACAAAATAAATATAATGCGGCTACTTCGAGGATTTTCACCTATCTTGGGGGTCTCTGGAACGTAACTCCCACGATAGGTGAGGGATCACTGTATTCAGAGAGGAGGAGATAGGCAGGGAAGGGAAATGTGAAGAGAACTCCCATCAGCCAGAGCCCGCAGGTCTGGGCCCAGATGGGAAGTGGGAAATCTGACCTGGAGAACCCGAGGGGCACGGTTAACCCAGGCAGGGTGAAGCAAAGGCTTCAGCAGGGTGGGTGTTGGGTGCAAGAAGGAGAAAGTCCAGACAATGGTCATCATTCCCAAACTGTATAGTTGCAAATTTGCCTGCCCCTAACTGCATTTGTAGCCCCCAAATCGATACTAAGGGTGGGTTTGCGGACATTCACAGCCGTGCACGGACTGGGGGAAGTGCGAAGTACCCATCGTGCCTGTCTCCAGCTGAGAGCGAGCGAGGCAGTGCTCCGTCCTGTTGTTTCAGCTTTCACGCTGTGAACAGTTGTTTCCGCACAACTTACGCAGGTGTGCCACTTTCCCCCACATTTTTGTGCCTTTTGGTTGGTTACTTCTCTGTTCTAAATGGCCCCCAAGTGTGGTGCTGAAGTGCCGTGTCATGTTCCTAAGCTCAGAAAGGCTGTGATGTGCCTCCTGGAGAAATACGTGTGTTAGATACACTTAGCTCCAGCATGAGTCTCGCTGCTTGTTGAGCGTGAATTCAGTGTTAACGAATCAACAATGTATAGTAAAGAAGGTGTTCTAAAACAAAAACAAAAACAAACATAAAACAATGCTGTGTATCAATTGGTTAAAATGGGATCAGAGGCTTATAGGAATTTAACCGTGTTTCCCTAGGAACAGTGGCCTGGTGCCCACTAATCCAATTCGTGTCCACTTACTTTTCATAGAATGTAACCACCAGGAGGAACAAGAACCCGGGGTAATTACTGTAGTACCAGCAACAGGAAGTGTCTGCTCAGTACCAGTTTCTCTGTGCTTTAGTGTCAGGGCCACTAACCGTCGCAATACGTGTGGTGTGTCTACCAGGACATGCATGGCAAGGAGCGGGAAGCGGGGACTCAGACAAGCGATGAGTTGATCTGAAGTCACTTAGTGAAGAGATACCGAGTGCTGGTTTGCCTAGACATTTCGGAGTCAGAACCAATAGGGCTTACTCACCCTTGGGATGGGTGGGCAGGAAGAGGGCAGACAGAGGGTTAAAGATAATCCCAAGGTCTTATATCTAAATAAGGTCTTATTTATCTAAAGATAATTCCAGCCCCATTGACCAGGGAGGGGGTGGTTCCACCAGGAAGAAAAATTTTAGGTAGAAAAGCAGGACTGGATTTTAGCTATGGATTTGGAAGTTATCACCCACAGAAATGTATTTATAGTTGTGAGAGAGAATGAGACACTCACCCCAAACTCCCAAAGGAAGTGGATTTGAAACACGTTCATATTTAAGGGAGTAGAGGGTGGAAAGGGAAGCCAAGAAAGAGAACAAAAAACACAACCGGAAGTAGAAGATGAATAAGGAGACCGCGGGGTCATGGAAGCAAGAAATTGCTTTCTGAGAAGGCCGAGAGGAGGTGGCCCTTGGTGGAGAAAAGCACTCAGCGGAGAAAAGGTCACCGCCTTTGCTGACAGCATGTCACCGGTGGCCTTTGGGGAGGGATGGCTGGGAAGGCGAGGACAGAAGGCAGAGAAAGACGCGGTGAGGGGCGGGAGGAAGCACGGTCACAGATGTGGACTGCTCTGCCCCCGCACCCCCACCCTGCAAGTTTCCAGAGGGGCAAGACGGGAGGGGAACTTTAACCTTGGAGACAGGGAAAAGGAGTCCAGGAGAGATGGAAAGGCAAGAGAGACCCTTGTTTTGAAAATGCACAAGGGACTAAGAGGGAAGGAACTGGCAGGTTTGTCCTTTGGAAGGAGGAGATGTTTTTCCTTTTGAGACAATGTGCCACTTGCAGAGACAGAGAAGTCTGGAGTTTTCAAGCCAACATCTAAACCAGTAACCTAATCCATCCTAAAAGACAGAAACGAATAACCTGCAAGGCCGTTGGGGACACCTGCTATGTTCAGGTTTTCAGTGTCAGAGGCACGAGGTGGCCACATCCGTTCTGACCGGACAACGTCTAGTCATTTGGGGAAATACCATTGGAGAGCTGGACTATTACTTTAAAGCAGAAGTAGTTACTTGGTCTAAAAAGTTATGACCTAGAAATCTTGCTGATTCTGCTTTTGCTATTAATAACGACTATTTAGGAGCTGGTATTTTCAGGTAGACACCTTGCTTAAGTTCTTTACAAATAAAACAAAAAAAAATCACTGAAATTGTTCAAGTAGGTTAAACCTTTCCCATTCTTGCTGGTCTGTTTTCCTTATTCATCAAAAAACCCAGCAAACCTTTTATCTGCAGATGTTACAGTGGCAAAACTTCAGCCAGGCTTATATTAAATTGTCACAGAGCCCAAAATTAATAAGATCTGACTGCCTGACGCCACAGGCCTGCTGGACCTGAATGCCCTTAATTGCCCTGCCCGTGGGGACAGGAAAGTGGGCTAGGCCATCTTAATGGTCTTGGTTAAGCCTCCTGAGTGATAAAATGCTTCCAGACATAGCATGTTCCAAACAGCCTGCTCCCTGGGAAATGCCGTAGAGAAGCTGATGGGTAATAGCAGCTCGCTCAGCTGAGCCCAGTCATGAAAATTGAGATATTAAAGTTTGATATGCTAGGGAAGCAATTCTACCCCTGTGTCCAGCTCACAGCCGGTACAGCCCCTGCCTTGCCACACCAGGCACCAAAGGGAATTTCTCACCATCACCACGATACCCCTGCTCAGTAGCCTCCAGCTCCACCTCCTGGGACTTGGCAGCCCTCTAGCCACTCCCCCTTCCCCCAGGACTTCTGGGGTTGGCCTGCCCTGGATGCACAAGTCAGATGTGTCCCTTACTAGTGGTGCAATTTTAGGCACCTTATTAAGCATTCCTAAGCCTATGCAATGGAGCATGAGGTTGTGGAGAGATGCGGACACTTAGCAGCAGACAAGATGCAGAACAGGCTGCAGAGGCAGGCAGTGCTTGCTGCTCCCACTGAGTGCAGTTCATTGTCTTAGATGCTCAGCAGTTGAGTATTTCTAACCTTTCTCATCATTCTTTTCATCTCAGATCCCAGTAGCATGTGCTCATTACCAGTCAAACAGCACAGAGAGCTGCAAAGAAAAGCTCAGTGTTATTTTTCCTCCCTCCCTTCCAGCACCCCACCCCCACTCCCCGAGGTCCCCACGGCTAAGTGCCATGGGCGTGGCACACACCTGTCTCTCTGCTCACACTAATGCGTGTGCGGGACTTTTTCCCCCTAAGTGTGTGTGTGTGTGTTGTTGTTTTACAAAAATGGGCTCATGCTGTTCTCAAACTTCCTTTTTCTGGCTTTTACAAATACCTCTCCAGGTCAGTGTTACAGGTACACTTACTGGTTGGAAGAGCCACATGTTTGCTTAAACAGCCTGTTAATCCTGCTGTCGCTCATGGTGTGTGCTAACCCAGTTGCCTCCGCCGGCTCCCTGTTGATGGAAAGTCGGACTATTTATGGTTTTCATTCTCTAGCATAAATATTGTCGTGATTATTGTTCTTCAGTTATGGGCATAAAACTGGGCCACTAGTAATATCATAGTTTGGACAGGAAAATAAGAATCTACAATTAAGTCTTTTATTCTGCATTAATTTTTCCTCCATTCTACCCTTGTCTGCCCTCAGCTCCCCCCTCTCCCCTCTCCCCCTCCCCTCACCCCCCTGGAGTCGCTCCTCCCAGCCCTGACAAACCTGCAAACAAGGGGACATTGAAGGCTTGTTTTCATTTCTGTGTGTTATTGGCTCTGTCCTTAAGGGAGTCTATGGTCATTTTTATGAGAAAGTTTTAGCAGTAAGAGGCTCTGCAATCCCTAAGCAAAGGTCTCGTGTAAATCACCACCAGGCTGCGTGCTACCCGCTGGGAGGGCACGCTGTCCCCTCCTGACGGGTCACTTTAGTCCATTCATTTCCTCGGAAGTTCACAAGTATGAGAGTCCCTTAAGCAGGGGAGAGCTCTTATTTCACTTTGGAGAAGCCATGGTGGAAAATTTTGACAATTGCGACCACAAGCTGCATTTTGGGATTTGTAGGCTCAGAAACTGCTTCCTTGGGTTTCGTTTGCCTTCTCCTTTCCACGTTCTCTGCCCCTGGCACGTGAGACACCGAGCTGATCCTCAGACCCCAGGCCCTGTCCCTTGTTGCTACAGTGGCGGTGTCCACACGGGGCCAGCACGTGGGGAGGGAAGGACGGGCGCCTGGCCGAGGGCAGGCTCTGGCTTGTCGGAAAGGGAAGGACTGGCTCAGCCATGCCTCACGCCTCTGCTCAGCAAAGAGAAAATTTAATTTAGTCTAATCGCTATATTCAGTTTGACTTGTAGCATTTTAGTCACTTTCAGTTTAGAAGTCTCTTCCAGGTACCGAATTTGATTTACATTCTGTCATTAATTAGTAACTATTACTAATTCAGGGCTCTTCTTCCAGGCTGCCTACACATACGCGCGCACGAACACACACACACACACACACATACACACACGCTTCCTGAGGCCCCCACCAAAGAGAAGGTGCAGAAAGGTGGGTGAGGGTCTACCTGTGCGTGCTTCTCCAGGCACACCTCCCCACCCTCCTGGTGTCCAGCAGCCTTTGTGATGCCTTTGTGTGACTTGACCTTTGCCCTGTGAGTGTCCGTAGTGCTGCTGGCACACTGGCACACGTTCCTGTCACTTTGCCACCCACCCCATGCCTACAGGAGTCGGCCTCGCCAGCCACGATGTAGAGGAAGTGGGGGACCAAGCTTTGCCGCCTCCTTTCTCTCTTACCCACCCTGCCATCTCTGCTGTTTTCATGTCCCCGCAGTGCTGCTGCTTCGAAAGTGCCAGTTAAGAAGCGGGCACTGGTCTCTGTGTGCATCATTACCCCTGAACTGTCAAAAACATTCTCTAGAGATCACTCAAGGGGCGAAAACAGCCCAGAAATGTAGCTCCTCCTCCTTGACGTTCCCCACAGCCCCTCTTGCTTCTCCCCCAGTCCCTTTTTATCCTCTTCTTGGTGGCAAAACCCACTAAACCAGGGGTGCTTCATTTTCTACTTGGTGCAGACTGGGGAGTCTGGTCCCAGGAAGTACATCTCCTTTCCTGTAGAAGACGAAGGGTTTAATCCCTCAGGTCAGCAGCTGTCAGCTCCACCTCCCGTACCGGGGCTGTGGTCGGGGAAGGGACTAGCAGATGACCAGATGGAGCAGGAGCAGGCATCTTCTGGTGACATGCACGTCACCTTGTCCCAGAATTCCACAAATGCCGTGTGACCAGTTGCTGTATGTCAGTTTCCCATCTGCTGGCGCACAGTGTGTCCTGGTGGCGGAGAATGTGCTGTTGCTCACTGTTAGTCCCCTCACACTCTGCACAAGGCCTGCCGTGCGGTGCGCGCTCCGAAGGAGTCATACAAACCGGTGCCCAAGGTCAGAGCCTGTTTGCCCACAACAGCAAGTTCTGCCAAACCCAGGAGAGCTGACCGGTGCTCCTTCAGGCCCTCATCCAAGGACCAGAACTGGTGCTAGAGGCCAGGGCAGTCCTAGTGAGCAAGTGGCAGAAAAAAGGCTAAGGATTTGGCGAACCAAGTATGCCCTAGCCAGAGGAAGAGACGGTTCTGAGGTGCCTTGCGTTCCTCTGAGTACAGTGTTAAGGACAAGACCCCAGGCATCATCAGTGGCCGTTTCTATACCTCGACATGGCCTGCATTCGTAAAGGAAGCGGGGCAAGGAATCTAAATCCCGTCTACTGGGCTGTTTCATTTGAAAGCACTTGGTGTGCCTGGGTGCACGTGACTGACCTCCACGAGTGTGGGACTCTCCCCGTTTCTCTTTCTGGCCTTCGTTAGTCCGGATTTTATGTGGGAGGCAGTAGGATGCAGTTTCAAAAGGTTTGGAGTCCAAATTCTGTTACTTGTTAGCAATGTGACCTGTTACTAAACTCCCTATGCCTGGCACCTTCATCAGCAAAACCAGGAAGCACATTTGTGATGAGCACTGAATTCCCAGGGAGCTCCTCTCTCACACGTCCTTCAGCCTCTGCGGGGTGGCGCTGGGGCAGAGGGCCCGCCCCGGCTCCTTCCCTAAAGCCCCTGCACAGCTGAAGTTACTTTTGACTTAAGGAAACTGTGAGGTTCCTGGAGAGAAGAGGCTGTGGCAGGGCTGAGCTTTATTTCCACATTCTGCTTTCAGCAGCCATTTGTTCCCTCCTCTTGTACTTCTTTGAAAGCTCCCGGCTCCCTGAGAAGGACTGAAGCCATTTGCATTATAACACGTTGTATTGCCAGCCCCGGAGTCTGTGCCGGTGAAGCCTTCCCTTGATCAAAGCCCACGTCTCCTGTCGAGAGTGCCGAGCAGCTTGCTTGCTTTGCGATGCCTGAGGAGTGTGTTTCCAGAAGACAACACTGCATTCTCTGGGTAACAAATCATACCTGTCAGGTAGGCTGCCTGTCTCCGAGAGTGTTCAGCAAGAGGCCAAACTCCGCTATCTCCCCTGGACCGCGGCTGATCTCAAAAGCGTTGATTAAACGGCAAGTGCACAGTCTGCACAGACAAATACAGGTGGTCTTCCCCTTTGAAGGCGGAATCGCTGCCGTGCAGCCGGAGCGCCTGCATGCGGGACCCTGAGCGAGGTTGTGTTTTACATTCCAAACACAAGCAGCTCCTAGAACCTTCTGCCTCCCACGCAGGCTCCACTCCAGGCAGGCCTGCACAGATGCAGCCCTCCCCTCCTTCCATAGTCCAGGGGTGCGAGCCACAGGAAATGAAGGTGCAATTCAATTCGGGTTCAGTTTAGGGTATATTTTGATTTTCTGGTTGAGTAGTTCTAGAAAAGATACAGGTTTAGTCCTAAGTCCATCTGGCTTATTGGATTTATGTATTTAAAAACAACTTTGATTTGCTTCAGCGTGCACTTTAAAATAACCTGGGCTGGACCTGATTCTGGAAATGAGTGTGGCCTCATCCCATTTTCTGCTCAGTGCACAGTTCAAGGCCGTGTGTCCCCACCCCACACAGAGCCAAGTGAAGCTCAGCTCTGGAAAATAAATCCTCAGGGTGATTGTACCTGGGCTGCACGGAGAGCTGAAAAGACTCAAGAAACCCATTTTAAGCAGAGCTGGCCTGCAGTCGGTTTTAATAAAACCCCCTTTACTTTCTAGCTAAGACCAGCCTTCCATAGCCCAAGAGAAGCTTACAGGATAGCAACGGCCTTGAAAACTTACCGTCTGATCTAAGTTCCTCCAGGAAATCAAGACTTGACTATGGCCCAGTTCAAACCGTAATGGGCCAAATGCTTGTCTCTGATCTCTTAGCACATGTCTCACCTTTTATTGACCCCCATGGGGGTGTCCAACCTGCGGCCCCTGGGCCACATGCCACTCAGGATGGCTGTGAATGTGGCCCAACACAAAATCGTAAATTACTTAAAACAGTATGAGATTTTTGTTTTTGTGAGTACGTGTTGCGATGTAGTTAATGTGTGGCCCAAGACAACTCTTCCTCCAGTGTGGCCCAGAGACACAAAAGGTCAGACTCCCCTGAGCCTATAGTCTCTAAGCTCATTATTCCTCTTGCTGTCCCCAGACCCAAGCACTAGGGCTCGTATAATAGGTGTTTGCTCTGTGTGAGCTGAATCAAATCCAGATCTTACAGATGTTAGGATAAGATTTGGCTTCAAGGGACAGAAATCCCCTAAATGTTGACTTAAACAAGATTGTTCTCCCTGTTATGGAAAAGAACTCGAGAGGGGGCAGTCCAGGGCTGACATGAGCGCCAGGGGTGCAGGAGCCCATTCCCCTGTGCCACCGTCCTGGGCCCCCTCCTCCACCCTGGAAGGAAGAAGCATGCTGCCCACTCTTTCCTCTTCTCCAGGGACTCGCTGTGAAATGTACACATGCAGAAAAATGCAGCGCAGTACGGCGTCATAAACCAGTGTCCCGGTCCAGAAGTTCCATTTTAAATTCCTGCCTAAACTCTATCCGTCCCCCACCACCCCCCAGAACACACAACCACCCACACTTCCGCAGTTGTCAGTGTATTACTTTTTTATAGTTGTCTCATGTAGATTTATCCCGATAGCACTACAGTCTAGTATTGTCTGTTTTAGACTTTTTTATAAATGTGATTGTACAGCATGTATTGGCAAATATCGGATTCCTTTGGCTCAACATTAGGTCTGTGAGATTCAGCCCTGCGGTCGTGTGTGCGGGGCTGTTTTCACTGTTGTACAGCATTCTGGTACCTCGCTGGGCTCGCTCATTAGCATTTTCCTGAGTGCTGATGTAGTTACGCACTTTTTCATTCGGATGTCAGCTATGTGGATAACCTCTTTTGTGAGTTAGCTGCTCAGATTTCTCGTTTTAAAATGCGCCTTGTCTTTTTATGCATGTGCAAGAACCCCTGTGTATTCTGGGCGCGATGTGCTGGGAGCCACTGCCCCGTGGCAGACGCAGGCTCCTGCTCCGCGTCTGGCCACTTCTCTCCCCCCAGAGTGTCTCAGGTGGTAGAGGTCCTTACTTCTAATGTAATCAGAATTATCAGTCCTTTTCATTATGGTTAGTGTTTTCGGTGTCTGTTTTGGTTAAGAAACCTTTCTGTGCCTTGAGGTCAAAAATTTCTTTTCCTATTTTATTTCCCAGATGCTTTATTATTTTGCCTTTTACATTTGGCTCCTGGTGTGACCTGCATGTGTATGTGTGAGGGAAGGTCAAGTGCTCCCCACACTGGACAGCCAGTAGTGCTAGCACCGTACAGTGAAAAGCCCACCATTTCCTCCACCGCTGCAATGCTACCTTTTATCAGCCACGTGCCCGTAGGTATGTGGGGTCTGTTTTTGATCTTGTACCCTATTCCATTGATTTAATTATCTCTCCTTGACTTGATAACCACATTGCAGAAATTACTTCAGCTTAATGGTACAGGGATGGGCAAAAGTAGGTTTGTAGTAGTTAGTGTGGAAAATAATACAATACTTAACAGATAGTAACACAAGAGTGAACTCTGTTTCACACACAACTGTGTGCTGACTCTCGCACACTGCTGGAGAGAGCCGTGCCAGGCAGGGCCTGTCCTCTGACTGTTCTTCTAAAGTGTCTCGGCTTTTCTTGGCCCTTGTATTTCTTTTTTTATTTTGTCATTTATTATTTTATTTTTTTAATTTTTAAAAATATTTTATTGATTGTGCTATTACAGTTGTCCCATTTTTTCTCCCCTTTATTCCCCTCCACCCCTCACCCCCTTCTCTCGCCAGCATTCCCCCCCTTACTTCATGTCCATGGGTCATACATATAAGTTCTTTGGCTTCTCTGTTTCCCATACTATTCTTACCCTCTCCCTGTCTATTTTGTACCTACCATTTATGCTTCTTATTCCCTGTACTTTTTTCCTGATTCTTCCACCACCACTCCCTGCTAATAACCCTACATGTGACCTCTATTTCTGTGATTCTGTTCCTGTTCTAGTTGTTTGTTTAGTTCATTTTTGTTTTTGTTTGGTTGTTGATAGTTGTGAGTTTGTTGTCATTTTACTGGTCATATTTTTTATCTTCTTTTTCTTAGATAGGTCCCTTTAACATTTCATATCATAAGGGCTTGGTAATGATGAACTCCTGTAACTTGACCTTATCTGAGAAGCACTTTATCTGCCCTTCCATTCTAAGTGATAGTTTTGCTGGATAGAGTAGTCTTGGATGGAGGTCCTTGCCTTTCATGACTTGGAATACTTCTTTCCAGACCCTTCTTGCCTGCAAAGTTTGTTTTGAGAAACCAGCTGATAGTTTAATGGGAACTTTTTTGTAGGTAACTATGTCCTTTTCTCTTGCTGCTTTTAAGATTCTCTCCTTATCTTTAATCTTGGGTAATGTAATTATGATGTACCCTGGTGTGTGCTTCCTTGGGTCCACCTTCTTTGGAACTTTCTGAGCTTCCTGGACTTCCTGGAAGTCTATTTTCTTCACCAGATTGGGGAAGTTCTCCTTCATTATTTTTTCAAATAAGTTGTCAATTTCTTGCTGTTCCTTTTCTCCTTCTGGTACCCCTATGATTCAGATGTTGGAATGTTTAAAGTTGTCCTAGAGGTACCTAAGCTTCTCCTCATTTTTCTGAATTCTTGTTTCTTAATTCTGTTCTGGTTGACCATTTATTTCTTCCTTCTGGTCCAAACTGTTGATTTGAATCCCAGTTTTGTTCCCATCATTGGTTCCCTATACATTTTCCTTTATTTCACTTTTTCATAGCTTCACTTTTTCCTCTATTTTGCAACCATATTCAACCTTCTGTGAGCATCCTGATTACCATTGTTTTGAACTGTGCCTCAGATAGGTTGGCTATCTCTTCATCGCTTAATTTATTTTTTCTGGAGCTTTGATCTGTTCTTTCATTTGGGCCTTTTTTTGGGGGGGCGGTGGTGGTCTGGGTGTGCCTGTTACATAAGGGGCAGAGCCTTAGGTATTGGCCAGGGTGGGGCAACCCACATGGCTGCGTTGTGGTGCTGTATGTGGGGGGGGGGGTTGTTGAGAGGTAACTATGCCATTTGTTCTGCTTTCTTCTGGCTTTCAGTCACTTCCCCCTCTACCCACAAGCAAATTGGGCCCTTCTGGTGCTGATTCCCATGTGTTTTGACTTGTATACATTCTAGTACCCTCTGGGTCTCTCCAACGAACTCTCCTGTGAGGCTGGGAGTTTCTCCTCCACCTGAACCCTCACAGGTTTTTTCAGTCAGAGGTTCTAAGGCTGTATTTCCATGCACTGGAACCCTGGGTTGCATGGTCTGTCTCACTCCCCAGTTGTTCCTCCCAGTTTATCTGCACATGAATGTGGGTCCACCTAGTCTGCAAGCTGCCACCTCACCTGGTTTGCCAGCCACTGCCTTGCCCAATCTGCCAGTGGTCACCTTGCCTGCTCTATTCCTTCAGCCACCGCCTTGCCACCAGACCTCTCCGACCTGCTGCCAGTCTCTGCCCCTCCTACCGGTCTGGATGAATATTTCTTCTTTAACTCTTTGGTTGTTGGACTTCCATACAGTTCAATTTTCTGTCAGTTCTGGTTGTTTTTTGTTTTTAAATTTGTTGTCCTTCTTTTGGTTGTATGAGGAGGCAAAGTGTATGTACTTACAGCTCCATCTTGGCTGAGAGTCCCTTTTCATTACTTTGAATCCTTCATGCCAATCCCTTCTAGCCTGCAAAGTTTCTGTTGATAAATCAGCTGACAGTCTTATGGGAGCTCCCTTGTAAATAACCAGTTATTTTTCTCTTGCTGCTTCTAAGGTTTTTTTTCTTTAACCTTTTGCATTTTAATTATGATGTGTCTTGGTTGGGCCTCCTTGAGTTAGTTTTGTTTGAGGCTCTCTTTGCTTCCTGGGCTTGTATGTCTACTTCCTTCACCAGTTTAGGGAAGTTTTCTCTCATTATTTTTTCAAGATTTCCAATTTCTTGCTCTTTCTCTTCTCCTTCTGGCACCCCTATGATGTGAACATTGGAATGCTTGAAGTTGTCCAAGAGACTCCTTATACTATCCTCATTTTTTGGGGGGGATAGTTTTTTCTTTATGCTGTTCTGATTGGCTGTTTTGCACCCTTATATCCCAAATCACTGATTTGCTTCTCAGCACTATTGATTCTCTGTAAATTATTCTCCATTTCAGTTACTGTATCCTTCATTTCTGACTGGTTCTTTTTTAATGCTCTTCAGGTTCTCATTAAGTTCATTGAGCATCCTTATAACCAGTGTTTTAAACTCTGCATCTAGTAGATTGCTTGCCTCCATTTTGTTTAGTTCTTTTTTTGGAGTTCTCTTCTTTCATTTGGGCTATGTTTCTCTGTCTCCTCATTTTGGCAGCCTCCCTGTGTTTATTTCTAGGTATTAGGTAGAGCTATTATGTGTTCCAGGCTTGACAGAGTGGCCTAATGTGGTAGGTGTTCAGCAGGATCCAGTGGCACAGCCTCCCCGATCAACCTAACTGAGCACTGAAGGTACCATGCCCACCATGGTACACTGTGTACACCCTCCTCTTGTAGTTGAGTCTTGATTGCTGTTGGTACATACATTGGAGGTATTTACCCCCAATCCAGTCAGCTGCAAGAACTGACTGTGATCACTGACCTCTGACCACCATGAAGGATCGGCTGTGCAGGGGCCCAGCTGTGGAGGTGGTTGACTGGTGTTTTGATGTGGTCTGAAGTTTTCCACTGGGTGTGCTGGCTCTGGGGCCTTTTGAGAGGTACAAGCCAAGGTCAGCTGCCACCTGTGTTCATCCCAGAGCCACCTGGCATGAGCTACAAAGTGATGTGCAGATGGCTGTTACTTGTGCTGGGCTTGGAGGTGCCCAGGTGAGGCCAAGCCATGAACCAAGGCCAGCTTCAGCTAGTGCCAGGCCTGGGGCCACTTAGGAGAAGTACAAGGCACACTGAGCCCAGACACTGCTTGTGTGAGAGATTTTAGGAAAGTCTGAAGCATGAGCCAAGACAGGCCACTCTTATGGAAAAGCCACTGGAAACAGCTTAGGTGGGCCTAAAAGTTGAGTGGGGCAGGGCCTCAGAGAATCACCGGGGTGGGGCAAACAGTGATGGTCAGGGTGATGGGGACTCAGACATGGTGCCTGCTTGCCAGCCCTGTGGGGGCAGGGCTCAGAAAACAACGGCCTCTGCCAGCACTTCCACCTGGGAGAAAGTGGCCCCACCCCAGCACTCTCCCTCATGCTGGGCAGCTCAGTTCCTCCTGGTATGTCTCAGGTGCTGCCCAGTGCTGGAGCTCAGAGGAGTGAGTCCAAATGAGTCTGTGCTTGGGCCCTTGAACAGGAACTGCCTGGGACTCCATCTCTCTCAGCCACACTCCCAGCTGGTTCTTACACCCAGAAGTGATGGGGACTTCTCTTCCTGGCACTGGAATCCTGTGCTGGGGGGCCTGGTGTGGGGCTGGGACCCCTCACTCCTCAGGGGGGACCACTGCAGCTGAGATATCCCTTAGGATTTTTACCCGCCACGTCTGGGTGTGGGACCAGCCTGTTCTGCATCTCTGCCCCTCCTACCAGTCTCCATGTGACTTCTGCCTTCTGCACCTAGTTGCAGAACTTCCATTCAACCAGATTTCAGGTGGTTCTGAATGATGGTTAGTCCATAGTATAGTTGTCGTTTTGATGTGGTTGTGGGAGAAGGTGAGTACTGCATTGACCTACACCACCATCTCGCCCAGAAGTTGCCCCTTGTATTTCTATATAACTTTCAGAATCAATTTGTCAAGCTATATGCGCACACACACCCCTGCTGGGGTCTTGATTGGCATGTCATTACATTTATAGATCGAATGTGGACAGAACTGACCTCCGTAAAATACGGAGTTTCAAGTCCATGGACATGGCCTGTCCTTCCTTGTAGTTGGGTCTTTGTTATAGTTTCCTGTGTGAAGCTATTACAGCTAGGCTATTTCTAGATATTTGATAATTTTAACATTATTCTAATTGTATCTTTTAAAATCTGACTTTCTAACTGGTATGCAGAAATGTAGTTAATGTTTATAATCTGACCTTATAATCAACAGGTTTCCTAAACTCAATTATTAATTGTAATTATTTGTCTGTGAATTGTTTTGGGTTTTTTACATATATAATTACATCTATAAATTTCCTTAAGTAATATAAGTCTGTTCAAGTTGTTTAGTTCTTCTTGTGTCTATTTTATTAACTACTTTTGCCTTTATCTCTCTCTGTCTGTTTGCTTTGTGTTTAATTTTTTCTTTTTTTTTCTTGTTTCTTAAGATGGAAGTTCAGATCATCAATTTGAATTTTTTCTTTACTAACATAGCCTTTTAAACTTATATTCCTCTAAGCATGATTTAGCTGCATCTCAAAATTTTTGATATGTTCGTATTCATGTATCATCCATTTAAAAATATTTTCTAATTTTTCATGTGATTGTTTGAAACAAAAATTATTCATATTTGTGTTGTTTAATTTCTAAATACTAGGGATTATCTTGGTTACTTTATCACTATTATTTCCTTCAAAAAATTTTTTTTGCACCTTAATTCTCGCTTTTCCTATGGCATATCAGAATATTTACGCTCGCTGTTGAATATCATTCCGTATTTAAAATTGGGTAAAAATTTGAAATTTGCTTCCTTTTTTTTAGCAGGTAATTTTCTTGGCTAGGTTTGAGTTATAATTCTCTCTCCTGAGCCAGAGGCTTTGGTCTGAATGTATATCGTTTTGTCTTTGACTCCAAATGTGCTCATGCCTGGGCTGGTCAGGGGGTTACACAGACATGTGAGTAAGTAGAGTTTGGGGAGCCCTGATCTGGCTGTGTCCCTGCGGAGGGTCTTTCACTCCCCGAGGTGCCCAGGGTCTCCCAGATGTACTTCTTTGGTTCCTCAGGCCAGAGAGACTACAGGTTTTTCAAGCAGCCACAGCTGCCTCTGTGCCCACAGCCTGGCCCCAGGCCTTGGCCTTGGCCTTGGGAGTTGACTCGTCTGGCTCTCTGGCTCCCTGCTCCAAGCCGGCAGCACTCCCCTCCTGTCAGCCTGCTTCTGTCCCGGTTCCAGCAGCTTCAGGCAGTGGGTTTCTGTTATGCGCAGGGTTAGGAGTTGTTTTCTGCAGGGGCAGGGGCTGACTTAGTCGATCCCCGATCCCCGTCTTCTTCAGAATCCCATCAGGGCGGTGCGGAGAGAAGGATCCCATGGCAGTGAGTCAGGCTCCAGACTGGCTTGCAGCTCCACTCACTACAAGTAATTCGCCACGAAGTTTCCTCGTTTCTGATGCTGGGACATGGGCAATAGGATCAGACCCTTTTCCCCCCCGCCCAAAGCACCCAGATATACTAGCGTTCTGAGCAAGCGGCCTCCGAGGGAACCCGAGCCACACACCTACACCATCTATCTTTGGGATGTTCTGGCTTTCAGATATGTTGAATAGGACATGAGTTAAGTCTGGCAATTAGAATCTCATGTTCCATGAGGAAGGACCTTCCCTGACTCTCGTCACTAGTGTCCCTTGCCTGCCATCAGCCTGGCTTAGTGCTACTGGCCAGGCTGCCTGAATGTCATTGCCCACATTCTATCTCTGGAATCTATTTTCCCTGCCTCAGAGAGAGCCCACTGGGTTCTCAATTATCAGATGGTACAGTCACCAGCTTCTGTACCTGTAAGAGGAATGCGGTGTAAGTTTCTTTTCCATGGAAATGTCATGTGGCTCCTCTGGGGAGTGGATGAAATGTTTAAAACACTCTTTCCGTCTCAGTAGCCCGTTCAGAGAAATGACGGGCGGAACGTCACTTTGCTCAGGCCGGAAGAGAAACGTGAGTTCTCGGGCAGCTCGGGGCGTCCGGCCCCTGATGTGTCGCTGCCTCAGCCTGCGTCCTGTTTCTGTCTCCAGTTTTCTGGCTGCGCTAAAACGCAGCACACAACCGGGCAAATGGAATGTCTGTACTCACACATCTCTGACACACACAGACTAATTTTGGACGATGTAGTTGAAGTACCTTTAAGGCTAGTTAAGTCAGTAGTGCTTATTTGTTTTTTAAATAATAAATGCAGCTACCATTTGCTGGGCATTTACTTTGAGGCAGACAATACTTAGGCACTTTACAAATGCCTATTTATTTTAAAAATTAATTTCTATTGTAAAACAGTAGATAAATGCATTCTCCTTGCATTGAAGTCATATCAAACAATTCCAGTCACGGTGGAGTCCAGCTCGACCTCAGTCCCTGGGCCCACTCATGCTTCTGTTGCCCGAAGGCAAAGGACCAGCTTTTCCAGCTTTTTTGTGTCCTTCCAGAATTTTCTCCGCACTTACATGTACTTGTTCCCAGGGAAGAGCTACAGCACTGTGTTTCTGCGTGTGCCTGTTTTGTGAGTGAAATCACCGACGCGTGTCGTGCTGTGGTTGGTGTCACACTCAGCAGTCCGGGGGATGCGTTGTAGGCTCCCCCATGCCGGTCCGAGACGGCCACTGGCTCTGTTCTCTGAAGTCTTGTTTTGTTTCTGCAGCAGGTAGCATCAAACTTTATTTGGCCCTTCCCTATTGAAGCAGAATTAGGTTGTTTGGGTTTTTTTCCCTCTTGCTATTTCTCACAAAGGTAACTTTGTGTATTCTTTAGGTATTTAGTGTTTAGTAGCTTCCCTGTTGCCAGTAAGAGGATGGCAAATTCAGCCACACCTGGTGTGAAGGTTTCACAGAGAGATTTCGAAACCTCACTTCTAGTATTAGATCACAGACAGGATCATCTGAATTTTATTTGAAGGGTGGTAGGGGCAGGTGGAGGGTAGAAAAAAAAGTGAAAAACGTAAACAATAGCTATGGAGATACCACCTCTGGGATCAGTTGCATATTTTTCAGACGATAAAAAGAAAAACCAAACCACAGGAAACTCGTAGTCAGTGTGTTCACTTTGCTTTCTGTATGTTTTTAATTAGAAACCAGCAGAAATGTCTCGTAGAGATGGGGAAAGCAAACTCTTAATTAAAAAGAGTGGGTTGGGTGTGTGGAGAGCCCATCGCTTCCCAGACGCCGCAGGTGAAGCCACGGTTGCGCCGGGAGCCCCAGTCCGGGCCGCCCTCCTCCCGGCTCAGGCAGCCGCACGGCCGTCCCGCCGGCGCTGGGGCAGCAAAGCAAACACCGTGGCCTGTGTTTCTCTCTTCAGAATTCATGGCATTCTCTGGGAGGTTTTATTATCTATCCGTCTCATTCTCGTCTGAGATATTTAAACATTATGGACGTATTTAAAGAGGAGAGTAAAACAAATTCTTCCCCAGCCTCTCTATCCCCATGTTAATTAACATTTTGGTAAACATCTTCCAGTCAGTGCATTTTCTGTCTCCTCTGCGAAATGTAATTCCCCATAAATGGGGTTAGAGCACTCGTGCGTTTTTGCAGCTAGCTTTTGTTCACTCAGCCACACGCTCTACATGTCTTTCTTCAATAATGCCGATGGACGTGAGCCCTCCTTGATACTGACTGATGGCAACCAGTTCTGTGGCGGCGTGGTACACGTGACCATTCATTCATCCCCGAGGTGCCTCATCCGTGTATCCCCCAGAGCTCGGTTTCGTGGCTCGTTATAGGGCAGGCTCACGCGCACTCGGTGGGGAGCAAGGCCGGCACAGTAGCGGCCTGCGGGAAGTTAGGTCCGGGAGGAAAAGCGAGTAAGCAGTGGCAGCAAAGGGTAAGTCCTGTGGGAGCTGTTTCAGGCAGTGTGAGGGGGCGAGGCTTCTCAGGGGAAGTAATGACCATACTGCAAAATCAGGCTGTGGGAGTTTGCAAGACGACAGGAGAGGGGAGGGTGTTTAAGCCCAGGGAACAGAGTTTGCAAAGACTTGGAAATGAGAGAGAGCATAGCTGTGCTGTGGATGGAAATGAATACATTCCAGCTCACTGGGGCACGGCGTTTCGAGATGTGGAAGCAAACAAGGCTGGGGTTTGGCAGTAGCATTCACCTCACTCCAAGGCCCTCTCCCCAGAATCAGCAGCTATTTCCCTGGCACGAACACATTATGTCCCTAAATCACCTGGTTAAACGCAGACCTGGGCACGTCTTGAGGAAGCTGGAGCAGAAGGTTAGGTCCACCTACTTTGACACGTGCAGAATTGTGAATATGACCAGAGACATTTATGAGAGTGCCCAGAAGGAGGCAGAGGACTTCGGCGTGGGGGCACGTAGGCTGGCTCTGCTTCCGGGGCGCGTTCTGCTGGATGGGACTGAACAGAGACCAAGCCGAGCACTGTGGGCACAGCTGCCTGGACACCTCGGTCCCCACTGTCCAGATCCAGCTGGGTTTAGGAGGGCTGGGTTGGAATTCGGGCAAACCTCCGGAAGAATATTAATGTGTTAATATCAGGGAACCACTTGACGGCTGACGCAGCCTTCAGGAGCACAGGGAGGTGAATTAGAGGGAGCAGCCAGAGCCGCGGGTCACTGGCACCCCAGGTGTGTGTTCCTTGCACTGGGGCCTGTGCAGGGCTGGTGTAAAGTAGGCCGGGGGAGTGCTGCACATGGGAGGCTCAGGCATGGAGAGGAGACCCCGCCTGAGAAAGGCAAAGCACAACACAGCAACCACCCGGGGGCACGTCACTCCAGGAAGCAGGCCTCGCACGGGCAGGGACTGAGGAGGTGGGTTTCTCCTGGGAGGCAGAGTGGGGTTAGTGGCGGGTGCGGTTCAAGCCCGCCTGCCCCAGATCACTGCAGGGGCATTCGAGGTCTCCCCATTAAGGAGTCAGGAGTGCAGAAGCTGGTTCTGTAGCAGCCACGCCAGGGATCTGACTGTGGCCTGGTCCCTTGCCTGTGGTGTGTCCTCGGGTACGGAACCTCCTCAGCCTGTTTCTTCCTCTTTAAAAGGGCTGTTGACACGGCTTCACTGAAATCAGTGACCTGTAGGGCCAGGGTGGTGGCGGCCACGCTGGCCTGTCATCATGGCTGTGGTGTGACTGGCAAGGGAAGGCATAGGTAAGAAGCAAGAGCATTCCGCTCCAAAGCCTGGGACGCCTCTGCCATCAGCCACCTTCAGCCGGGAGCAGGTGAAAAGCGGCTCTCCCAGACCCCCAAAGCTCTGCGTGGGCAGAGCTCCAGGAGGCTCCTGCCAGCCCAGGTGCCCGGGGGGTCAGGGTGAACCTGCACACCCATCAGGGTCAGGATCGCTGGCGTTGGAAGACCGAGGGACAATTAACGAGATTTTGTCTTCAGTGATGGGTGAAGGGGGCTAACACAGGGAATCTGGAACTAAACCATCGTTTATAAAAGTTAGGCATTTAAAAGGAGTCATATCTCCTCAAGCATGGCTTTGATGGGCATTTCTATCCCCGCCCACCCCCACCAACGGAAATTCTGGTAAAGGAAGGGAGAGCTAGGGCCCTCCCTGAGCTCTAAATTCTGTGATCTCCCGAGCTTTAGGGTTAAAATGTCCATTTTTTCTCTCTGTTGAAGAAGAGTGTTGAGTGCCTAGCAGGACACTGAGGTAAGTTGGTCCCTGTCCAGTGTATCAAAGGACAAAAATGCCTTTGATCACCTTCGGGCTCCAGCAGGCAAGTTGGAAGCCAGTCAACTTCTGGACAGTGGGAGAGGGTTTGGAAATGAGTTACCTTCTGGTGAGTGATATCCCGAGTGCTTCGCACATGCGAGGGAAATGTTTATTGACTGTATGTTGCACTGAGAAATAGGAAAGGTAAATATTTGCACTTCCATTGAGACACATTTAAAATTCCCAAATACCTATTCTATAATCTGCTAAGCAACTGTTTTGCATTCTTTCCTGAACAAGTGATTATAATGATGTTTATTCTAGTCTGTGTGGATTTGTTATTGGTGATCATTTGTAGTTGTTATTTACCCATTGTTGGGTTCCTTTTTATTTGAGGGGGTGGTAACAACATAATAGAAATTATACATAAGGTGTTATAATAAAGTCTCTTGGTTTTTCAAATCAGAACTAGTTCGGTTTCTCTATCGAGAAAATACACAAATCCATAATCTTGAAAGATGTCGGTGGGACAAAAATATTAGGCAGGCAGTATCACGCTCTGCTTTCAGAGTCTCGGACCTGAGTTTCCCGGCGCATCAACCACGCTGGTGGATGGAGAATTACCACACAGACTACGACCAGAAGACAATAAAATGCGTGTGGCTAAATTAAGTTCAAATGGATGTTTTTCTCTGATGTTAGGGAAGCACACCAGGGTCACAGATACCGCAGAGGTCAGTCACCAAATCAGCAGCCATCACAACACCGGGGACCCGAGGGAATAAGCCAAGGCACGGAGCGCGGATGAGCCATTGCTGAGTAGCATCGGCTCCCCGATCGTTTTGCTCCTTCCACACTTTCACGTTCAGAGACGTGTTCGGAAGACTGAGTGGAGTGAGACATTTTGGGAATGGTTGCCTAGCCAGTGTGTGTGCGGTCGGCAGGATTCAGAAGAAACGGAGTGCTGAAAGGCCTGTTCGCAGGCTCGGTCGGGCAGAAAGAGGAGAGGGCCCGGGCGAGGGCGGTGGAGGTCAGGAGGGAGGGGTTCGAGTTGGCGGAGAGCAGAGACAGAGCAGGGAGAGGCTGAGAGGTCCCGCCTGAGGCAGCAGCAGTACTTGGGTCTGGAGAGGCTCTCGGTGGGTGCACCACCCCCAGGGCCCGCGGTCACCCAGGGCCCGTGCTCCCGGCCGCGTGGGCATTCCACGGTTCTGAAGGTGAAGTGAGGGTGCCGTGAGCACAGAGCTTTCCCTTTCCGCCACGGATCGCCTCTCGCCTTGCCGCTTCTCCAGATCACGAGCTGCTTGCTGGCGCGGTCTTTGTCTTTCACCTTTGTGCTCCTGAAGCACGGAGCGCCATACCAGGCATGCGGTAAACACTGAAGGTTTGAAAAAGGGAAGACGTGGTCAGGAAATTGAGAGAAGTGGGAGGTGAAGTGGAGAAGGGTGTTGGTTATTTGATATTTGTCTTAGGACTTAATAACCACAAGGCTCACATGCTACAGCAGCATCCTTAGTTCACAGAATGGTGGATTGAGACCCTGGCCACGGAAGCACCTTGTCCAACCAAGGTCAAGGCCAAGCACTTGGAACAGGGTTAGGGTCAGAAAGTGGGTCTGAGCTGAGTGCCGTTCTTCTCCTGTCTGGTGGACCCCTGCCTCCCTCAGAGAACGCGCCGCCCGTTGTAGTTCTCCACCAGGAGCAAGGTCAGGGC
This sequence comes from Trachops cirrhosus, assembly GCA_028533065.1. NCBI lineage: Eukaryota > Metazoa > Chordata > Mammalia > Chiroptera > Phyllostomidae > Trachops > Trachops cirrhosus. The sequence goes on along the minus strand of CM052546.1, from coordinate 27,758,804 downwards.
CACGAAGAAGCAACTAGGTGAACGATGTCTTTTAATGCACCAAGTGGCCCTGACGGTTCTGAAAGGGCCGGGCTGAAGCCCGTTAGACTGACCACAGAACAGGTGGGTGGGCTCTCAAAAAATGAATCTTTAAATTATTGCTTGGTTAATTGCTGATAGATGAACATGATCACATGATTTGAAGCCTTACGCAAATGATGAGGTATAAACAAACAGGAAGCTAGAAGCCTTTTCCCCTGCCCTGCCCCCCTCCGCGCCCGTCACTGTCCATCACAGAGCCTCGCACGTTTTTAGCTCCTCATGCATCTTTCAGAGCGTCTTTATGGCTCCACATGCCGATGTGAATAAATGCCTCACCTCCTTTTAGCACATAAAACGTAGCATATTAAAGACACTGATCTGCACGTTGCTTTTAATTTAAAATATATCTTGGAGAACTCATATCAATACAAAATAGTTACCTTTACTTAGCTACAAAGTATTTTATTGGATGGATGCGACATAATTTAATTAAATGGCCCCTATTGATGGACATTTCTAATCTTTTGATGTTAGGGAAAAAAAGAACCTTTAATGGCCAGCGTCTTACATACAGCAAGAGTTTGTGCATTTGTAATTTTGACATATCGCCAATTACCCTCCCAGTGGCTGCACCAATTTGCATTCGAGTCAGCAGTTTGAGAGCACCTGATTCTTCACAGCTCCTGCCTCACAGGGTGTTATTAAACTTCAGGATGCTGGCCAAACTGATGGGTGAAAATGCTACTTCAGGGTAGTTTAATTTGCACGTCTCTTAGGAGTGGGGTTGATTGAGCATCTTTAAAATGCTAGAAAATGGAAACAGAGAGAAACTAAAACAGGATTGTCTCCACTTACCGAGGTCAACGGCCAGCACACAGTCGGCCCCCGAGAATGAGGAGCACTGGGAGCAGACCGCCCCGGGGGCCAGCGCGCCACTGTCCTGCTCACACAAGCCGGGAGCGGTGGGCCCTGCTGTCTCCGTTTGATGGCTGAGGAAACCCAGGGTGAGCGCGGGAAACCTTCCGGAGACCTTTTAAGTGACAGTGCAAGGGCTCGTACCCAGGGGCGGAGGACCCCAGGGCCCACCGGTGCCCCGCACGGTGTGGGACGCTGTATTTATTCAGAGTTTGAATTAGGTCATTTGTATGCTGCGCTCTCGCTGGATTTATGCTCTCTGTCCTGGCCTCGCCGTCGCCCGAGCTGTGCCTGGTGTGGAGGGACATATTTTTTGTTTAGTGTGGCTGTGGCTCATTGCTTCCTCCTGTAGTTGCAAGAGGCAGCGGGTTACTCTCAGGCGGTCTCTCCCCCTGCACTTTCTCCTTTTCTGCTGTGTCTCCATAGAAGCCACTGTGTGTTTAGCAAGTTATAAACATCAATTTGTTTTCTCTCTCACTTTGATATGAATAAGTATGGGAGTGGGGACATTGGGCTACAAAACAATAATGAAAAAAGCAGTTGGGGAAAATGCGTTTTTTACTTGATTGTATATGAGGAATTAACACAACACATCACATGAGAACAACAATGGAAGACCAGGTGATTTACAAGCTCACCACAGGGGACTTCCGCAGAATTACCTAAGAATGGCTAGTGCCCCCCTGGTAGGACCATTACTCTGAAAGGGATGGATAATTTAAAGGTCAGTTCCCTAGATAAATAGCAGATGCGTCTCCACCACCAATGTGAATAAATATCAGTGTCAGTGAGAATTACCAGCCTCCCCTAAAGTGGCAGTCACCCTGAGCCAGGGCCTCCATGCCTGTCCCACTAGGGAGCCTTCTCCAGGCCAAACGATAGCCAAATTGTGCCACCCGCCCCCTCCTCAGGCCTGCCTGCAAAGCCTTCCAGGTCCCTTGGGTCTCGGCACAGCGTGCAGACACCTACCCCACCCCCGCAGCCACATTCAGAACCACCCCCGCCCACGGTACCGGGGCAGCACTGCCGGAGACCACCTGTGCCTCTCTTCCCCAAGCCTCCCCGCATGCCCGCCGGAGAAAGGGGAGCTGCGTGGGGGCCAGGCCCCATCCCTGGGAAGCCTTCACAGCCACCACAGGGCTGTCACAGTCTGGGACGCCAGTGACCAGGTTAAGGCTGTTTCTTATGAAAGCTACTGGGCAGGCCAAGTCCCTGGACACTTGTCATGAGAGTGCTGTTTTCAGGGGCCTGGAGCCCGGCTCGGTGGGGGATGGAGGGGCCTTGAAGACCCCTCCCTGCCCAGGCACTGCTGCTTGCCTCACCTGGGCTGCCTCGGCGTCCTGCCCTCTGTCCTGGGTCGCCAGGAGGAGGGGGTGGCAGAAAGAGTGGGAAGAAGAAACAGCTTGCAAGTACTGTTGTCTCTGGAACAACACAGCAGTTAGGTGTGCTGGCCCCTTGCACAGTCGAATATCCTCGTCAAACTTTTGCTCCCCCAAAACTTAACCAATAGCTTACCTCCGGGCCAGAAGCCTTACCGATAACATAAAAAGTCCATTAACGTATTTTGTATGATATATATACATATACATGTGTATAAACTGTATTCCTACAATAAAGTAAAGTAGAGAAAAGTGTTATGAAGAAAGTCACAAGGAAGAGAGAGTGAAGCAACACTCACAATCTTCACTGAAAAGGCCCCGTGCAGGCAGCCCGCACTGTTCACACCGTGCGCTTCCAGGGCCAGCTGTGCCTCTGTTCTCCTCTCTCTGCCTCACTGTGCACAAGCTCCTTTTCAGAGGGTGGTCCTCGCCCTTGGCTGCACACTGGCGTTCCCTGGAGAGCTTCTAGAAATGCGGGTGGCTGGGTCTGCTCCCTGGAGATTACACTTGGGTGGACTCGGCTGCCACCCACAAACCGAACACCCAGTTGTTTGCCAGCGCCCCGGAGGTGCTCCACATTCACAGCAGCACTGGTCGCCGTGGCCGAGAGGTAGAACCCGCCCAGGGGTCCGTCCTCGGAAGGATGGCCAACAAAACGTGGTCTGTACCTACAGTGGAGCATTGCTCAGCCTTGAAGAGGGAGGGAATCCTGGCACATGCAACACTCGGGCGAAGCGTAAGGACTCGGTGCTACGTGACACACGCCAGTCACCGAAGGGCAGATATGGTTGACGCCCTCACGTGAAGTTCCTGGGGTGGCCACGGACTTCCGGCCTCTCTCGGACGTGGTGGCGCCCACATGACAGTCTCTAGATCAGTCCCAGGAGAGCCTCGGGCCCTGCTTCCCTTCCTGGGGTTACAGAATCAGAACTACAGTGGTGGGTATCTCAGAATACTCATTTTAATGCTCTCCCCCAAGTAATTCTGGTGCGCTGCGAGGGTGGGAAAGCGTGGGGCACCCTGAAATCCAAATTCTCTGGTCTCGCTGACGAGGTCTTGGGCAGCCTGGCCGTAGTGTGCCCCTCAGCCTTCCTGCCTGCCTGAGGCTCAGACAGGGCGTTTCAGCCTCCTCACAACACCCCACACTTACCCGATGGATGCCCTGGTCTGGAATTTTCTCCTGGCTGGAATGCCTTCTGCTCCTTCTCTGCCTGTTTCATCTTCAGTCTTCAAGACTCAGGCTGACTTTTGACCTCTCCCTCACAGCTCTCCCAGATTCCTTCCCCC
>CM052546.1:27711161-27755102 GCA_028533065.1 Trachops cirrhosus | reverse complement strand
CAGATAAATGTATCTAATGGTCCATGTAATGTCTCAAGCTTTCCAACCAAACCCCAGTCGAATGAGGTCTCGCTTTCACCTGCAGACCCCCTCTCCACAGTGCCCCCTGTTTCAACAACTGGGTCTCTGTGCACCTGATTGCTCAGGTCAGAATGCCAGCATCACTCATGGTACCTCCGTGATTCTCACCTCCTTTGATTCCACCTCCAAGGTCAGTCTCACACCTTCCCTGTTCTCTCCGTCCCGGCTGGTGCCCCAGGCCTCTCTCTACAGTGAGATGCCTCTCACGCCAACAGCACCCGCCTTGGCCCCTCCCCCTCTGGCAGGCTCTCCTCTCAGTGTTACAACATGGGTGCTGCATAGCTTGCCCCCTTGCTCAGACCCTCTCACCGGCTGGCATTGCTCCAACAGTCACAGTGTTTAATGGTCTCCAAAGGGCTCCACCCATGCCTCCTGCCACGCACCCTGTCTATCCTTCCAACACCAGCAATACCAACCTCTCCGCTGTTCTTTATTTTGGTCTCATGTGTTTTCTTCCTCAAGAAATCTACCTGTAACACTCTGCCTGGAATGCTGTGTCCCAGCCCCCTCTGACTGGCTACCTTCCACTCTTCCTTCAGGCTTTACGCTACATGCCACCGTCTTGGGGACACCTGTCCTCAGCCCACGTGTGGAAAGTGGGTCCCCAGCTTGCATCTCACAGCACTCCTGGTGTCTCCATCCAGTGCATGATCCAGGTGTGCTCCTCATACATAATCTTGTGGAGACTCCCACCCCGCCAGGCTTCAGCCCTGGTTGTATCCCCGAGTTCAAGCAATAAGGATTTATGACATCAATGAGCGCCATACCATCTCTCTGCCTCTGCAGCCCGGCCTCGTTCTCTGGGACCCGCTCCTTTACCACCCAAGGTACAGAAAGTCATTAATACGTCTGCCGTGGAATGGCTGCCCCTGGTATGCGCGGTGGGCAGGGCTGGTGGAGGAGGGAGAAATGCAGGAGGAGCCTCTCGTCACCACCGGGCCAACACACCTGAAGTTCAGGCTCACGTCCCCAGAGCTCCCTTCCCCAGAGCTCCCTTCTTGGCTGGGAACTGGTTCCACAGCCTCCGAGGGCGGGGGCGGGGTGAGGGAGGAAGACCCCGCCCCTTCTCTGTCCCTCTCTGGGCTCCTCACCGTGAACGAAGAAGGGAGAAGGGCGATGATTTTCTTGTGATGAATGCTGCATTTTAAATGAAATTCCTTAGGCATTTTAAACAATCACATTTATTCTGCATGCAACAATAGTTTCATTATATATAGGGAAAATCCTTCTAAATGTTAATGTAACATTGGCCCAAGAACCTCATGTTTGGAATAAGCAAACCAAGACGCGTCCTCACACTGGCGCAGCCTCACTGAGCCCAGAACTGCTGCACGCTGTCCTGGGGAGAGAAACAGCTTCTCGCAGCGGCATACTGGGAAGTCTGGGCGACCTGGGCTCCAGGCGTAGCTCACGAGTGGGGTGGCGTTAAGAAAATTATTGACTGTTACTGAGCCTACTTTTTAGGGTTTTAAAAAGGCTGCACGAGAGGATGTATGAACAGATTCCTATGTAGTGCTTTTAGTGTATCGTATACTGCTCTGTAGTCAGCACTGAATAAATGGTGACTGTCAGTAGTTACTAGTATTATAAATGCCCTATCTTCTAGCTCAGGAATAAAGCTTACCTTGGGTCAGATTGAAACTGGCCTACCATCCATCATTCATTCAATAAATATTCCTCGAGCCCCTCCTTTACTCAGGCAGTGTGCTGGGTACAGGACACTATTTTGGTGAATAAATTGGGCATGGTTTTGTCTTTGTGGTGCTTTAAACTCAGTGTGCAGCAGAAAAGCAAGCAAGCAAGCCAGTTAGCACTGTGCTGTAAAATGTGGTAGACACACAGGGAAACAGGAGACGTGGCCCGAGAGGAAGTGGGGAGGACGCTGCAGGCACCGAGTCGCCGTCCACAGGCTCAGCCTCTTCCCCACCCCACAGCGCAGCAGCCCAGCAGGCTTGGTCGAACGCCGGTTACCCACTGTGGTGCTTGTCAAATGCCTGGACCCATTTCATCACACCAGCCTCACTCTGGTGCTCTGATCTGACCAAAAATGGGGAGCGTGGAACACATGCCCAGCCTGCAGGTCAGCGTTTGGAAAGGCTCATTCAGCACAGCCAAACGGGGTTGTTCTCAGACTCCAAAGATGGACTGACACGAAGAAACTTGCTCATATCATCTATCCTACCTGTTGGATTCAACCTTAAGCATAAGGCTTTTCTCTACTATTCATCGTGTGGTTCTAAGGCTTTGACTACCAAGTATGGCAATTAAAATATGCACATCTTCATGTAAAACAAAAAAGTGTGGGTGTGTGCAGGTGTGTGTGTGTGAGTGTGTGCAGGTGTGTGTGTGTAGGGGTAAACTAGCGGTCTGTTCCGGGTTGGCTCAGGTGTCTTCAGCATCCACAAGGCTCCACACCAGTGTCAGGGATGTGTCTGCCCAGTCCGTGCAGCCGCTCAGCCCAGCCTGCTGACGGAAGGGTGGGTGCCAAGCCCCCAGACGCCAGGACCACTCACTGGTGACAGGGCTTCTGCAAGCATGTGGCTGACTGACAGCTTCTGTTTCTAAAATTAATTACTTCTCTCCTGGAGTTAAATTTGCTGATGATGCTTCTCATGAAAACATGGGGGTTTTACATGGAAAATGCTCTAATTAAATAAGAATAAAGGCAGAAAATTTGCAGGCCTAAATGAGATACATTTATTCTGTGCATGTGGCGGAATCTTTAATAATGATTTGAAATGTAACAGTCTCTTCCCTCTTGGGACAGAGATGATATCTTGCTCTCTCTTGCATTTGCATCTGTCTCCCTTCTAATGTTTATTTATGACTTGCGAAAAGGAGAGATGCAATCTCTTCATTTTTCCCCAAACACCCCCTGTCCAGTCTCCCCAAACCAAGTGCTATGGGCTGAGTTGTGTCCCCACAAAATTCCCGCGTTCAAGTTCTAACCCCCAATGTGACTGTCCTCACAGGGATGGCCTTTAGGAGGTAGCTAATGCATAAAAGTGGGGTCTTCATGCAGTAGGATTGGCAGCCTTATGAGAAGAGGAAGAATCTCCCCTCTGTCTCTCTGTCTCTCTCTCTCTCTCTCTCTCTCTCTCTCTCTCTCACACACACACACACACACACACACACACACACGAGTTCAGAGAGGACAGCAGAGGTAGCTGGGAGTACAAGAAAAAGATCCAGCTTTCTCTTCCTTCTCCCATCTAATGTTTCCTGCTTTCAATGCTCAGGAGGGAATGATGTTGGGTCACTTGTGTCCTTGAACTGGCTTCTAGGGCCCACAGGCTTCTGTGCATTTCTCTGCAAAGAAACCACAGACATCTTTGTTGTCTGAGAATCAACATCTTATTCCCATGTGCCTCCTTCTGTCCTTGACCATGGAAAGGTGCATGGAAGGGACAGTGGGGACCTCTGTGTGCCAGGTATGGGCTGGGCCCCATGGCCTGAGACTGGCCCTTTAATTGTCCTCAGTGCTGCACAAGGAGACGCTCTCAGCAAGGGAGCTCCTGGCCACACCTCTTCTAAGCAGTGCCATTTGGGGGTGTCTGGCTCTGAAGTCAGTGGTTGTCACAGTTCTCTGCCCCATGTCCTGATGCTCTCAAGAACCACTTGTCACAGGAACTGCTGCTGGCCACGGATAGGTATAATGCAAAGACCAAGTTGACTTCCAAGTGTCCAGACCACTATCAAGGCCTATTCTCGCCCTCCCCTCACCCCAGGTCTGGACCATTCGGCAAAGGAAAAAGAAATGCTATGTGCTCCCAGCCCTCAGGGCTCCCGAAGGTTACTCTTCGATGTATTGGAAGCAGCGGGCAGTGGTGGTGGGGGTGTGGGGCGGTGGTGGTAGAGAAAGAATCAAAAGAAAGAGATGATATCAAATCAGAATCTCTGAGTTGCAAGCTAGCCCAGGTATGGGGTGGGGAGGGATCTAACGAATGAAGAGGGGGATAGCACAGGAGGTGAGAGCGGGAAACGAAAGTGGCTGGCCTTGCGGAGGGCCCTAGCACAGCCAGGAACCAGAAGCTCGGCGGGGCACCTCCATCTCTTGTTCTCTGCCTTTGCAGATCCTCCTCCTCTCTTTCCATACGCCTCTTGCTTTGACTGCCCAGTCCACAGGGTGGAACGTGGGTGCCCCACACAGTCAAGGTTACATGTTCTCGTCTCTTCTGTCCACAGGCATCTGGGCTCTCTTAGTTCCGTTGATATGTTCCTGAGAGAGAGGAGCTCACTGGCTGGGCTCGGAGGAGCCTTCCACCGCTGGGGCAGGTTTCTGTGGCACAGAGTCAGGATCACAGAGTAAGCAAAGCAAGGGGCTAGGGGCCAAAGAGCACTCCCCACAGTGCTCAGCACAGGCAAAGGGGAGGGGGCACAGGGAGGAAGCTGGTGGCCTGCTTTGGTCAAGCTGCTACGAGATGCCTCAGTGTGCTCTAGGCGCTCTGAATTCAGGGAAATACAGCATGGAACTCGAGGGGCCTCACTGGGGGCACCAGGCAGCCCAGAAGAGACCATTCCTGAGCAGCATGAAATACTGTTACCCAGGAGATAAATTGTGTGGTCCAGATTCAGTCCTCAGAAGTTCAGATGGCGGTTAGGGTCTGTGACAGTATGAAGGAAGCTCAAGGACACTGTGGCGAGCATGTGCTAGATGTGTTGGCATGTTTTGCTGGATTCCAGCCTCTCGGCAATTCTGTGAGGCGAACTCCATCTGAGAACACGTCCTTGAGGGTGGGGGGGAGGGCCTTCTCATGGAGCTGGCCACGGGCAAAGGTGTGGCAGTGGAGAAGCCACAGTCCACGGGGCAGATTCGGGGTAGGGGTCTAAATGGGTGGGGTTTGCAGGAAGGATACGCAGACTAACAAAACCACCGCCACTGGTTTCCTCTGCTTCCTCACTGGTCCCCGTTGCTCTGTGCCAGGCTCTAGGGTGGAAGAGAGGACCAATGACATGCAGCTCAGGCTTTGAGAAGTCCCCAGGCCAGCAGTGAGCCCTGGGGGTGGAAGGAGCCTGTAGACTTCTCATGTTTGCCATGGCAACGAGGCAGGCAAAGGGTTAACCCAGATCGTCGTCACTGCAGGTCCCACGTGTCCCTATCATTGTAAAGGGCACATACAGAGATTTTTAAAAGAGATCTAATAATCTCATAGCCAAGACTTCAGGTATTTTAGGGTGATCTGGGACCCCAAACAGCAGCATGCTGAAATCACGAGTCTCCAGTACCAACTCTGCAGAGTAATCCGGAAAAGTTGATGCCATTCCACTGGGGGGCAACTTTGCAATGCCATCCATGTAGAATAAATCTCCTTTTTAATAAAAATGTATCTTTAAGATATACACAACAATTACCGTAGAAATAGATTGGACTGTCTATTATATTGATATATACACAATCTCGGAAATTTGTCTCTGGTGCCCGGTTTACTCTACACCGACAGAATTTAGAGCACCGTAAAGATGCTTTATAGCAGCCAGGCCCCCGCGTTCCCACTTCTCGTGGAAGCACGGGAACTGTGGTCAGGGCTGTCATTCATCCCTGGCACTTAAATGCGTCTCACAAACAGTGGCTGCCTGCAGAAAGCATCGCCAAATGAAATGCTTTTATTTGGTTCTTTGGTGCTACGTCAACAGACATTAAAGTGAAAACTTCCTTGTGCTGACAGGGGTGCCGCTCCCCCTTCAGAATGTTCTCAAAGGGAGCTGGCAGGTCCCTAAGGACCCATCGGTGGGCCTAAGGAAGCAGAGCTGGGGGTCATTACCTCTCAAAAGGATGGCACTTCACCTCTATAGGGAGGGAGGAGACATAATGGAAACGTATTAAGATGCACCCTCACCTGCCCCGGGGAGGCTGTCGCATCCCTGTGCCTTGCGTGCCCCCACCAGCCCGGGAGGGAGGGCCTGTGGAGCACACCAGTCCCACCCCTTTGGGCACCGGCAGCCGCGGATGCCCTTGCTTCACGCAGACCCAGCCCTGTCTTTACCGCGGGTGTGGCTGAGGAGGAGGGAGAGGATAGGCTGGCAGACACACTGATTCACCTGTAACCTGTTAAATTCGGAGGCCTGACAGGACATTGACGGTAGGTTTTTGCACCCACGCATTGGTTCTGCCTGCCCCGTTGTGTCGCTCTGAGTGGGCCACACCCGTACAATAACAACGGCATTTCTCCAGCACCCCCTGAAGCCCCTTGCTCGCTTTAGTTTCCTCCACAGCACTTGTGATTTACTGTTTATTTTATACCTGCTTGCTTGCCTTTCTCCGCTAGAATGCAGACCCAACCAGGGCAAGGATTGTGTCTTTTTCTTCACCACCTCCGTCCTCAACACCCGGAACACGTCTGCCTCAAAGCGTGCGCTCACTAAATATGTTTAGAATAAGCGAGAAAGCTAACCTTTATTAAGTCTCGATTATATCCTTTATCTCATTTAATTAGTACAATAATATGACTGACAATATTTATTATTTCTGCATTTTTGGCCTAATAAAATGATAAATGAATGTACTTTTTATACAAAGAGTTGAAACACTACTGGAGCCCAGCACATGCTCCTAAAAGGCTGTTTTCCAGTAAGACGCGCAAAGGCAGCCTGAAGACGTGGCTGAGCGCAGACTGGGGCTGGGACTCACAGCAACACGCTGTACAGAGAGCGAAGGAGTTTCCGGGACAGCCCGAGCTGCACCGCCAGGTTGCAGAGTAGCCGACGTGAAGGGGCTCCCACTGGCCAGAGACGGGCTATTTAAGTGTAAAAAGAGTAACTGCAATAGAGTCTTAAAATCCGTTGGTTCATAGCCGTAGTTCGTAAAAAGCCTGATTGGCCACCTTTGGAAGGTTCTGGGGAACAAACTCTTTATTCTGGAAGTGGTAAGTCAAAGGAAAAAACCAAGACTTCCAGGTTTAGTCAGAGTCATGGAGAGTTGAAGGTAACGTTGTTCTCACACAGCAGGAAAAAAGCTGCAAATGACTTTCCTTGAGTTTTCCAATAACTGAAATCACAGGGCAACTAACTTGAAATCTAGTATCAAAGAAAAACTGCTCTGGACAGTTTTGGAGGCGATTTATTAAGACCGCTGCAATGGCGAGAGTACCCCGGTTCAAAGGTCGGCGTCTCGGCGGAGCGGCTTTGCCTGGGACGTCCACGGGGAGGGGTGGACGGGCCGGGGGCACAGGTGGCATCGGTCTGCAATCAGGAGTCTCGGCTGAACTGGAAACGGTTCTGTGTCCGGCTGGCTTCAGGGACAAGCAGTTCTAACTGTAGCTCCTCTCGGGGAGACGAAGGGCGGGACGTTGGTGGGGTGCCGGGGACGGGTCTGTGTCCGGCCCTGTCCCAGGCAGACACAGGCGTCCTCGGGAGTCTTGTGCCGGTCATGACAGAGTGGACAGCAAAACACGAGCAAGCAAGGGTGGTTCCCTGTGGTGAAGCAGTTCCGGGGACACAGATTCCGGGGGATTGCTTGACCTGTGCCCCGGAGGAATCTGACAGGTGCAGCTGCTTCCCCCGGAAGACTACAGACACCACGGACGTCCCTGGGAGACTGGGGCTGCAACTTGCATGGAGCTCCTGAAGGCTGGCCCTGGGCTGTGTGAAGAGAGGGGATTGCAGACATACAGGGGCTCGCAAACTCCTACAGGTGTGTCTCTCGCAGGGGCCGCAGGTGTTCAGCTCATTGCTGGCTGGGGGAGGGGAACTGATACTCCACTGAGACCGGTCTCCCTGAGAAACAAAAGCGTTACTAACCTTCCTGTGGGCAAGTGACGAAAACTGTAGCTTTAGGTGGATGGAGCAAAGAAAAGACTTTACCCCTTGGAGAAGGGCAGGAAATGTGCAGAGCCCCGCCCTCCCTGGGGAGGCCACGCCCCCCGCCCCAGGTGCGCAGTGATTGCCCAGTACCAGGACCGCGGCTGAGTCGGGGTGGGAGAACCTCTCTGTGTCCCTATGTCCCCCAACCCCACTCCCAAGTGTCAAGAAAAGTAACAGCGAATACCCATGAGAAAAACACAGAGAGAGGCTTTGCTTGGAGAGACCCAGGGCCGGGCAAGGGGACCCAAAGCCAAGCAGGAGGCAGATGCAGAGAGAAAGACAGCCCGCACTCTGAACAAGGTAGGACCCACTTGAGACAGATGTAAGTTTGCGGTTGGTTCTTCCCGAATTGGTAGAAAATATTTCTATGTCATCTTCTTGCCTCCAATTCTGCGTCATGCACGTATTAGCAGTGGTCGTTCTTGTTGTCACTTGCCTCCGGTTCTTCAGCCCATTGCTGTCAGCTTTCCTGTCCCTCTGTTCCAGATGTGCTTCTGGTAGAAGCTCACGGCTGCCTTTGTTGTCGGTGCTGGCGTTTGCTGCGTGGCTGTTCTGCAGCAGCCGCTTTGAATCCCCCTAACCCCGGTCGGAGCAGCGTGTTGGGCCCGGTGACGCGTTGGGGCATTTGCTTTCGTGTCATCTCTTTTCACTTGGGCCAAGGGTGCATCTGAAACCTGCTCAGCCTGCCCCGTTCCTGATGGGGGTTCCAGCCAGAGGTGCGAGGCCTCTTTGTTTCCAAAGCATCCCGGAGCCACAGGCCACTCCCTGCCTGTGTTTCACCCTCACTCGCTGGTGTTTGGCTAGTTGGCAACCTCTCGGATGCCACCCAGTAAGCTCTGTGCTCTGGGCTGATTTCATCCCAGGGAGAGGACTTTATATTCTAAAGGAGAGCTTGGATTGGTGACATCATCTCCAGTGTCACTTCTGAGGTTCTCAGTAGAAGTCTCTAATAAATCTAAGCGAGGTCCAGAGACTTCCCTAGCTGAGCGGAGACAGTGAGGAGGCTCCATTCTCCTGGGAGGGGCAGGGGCAGGGTGTGCAGCGGTGAACAGCAGGGGCGGGGGGAGCAGTAGCATTTCAGAAGGGGTTAGTTGGTGGCTGGAAGGGGCTTGTGTGTTCTTGGGCAGTAGTGCTGTCCGTGTCATGTGAGACCCAGGAGGTGAAGCAGGGAACCTGGGACTAGCCAAGAAGAAGCATCAAGCTTTTGAAGTGGCAGCTGCTTATCCTAAGACAAGGCGGGCAAGCCTCTGAGGCTGGGTCAAGGATCAGGCTGTAATGAACAGTGAGTTTTTGGTGGTTCTGTCGAGGTTGAGCCAACACCCCCACGGGCTTTCCAGGTTGCTCCTGCACGGATAGATGGAACAGACGAAAGGGCTTCCGGAGGCGGGGATGCCGGGGCAGGTGGCCACTGAAGAGCCTCCTCCCGTCCCATTTGAACTCTCGGAGCTGGTGAGCTCTTCCCGAGGACTCAGTCAATTCAGAAAGAGGCTATTTCAATCTCAGAAAAAAACGTGGCACCCGCTATCTGCAACTTCCAGTTAAACCTAGAAGTCCTCTCAGTCGTCATTTGCGGGGAGCCTAAGATACTACTGAACAGCCTGCAGTGTGTCAGGAGAGAGCGCTTTTCCCTTTAGATAGGGTGCGCCCTAAATAACTGTTGGGCAGAATTTAAATCTGCCTTTTGAAACCTCGTGTCCCTTTTGTGCTGAGATGGAGAGGAAGGGAGCTTCCTTGCCCTGAACAGAGTGGGAGACCGTACTGCATCAGGACCGAGTCACAGTGAGTACTGGTCTTTGAGGTCTTGATTGAGGACCTGGGAAATGCAGTGGGGGGGGGGCTCAGCAAGCCCCCAGGTGTGATTGTCTGAAGATGCTGTTGCCCGCACCAGGCAAAGGCGAAAGGATGTCGACCATCCTGGGCTCGAGGCAGCCAGAAAGAGGGCGGAGCAAAGGGCCATAGCTTTGGGAGGAATCCGAGGCAGGGCGGCATTTGGGTTGGATGCCACGGGGAAGAGGGGTAATGGCTTTGTGGACAGACGGTCCTGAGGTCTCAAACAGGTGGAAATCCCCACCACTTGGTTCTTCACTGGTGGGATGGAAGTGTGGCAAGGACAGGGTAGGGTGTGGGAAGACCTCATGGGGCTTCCAAATAGGTTTGATTTCTCTTTTACTTCTGGCCTCAAGTACTGTTGGGGAAGTTTAGGCAATGGTTTGGTAGGCTCTGTACGAACTCCTATAGGTTCTGTCCCAATTATGTCACCTGCATCAGTGAAGTTTTCAGCCCACAGAACGTCAGGTATAGGGTCAAGACCCTTCTTTGGGGCTTTAAATGCAACGGGGGAAGAAGGGTGCATCTGAGCAGACACAAGCGGATTATGAGTAGAAGCGTCCTCTAAAACTTCGAAGAAGAGTCCTCCGGTGAGAATTCGATGTTACCATTCCACTCACAAAGCTTCTCTTTATTAAATTTGCACGGGTGGTATCACAAAGAAGGAAGAAACGTTTTCCAGTCGAGGGCCCAGGCTTAGGTCCCGGGCTGGACACAGGGAAAACCTGTGGGTAATTTGAAATGTGCACACCTGTGTGGCATAGGCTGGTTCTGCGGACGTGGTCGAGCAAAGGTGGCGGGTTTCACGCAGAGGAAGTAGCGCCCATTTCTCGCTGAACGAGGGGCACCAAGAATTGGTGAGGGGGCTATTTGCTGTGAACTCATCTCGAGTGTGTATGGGTCCGTGTTACGACTTTGGCTAAACTACATCAGTGTCATAGCACTGGCATCCTGTGCGCCGGCCACGTGGTCGGAAGGCCCTTGACCTGACACCAGCCCCTGGAGCGCATGCTGAAGTCACAGCCTGCAGAGTCACAGTCGAGACAAGCTCCTGCTATGACTCGCCCAGCAGCCCTGGGAGAGTAGATGCCCCCGCCCCCAGGTCCTTCCCCTTGCGTACCCCTCAGATTAGACCCCGCAGAGCTCAGCAAACCCCACTCTTTCAGGTTTTAATTGGCCAATCTGGCCTTAACCCAGGAACCCCACAGCGCTCTCCACCCTCAGTGCTGGTACGGCCGGTGCCCAGGCCCTGCCGCGCCCTCCCGGCATCCCCCATCCCGCAGGCAGGCTGCTCCCTCCCACACCCCAGGGCTCCGCTTAAAAACGTAAGTTAACAAGATCACCACAGTTCGGTAGAATATTGAGCACTTCCCTCAGTGGAGTGCCGGCATTGATTTTAGTTGTGGAATCTCTCTTCACCTTGGTTTTCCTTTGATAACATGAGACAGTCTCTTCACCAGTGTTCCTCCGCCAGCAATGTCTGTGTGTCCTTGTCAGCAGGTGGCTGGTTGGCCAGGCGGCCACCCAGCTGTTTGGCCTGCAAGGCACCGACTCTGAGTCCTGTCTCTTTGTTCCAAAGCCCTAGCAGCACTGCCCTGCCAGGTGTTATGGCTTAGATGGAGGACTATTTGCCATCCTAATTTGTTTTCAGATTCTGTCTCCAACTTCAGGTTTAACTCCATTGACAAAACAAAACAAAAGAGTTGTTGCTATATTAGCCCTTTCTTTAACTCTGATTATTGTTAGAAGTTACTTTCTAATCAATCTGGAAAATCTATAGTTTCATTTTATTTGCTTGCATGATTCAATTATGGTTCAATAGGTTTTTTTTTAATGTTTAAGTTGTGGCTTTTAAGAGATATTGTTCTTACTTTCCTTCCACCCCACCCCACCCCACGCCCTCCCTGACCCTCTCAGGTTTACTGTGGAAAAGATTCTATAGGTAATTTTCCAGATCGAATCTGATTAGCTTTTGCCATCCGGGAGTTAGCACCTGAGGTTTTGACCAACACGCACACCAGTTGATGCAGGTCAGGTAACCCTGCGGGGCTGTAGGCCATACGCACCCAGAGAATTCTCAATTCTCCCGTCAATGTTTGCTGATCTTGTCTGGGTTTAGGCGAACTTTAATTATGTGTCTCAATTCAGCTCAAGTCCAAGGCTTATGTTCAACAGTTGCCCGTACACCTGGCTCATGGCAGGGAGGGACCCTTAGAGGCCACCGGCACTTTGGGGCTTAGGAAAGGGGCTGGGACCAGATGGGGGGTCTGGACAAGGGCAGAGCGGGGAGAAAGTGTGGGAGGAGAGCCGTGAGAGGACGAGGGGGAAGGGGGGAGGCTGGGTGAAGGGAGGACACTGGGGCAAGGCTGGTGGGGGCGCAGCAGGGAGTGTACTGGGAAAGTGAGTCTCCTTTGTTCTTGCACGTTTCTCCAAGTTTTCTTAGCTTTGGCTGGAGAATATTTCAGTGAAGCAACTGTTCTTTCAGAATTTCATTTGGAGGTCTCTGTCTATTTACTGGGCTTATGAAATCTTATAGCCTTTCTTTTCTAAGGCACCTCGCAAATGAACAGTTTTGTTCAAATCAAACCTTCTCAAAAGCGGCCATTGAAGGCCCCAATCATCCTTGGTAGGTTATGCCATTTAGAAAGAGAGACACAGAATTAGAATGTCAATCAGAGTGCGCCTAAGAAGCAGGAGTTTGTTCAGGGAGGAGGGGACTGGACTTGGACAGCCCCACGAGAGCGGGAGGCGTTTGGCAGGAACGTGATGCTCCCGTGTCCTTGTGTCCCTCACTCAGCCTGAGAGCTGTCTGCCCCTCATGTGGACCCAGCGGTCAGCGCCCTGGCAGGTGGAGAACCACAGAGAATGCTCTGGATTAAAGCTGGGCATCAGGGACACAAAACAAAGGAAAACCTCGTCTGGTTCTTTTGGTGACTCACAGCAAAGCTTGTCCAGTGGATGCTCATTGGGGAGAACTGGAGGTTCCAGGAGACTGGCTGAGACAGGCTTAGAAGGCCCTTGCCTACATTCTGCCTCCTGCGTCTGTTTCTTATGACAAACAGCACCTTTAGACACCACAGCACAAAGAAACACAAAGACAGCATGAAGAGATGAAAAGGAATGGTCTGATTCAACCCAGAATGCCAGCAGATATAAGCCAGTCACAAAGTCCACGTGCAAAACAGAGTTAATAGCCAAGGAGCTCGACACAAAGAGAGCAGATTTCAAGGGCAGGTGCTGTGTCGCAGACTGGGCAAGCTGCAAGGCACAGGCCGCCTCTGGGGACCACACCTCACTGAAGGCTGGGGTCCATGCAGTGCACAGTGCAGGCGGGGCTCAGTGGAGCCTCCCTGATAACCGTGGAAATGCACAGGGGCCAACAGTGAGAACAAGCAGAGGTTATTCTTGCAGAGCGTGCTGTAGCTGGGAAGTCAGCCACCATCCTTGGGTTTGGGCAGGCTCACAGGCAGAGGCGTGGGGAAGTTTTATAGTGGGGAGAAAAGGGAAGGCTTCTGTGTCGGGACTGCAGGCTGTCGGTGTCAGCGGTGTGAAGCTGGAGGCAGGCTCCCTAGAAGCAGGGCATCCCTAGTTGGTCCTGAGTTGGAAGCAGGGACCCAATTAGGGAAGCTGTCAATTATTATGGAAGTTACTGTTTGACTTCCTCTATGTCTAACTTGCAGAGAGCAG
The DNA here is from genome assembly GCA_028533065.1 of Trachops cirrhosus. Lineage (NCBI taxonomy): Eukaryota > Metazoa > Chordata > Mammalia > Chiroptera > Phyllostomidae > Trachops > Trachops cirrhosus. The sequence continues at coordinate 27,741,707 of CM052546.1, read as the reverse complement.
GCAGGCTTCCTGGGAGGCTTATTCTAGCTGCCGAGGCGACTTCCTGGGCTGGGGCTGCAGATCGTGGGTGGGCACTCTCCTTCACACAGGCTGGTCATTGTGGGGCTGTGTATTCGGTCTCCTGTCAGCCCGATGCTGACTCACGGGTGGGTATTCTGCCTGCGGTGCCTAGCACCTGCCCTTGGCAGCCAGCCTCTTCCCCACAGAGAACTCATCAGGGTCCGTCTTCCGGTCTCAGCTGCTGCTCCTTCCGTCGCTGTCTCCCCAGCATCAGCTGTCACCTTCTCCAGACCTGCCACTGGACGCCTGCTGGTTTCTGGAGCTTTTGCACCGTTTAACCTACTTGCATCCTTTTTTCTCTTATTATCCCTTTGGCTGTGTATGAAAGAATTCCTTAACTCAGTCTTCCAGCTCACTAATTCTTCTTCTTTATGTTCTTTTAAAATAATTTTTATTGTTGACACTATTACAGATGTCTCCCATCTTCCTGTATATGTTTAATGACTTTTTAGTCCATCTATTGGGAATCTCCCCCCATCAGTTACATTTTTCACTTTAGGAAGTTAGTAAACAGTGTTCTTTTTTGTAAAGGTTCTCTCTGACCATATTAATTATCTTTTTTAAAGGTCCTCTTCTGAGTACTGTATTGACTTTCTGTCCTCAGATACACATTTTGCCATTGGATGAGATTGTTGCCTCTTTTGGTGTTGAGTGGTTCCCCTGAATCGCCCTTGCTGGACGATGTTCGATTGCGTGTTTGTGTCAGTAAAGGTTCCTGTTAAATTCTCCATTGTCTGTAGGTGGGAGCCCTTCACCAGTGGAGCTGTTTGGAATGGGCTGCGTTTGGTGCAAATGGGCAAGGATGGGCCGAATGGCTGGGGGAGTAGTTAGCCTTCTGTGCTTGGCACCCTGTTTCTCCTGGCGCTGAAAGCCAGTCTGGCCTCCTAGATCCCAGCCCCCACCCGCAGACAGATGCCCCTCGCTGCTGCCATCCGACCCCACAGGGAGAGTGGGGCTGATGGGCAAGTTTTTTTCTGCTTGGATGCCTCCATGTAGCTGTCATTGCTTCTGGTCACCTCCAGGTCCTGGCTTCTTCCACAGCCTCGATGCAGGGGACTTTGTAAAATGCCACTTCCACTTTTTATGCTAGAGCTGTGCTCTGGTGGGTTCCCCCAGGCCCTCATGCACACTCACCTAGTTTTCAAATGCAGTCACACATTTTTAGTTAATGAAATTTTAGTAATGTATTTCATTTTGGTGTAGGAAGCAGAAGATTGCTGTACGTGTCTGGTTTGCGGACTTGAACCTGGACAATTTTAGTCTAGTGGTTGTTCCAGTGTGGTCTGAGGGTCCCGGGGTCCCCAAGAGCCTTTGAGGGCATCCACCGTGTTCTGTCTTTTTCAACTTTCTATTTGTGTGAAGCTGAGTTCTCTTCGCCCAAAACCCGCACCACACCAGGCTGCGTGTTGGTGCAGACCCGAGAATGCGCTCTCTCTGTCAACCCAAACTTAAAGAGGTTTTCAGAAATGTGGGGCCGTGCTGCCCCTCTCATTAATGCTTTTTGTTTTGAAATATATGTTACGTGTCATAAAATTTGATATTTGCATGCAGTCGGTTTCTTGTTGTTACTTGAATTAGTGAACAGTAAGTGTAGCTAGATATAATGACCCACGTGAACAATAGATCCGTTTGTGGACTGCTGCGTTCACGCCAGGGCCTCCGCTGGAGGGTGGGGCACGAGAGCCACATGACGGGCAGGCTGATGGCAGGGCCCTCGCCAAATCACACGCCTGTCACTTTTCCGTATTGGGGTCCTCTTCCTGTTTCCTGCAAGTGTGTGTCTTTTTTTAACCGATTTTGTTACAGAGACACTGCAAGTGTTCTCCTGCCAGAGTAGAGCAGAGCGTGTGGGGGTGTGTTTCTCTCCCCCAGTCTGAAGGGGGTACACATTGCTTATTGCTCGTCTTAGTGCCTCCCTACATGGGCTTTTGGAAGTGGAACTTAATTGCACTAACATATTTTCATAGCTCTGTCGCCTTGCTCTCCTCGCTGCTTTCCCCAGTAGCTTTCTACCCCACAGGCTGTTCTGTGTTGTTTTTAATTAAATATTGAACACATACAAAGGGTATATCATAAGCATAAAGTGCAGAGAAAAGCAATTAAACGGGGCGGTGGATTCGGAAGCATCGGAGAGCATCCCGGTCCCCAAGCCCGTTTTCTGTTCTCACGTCCCACCTCCTGTGGCCGTGAGGGAGCTGCATCCCGAATAGCCTGGATGTCTTTTTTTGTTTTGCTACTCTTAAAATTTGATATCCTTAACCAAAATATTTCCTTAGGTTTTGCTTATTTATGACCATATGTGAAATCATATTATATGAATTCTGCAAATTTCTTTTTTCCCCTACTTGTTTTGAGATTTATTAATGTTGATAGGTGAAGCTGTAAATTTTTTTAATTTTCCTGTCATATGGTTTTCAGTGCATAAATGCAGGATGTGCCAAAGGTAGGCTTATAGTTGTGAGTATGCAAAACAGATTAGACTTATACGATTATTTATTAATTATTGTATTATTTTTCCAATGAACAATTGTGAACCTGCTTTTGCCCACCCTGTACACCATGAGTTGTTAATCCATTCTCCTATCAAAATAACATCTAAATTTTATAGAGGATTTTTTTTACTATGAAAATAGCTTTACAATGAACATTTTTAAACCTTTCTAATATTTTGAGCTTCTTGTACATTCACCTGCCATTGTGAGAAATAGCACAGAGATCTCTCGCCCCTCTGCCAGGCTCTCCCCATGGGTGGGTGGCGTCTTGCGCTACTGGAGCACGTGTCACAGTCAGGAGACTGACATGGACACGAGCCAGGACCCTCACTCTAGTCCACCAGCGCTCACGCACTCGTGGGTGCACGCCACCGGTGGGTTCGCTCCTGTGACCCTGCATCACACAGTCGAGGCACCGACAAGGTCCGCGCAGTGGCAGTGGTCCCTGTGCTGCTCCTGGACTCACGCCTTGACCTGCCTGCCCTCTCCTCCCCCTTTCAGCCCCGCCCCTTCCAGCCCCGCCCCCTCCCGCCCCACAGACCACTGGCCTCTCCTCCCCCTCTGTGATTTTGTCATCTCCAGCCTGCTGCATACATGGGGTCACACTGATCCATGCCGTGCGCTTCCATTTGGAGTTGGTCTTTTCTGTCACCCATCCTGACTCCCTGGAGGCCTACCCCAGTTTCTGCGTGCACCAGTAGTTCCTTTTTTCCCGCGTGGGAACCCAGGGCATAGATATCCGTGTCTTAACTACTCAACCGTGAGGGACATTTGGGCCGTTCCCAGTCTGGAGCTAGTTCCTGCAGCCACTGTGAACATTTGGGGACCGGTTTTTGTGTAAACACGGTTTTTACTTCTCTGGGATAAGTGCCCGAGAGTGCAATAGCTGGCTGTATGGGAAGCACCTGCTTACTTTCGGAGGAAACTGCCGCACTGTTTTCCAGAGGGGCTGTACGTTTTACGTCCCACCTGTGAACGTTTTATGTCCTCTGGTGTAGACACACGAGAGCCCTTCCCAGGTGCACATTCAAGAGTGGGTCTATAGCTGGCCTGCGGAGGCTGCCTGCCTTCACCCTCGCCAGGTAACCCAGAATCGTGTCCCCTTCAGTCCGTGGGGCTGTTCGCTCCTGTCTCAGCGACACTTGCTGAGTCTCCCGTTTCCATCCTCTCTGGTTTGGAGAAAGCACAGGATGGTATCTCGCAGGACTAATTCACACGTCCCTACGCGTTTTTCCTGTGTTTATTGCTGCTCTGTTTTCTCCTTTGGTGATGTCCTGTCCGGTTTCTCGTTATGTTCCTTCTGGGTTGCTTGTCCTCTGCCTACTGATGCTCACAGTCAGGATAATAAAACTTTATCAGACACAAATAGCGCAAGTGTCTTGTATTTGTGGTTTTGTTTTTCATGGCCTTCATTAAACCTTTTCCGGGATGAAAAATATTAATTTTAGTGTAGTCAAATGTATCGATATTGTTATGGTTAACATTCTCATGTATTTTTAGTATTATCTTCTAAAGCTTTTGTAGGCATCTCTTCTCTGTTCGATGCACTTGGAAGTCATTTTAAAGCAGGGTGCGGGGTGGGGATCCAGATTCACTCCGAACGGATACCCAGGTTTTCTAATTCTCTGCCGCCTTCCATGCTCCGTCCCCGACGATTTGCAGTGTCCATCTCCTCACGCATCAAATGTCCTCTTAAGTGAGGCCCTGCTTCAGGGCTCTGTCCCGTCAGCAAACAGTGTCGGTCGTAGGACACCTTCATCACTGTAACAGTGTAATACATCTTGATATCAGGACGAGCAAGCCCACCCTCCGGCCTCCGGCCTGTCTGTGCTCTTTTGGCCTTTCCGTGTACAGGTGTGGCAGCAGCTTACCGAGTTCCGCGCACGCGTGGAGGGGCTGGGACTGCACTGCAACCGTCTGAGCAGAAGCGCGTCTTGTCTTCTGCCAGGAGTAATGGGGCCACGCCGTCCGTTAGACCCGTGCGTGCCTTTCAGTAGAGGGCGCTAAAACTCCCCCAAGTTGTGTGCATCTTTCTGTTACTTTTACATAGGGAAATATATCTGGCTAGTATTATAAACGATGCCTTATATTACACTTTCTAGGAATATGCTAGTATATAGAAGTGCCATCAGGTTGCTAAACCTCTCCCTTTCCAGGTTGCCCCCAGAACTCATCTTTCTCCTACTTCTATCTTTCTCTGTTGTTATCACTCTCTGATGTATTGTAAAGCGTTCCGATTTACTTTGTTTGGGATGTTTTCCTTCGCTAGGAAGTAAACTGTGTTGGGGCAGGGATTTTTGTCTGTTTGGTTTAGTGCTGTACCTTCACCACTGAGAATGGAGTTCTGCTTGTAGTAGGTGTTCAGTAAATAGTTTTGAATGAATGGATGAACTCATTGATTCTAATACTTTGTTGTGGATATTTAGGGGGCATTTTCTGTTTAGTCACATTTATATGCAACTCATGACAGTTTGATTTCTTATTTTTTGTCTAGTTGCTCAAGCTACTTTTATATTAAGGTTGGCCAAAAGGTCTGTTATATTTTTTTCTGTAAAGGACACATTTTCCATTTTCACCAGTAATTTGATCAATTTGGATATTTCAAGTATGTCGGCTATCTCCTGCTCTTGCTTCTGGGGGGGTAGCCATCTTCAATATGAAAATGGCTGCACAAAACTTACCAATTTTGATAAGTTTTTTTTAAATGCATGCTGATAAGATAGCTGTCACAATACAATCTAGCAAAATTGTTTTGAATGTAGTTAAAGACAACTACGTACTACTAGAGCCACCTTATGGAAAAAACATAACGGGCTTTTGGCCAACCCAATATAACATTAAATAGAATCGGTAATAGTAGTCAGTGATGGTATTTATCTTGCTACGTATTTTAAAAGTAAAACATCTAATATTTTTCTCTTACATGTGGTGCGTGTACCCCATGTAAGTGTGTGTACACATGCATTTTTATGAGGGGAAGCTTTATCAATTTTATTTTTACTTCTAGTTTGATAATTTTATCGGTAATGTTGTTAAGATCATATAGTTTTTCACCTTCAGCTAGTCAGACCGGTGACATTGACGAATGGTTTCTGGTGTTAAACCAACCTTGCGTTACTGGGGTAAACTTGACTTGGGCCCGCCTTGGTTTACTTGGGTTAAACCTGACTTTTAATACTTGGCATTGTATTACCGTTTATGTTGCTTTATTTTTAAGGAATTTTACATCTACATTGATGAATGAGATTGGTCTACAGTTCTTTTATTTCCTGTGATACCCTTCCCTGGTTTTGGTGTCCAGGTTCTGCCAATTTCACAAGAGGATTTGGGGCGTGTTCCCTCTTTTCTGTTCCTGGCAGCGTTTGCTTAACGTCCCAGCCTGTCTCTTTCCTGTCTCACAGAATGTGTCTGCAAAGCCATCCCGGGTGGGTATGTGCAAAGGGAAGTTATTTTAAATTAATTATCTCACTGTTTAATAGTACTACATATTTTTCTTGAGTCAACTATCATGGTTTATATTTTTTACAAGAAGTCTTCCATTTCATCTAGGTTTTGGAATTAATTGGCATAAAGTTCATAATTATTTTTATTGCTTATAAATCTCTCCTCTATCTGTGGTTATATCCTATTTTCATTCCTAATATAATATATTTGTGTTTTTGTTCTTTTCTATTCTTGTTGCATAACTTGTCAATTTTATATCCTTTAAAAGAACAAATATTCATGGATCTTTATTTAGTTTTACCTTTTCTATTATATCATTTTTTCTATTTTATTAGTTATTTCTGAATTCCAAAAATATGGATATTTTTCTGTTTCCTTTTTAGTTCTTGATTTCTAACTTTGAGTTTAAAGAATGAGGTCTGTGTGATATTTATTGTGTGAAGTTCATGGTGCTTTTCTTCATGGCTTGGTGTGTGCGAGTGTTTTCTCTCCTAGGATTTAGTCTCACAGCTGCCTATTAAACCCAGCTGTCCCTAGAGGCATTCAGTTCTGCTTCGGCCATACTCGCCCCCACCACCCTACTGGGCTTATCAGAGAGGTGTGTTTCTAAAAATCTCTGCAATGAGGGTGGATTGGTCCATTTTGCCTTGTAGTTCATTCACTATTTTGCTCCTTAGGGTTTGGAGTATGTTATTAGGTATATACAAACTTAGAATTTTAAATTCACCTTTTCTATGAAATTTTCTGTTTTGTTTCTGGCTGTATCTCTAGTGTCTAAAATAGTGGTTCGCACATAGTATAGTCTAAGAAAATATTGATTGAGTGAATGAATTGAAATTTTTATTAATAATATAGTAATCCTATAAATCTCAGTGATTTCATTTCTGTACAGTATATTTGGTCTAAAAGTAATGTAGCTATAATAAAATTTTGGTTTGTATTTCCTTGGTGTAATTTTTCTGTCATTGTCCTTTCAACTTTTTTAAACCCTTGTGTTTTAGCTACATCTTCTATATAGTGGGTGCCTGAATCTTAATTTTTATCCAGTCTGACAGGCTATATTTTAACTGAGGGGTTTAGGCCATGTATACTGACTTATTATTACTGATGTATTTAGAGTCTTTTCTACTGTCTTATATTTTTCCTTTTGTAAATTGCTTTGGATTATATTTTTTCTTTTTATATCATCTCATGCTTTTCCTTCAACTAATTTTTTTGTTATTTATTTTGTTACTATTTTTTTAGTGAATGCACTGGAAATTTTTTATTTATATTTCATTTTATCAGTATGAATTTAATAAACATGTACTCTCTTCCCTCAAATAAAATAATAATCTTAAAATGGTTTAAATTTTTAATTCCAACCTTCACTTGTGTGCTTTTGTGTTTTAGGATAGTGATTCTAAATTAACTTTTGTAGCCCTACATATCAAAGAGTTTTGTTTTGCCCAATTTTTGTTTAAATTTACACATTTTACCATTTTCTGTGCTTCTGTCATAGACCTGTTGAGATAAATTTTCCTTCTTCCAATTTTAGAAGTTATTTCAGAGTCTTTTGGTAATGAGCCCCCAGGTTTTATCATTGGAATAAGGATATTCCAACAATATCTTCATTTTGCACTTGTTCTTGAAAGATAGTTTTCCTGGGTATCAATTCCAGGTTGATAATGATTTTTGTCTTGGTGATTCATAGATATCATTCCAGTTTTACTGTCTTACACTGACTTTTTTATACTGACTATCAGACTCATTCTGTGGTTTTCAGAGGGCAGCCCCTAGGCCAGCAGAATCTGTATCACTTGGGAGCTTATCAATACCTGTTTTCAAAAACAAATACCTGTTTTCAGCCTCATCCAGACCTAAGGAATCCAAACTCTCCAGCTGGAGCTCGGGAATGTGTGTGTCAGCCCTGGCTGGGGTGGCTTGGGTGGTTGAGCATCACTCAGCAGAGTGGAAGGTCACAGGTTCATTTCCCAGTCAGGGCGTGTGCCTGGGTTGCAGATTCGGTCCCCAGCTGGGGCGTGTACGAGAGTCAGCTGATCAGTGTTTCTCTCCCTCTCTCTCTCCCTCCCTCCCCACTCTCTAAAAATAAATAAAACCTTAAAAAGTAAAAAAGAATATGTACTTTAAAAGTCCTCATTTGGCATTTTTAATTTAGGTTTGTTTTCTTGAAGTTAATGGTAATTCCATGCTGTGTTTCAGTAATAACAATACCGGTTCCCTGTCTGGCTCCAGTCAGACAAAGGAGTGCAAATTAGCTTCAGGTTACACAGACCGAGCAACAGAGGCTGAGGGAGCGAAGGAGGGGGCCAGGAGCGGGAAGGAGAAGAAACACAGGACTGACCTCCTTCACCACTAACCTGCTTCCCAGGGAGGGGCGCGAGGAGCAGCCACGGAGCACTGAGCGGTTGCCTGCACCACGCTTTTCAGCAGCATTTCAGCAGCATTTGAAACACTTTTTACAGCCGAACCGTTATGACAAATGCCCCCAACAGCCTTTAACCACCTCCAGCTAACACCCAGTTAACTTGAAACATTGCTATAAAATTCAATTTGAACAATTAGAAAAAGGAAAAATGACGCCTCACATGCCTCTCTAGTGTGATGGACCTCTCTCTTAGATGCTGGCCTCACCCAGAAGTCTGATGGCTTCGAGTGTAATTTCCACCCCTCACGGTGACCCTGCCAGACCTGGCAGGAGACTGCGCGGCCATATGGACAAGGCCTCTGCGCATCCCCCCAGCATCTCACAGAACCCACAAGTGGGACCAGTAAAGTCCACAGAAATTCACCGCTTGCCTTTAGAACTTTTGAAAACTGTTTAAAAAAACAAAACAAAACAATAGGGCGGGAACCTAAATCCCAAGACCAAATATGAAAGTCAGATTTGATGGTTCTCGGTGACGATGGGGAATTTCCAGGGGCGTGGGGTGGGGTGGGAAACCATCTCTGGCCGGCCCCCCCTGCCGTGTTATTTTGATGCATACTAAACTTTAAGAGCTATTGATCTGTTGTTATTCCTTTGAAGTGGAAAGGTAATCCATCTTCTCTTTCTGGCTGCTTTTATGGTGTTTTTTTCCCCCTTTATCTTTGGTGTTCTATAGATTATGATGAGCTTAGGAATTCCTTTATTTTTCATTTATTTTGATTAATATTCCTTGGGCTTCTTAAATCTAAGGATCTGTGGCTTCTAGTAATCCTGAAAAAGTAAAACTCTTTAAATACTGCTTGTACCCTTTTTTCTCTGTTCTTCTGGAACTTTAAGTAGACGTATATTGGACCTCCTCACATCATACTTCCTATTTTTAACTATTTCTCCATATTTTATATATTTGTGTTACCTTTGTGATATATTTGGAGTCATATCTTCAGCTGTCTCCCGAAGAAGATTTGTATTTGCTCCTGCGAGGGGCGCATTGTCTGATTTACATCTTAACGTTTGGACCACGAAGATTAATATGAGCTGTGCCCTCAAGTCACGTGAGTTCAGATTGGGTTAGAAATTCTCAGGGGAATGATTTTTCTTCTCTCGCTGCCGTTCTGCTCCGTAGTGAGCCACGGCCAAGACTTGCATTTGTACCATTCTTTTCAAACTTTGTTTCTCTGTTTATTTTGAGTTTTTTGTTTGTTCTTTTTAAAATTCATCCACGGTGGCCATTGCCTTTTGAGGGTCGGGCTTCCCTGGGGTTTCAGAGCCGCCCCCACGCTGCTGAGGCTTACCTCCCAGCCCCTGTGCTCACAGACCTAGAAACACAGCTAGAGACCACCAAGAGGTTACCAAAAACTGGTTTTCACATTAGCTTAACCCTGTAGATTTTTGCTTTTTTCTGCCAATTGAAAAACTAATGTATCCATCCATATGTGATCAACTTCGCTTAAAGGCTGAGCTATCAGGAAAGTAAATTGACTTTATTCAGTATTTTGGGAAGCCCTACACCAGGCGTGTTTTCCCCGAGCATCTTGTTAGCTCTATTTCCAAACATCGAGGACACTTGAAGTGTTTATTCCGACCCCTCTGACCACTCTGCACACCCCTCAGCCAGACCCTGGCCTGGGGCTGCTGGCTGCCGGGCTCAGTGCATGGCGTGGACAGCTCACTTGCTCGTAGGCTTGGGCTGTGACCGGTAAGGAGGTTCCAGTGCTTTGGGTGACTTGTAAGGGTCTCATCCAAATGAACCCTGCCTCACCCTGGCTTTCCCAGAGTGCCCTGGCCTGAGACAGCTGGGTAGCCAGCTCCCGGGGAGGGGACTGTTGGGATCCTGTCCCCATTAACTCTCCTATCTTAGCTCAGAAGAGGCAATACCACCAGGGAACCACAGACAAGATGGGGCATGTCAGAAGCAATGGAGTGGAGGGGACAATGCATCAGGTGTCCCGGATCTAATCTAGCAAGCACAGTAGCACAGATGTGGCCCCAGAGTGTGGAAATCCTCTCAGTGCCGTGGGTCACAGATCCCGTCATGGATCAATTAATACATTGCAAAGTAGGAGCACAAAAAATGCTTGGGAAATGGATGAGTGCACACATTTCTCGGAGCCTTGGAACCTTACCAGAGGCTGTAGTCCAGTTGATGGACCTGGTTTATTATTCTGCTTCTCTGTTCTTTCAAGATGAGTTTGTATTGAGCATCTGCCATGTACTATGCTCTGTTCAAGCTCCATTAGAGTAGACTCGATACTCGCTGCCTGAAGCTTACAATGCAGCAGCTCAGAAAATACTCCCTGAGCACGCAGCAGCGCAAAGGCCCAGGGCTGTGCTTTTGCGGGGCAATTTTAGTGAGGTGGCCCCTCCGATGAGGAACCAGGGAGGCGAGTAGGGTCTCACCGGAAAGGTGGCAGGTGTGTGGCAGCTGCTTCCATCGAGCACAGAGGTGGGGAGAAGGGGTCGTGGTCCAGAAACAGAGGAAACTGCTGTAGGATACAAGCAGAGCAGTGAAAGAATTACAGTGGAAAGGAGGCCAGGGCCAACGGTATTAGTACATGGAAGAGAAGTTGCGGAGTTTGTTATTTACGTAGCAAAAGAAAGACATGGCTTCTGACCGAAATGGTCCAAAGGTGACTGATGAAACCTGCGGGCACGTCTGATGTCTTACACTGGCTCAGGGGTTTCGGGGTGTCCTGGAGTTCCCCCAGGCGGGCTTGGCGTGGCCGGTTTCGGGTGAGGAGGCACTGTCCGGTGCCAGGAATGGCGGTCTCCCGTGGCCAGTTGGCTGTGACGCTGTGTATTGCCGTCGTTGCGTTCGATGTGGTTCTGGAAAGCGGCTTTATTGCTGTTGGTTAGGGTGAGCCAGCCCCCAAGTCCTGGCTCTGTGCTCATGCGGTGCGCCGAGGTCCTTTGTGGGTGCAGTCTTCGTTAAAGTGTAAAATGACTCAGGAATTACTCTGCACAAAATGCCGGGCAGCAGAATAAATAACATTCCCCTCATTAATCCCCACGGGCAGCGTCGGTTTGAGAGCTTGGCTTTTCCGTAATGAAAATATGTCAGCCCCGAATGTACGTCTGCACCACTGAGGCGGAACAGGGAAAGGACTGGACTCTGCGCAGCCACAGCGAAGTGCGGCCTCGGGTGGGGAGCCAGCGCCCATGCGGGGAGCGGGGAAGCGGAGGCCCTGATGGGGAGGCACCGCCGGGGCTCAGGTCAAGTGAGAGAGGGGCGGGCAGTGTGGACTTCAAGTGTGAAGCAATTCTAAGCAAAATTCGGCTTGACTCGCCCACATTTATTAGAGAGAGCTACCCCAGCTACTGCAGCTCAGGGTCTAAGAAGCATGTGCGGCTTTGCGGCCTGGAAGCGGAGGAAATCTGCAGGAAGCCCAGGGTGGGTTGGGGTGGTAGAAACGGTGTTCCCAGGAAGGCACGCCCACAGGCCGCAGGGAGTACAGGCTTGGGGCGCAGGGCCCAGCAGGCCCAGCCCATTCACTTCTCAGAGGAGAAGCCTGAAGCCCAGGAAAGGAGGGGCTTGCCTCAGGATGCCAGGAGGTGCGACAGGCTTAGTTCCCCGGGGCCTGCGCCCCAGCCGCTGGTTCCCGCCGCACTGCGCCCAGCTCTCCGTCTGTCCGCTGCGCTGGCAGGGAAGTCAGAACGCTTTGAAGACGAGATCCGATGTCCTCCTCATCCGGTGCCGGGCGCCTGGCAGTTGGCAGATGTGAGCTGACGTGTTGCCAGACCTTTCACCTAGGTCCAGGCCGTCCGGTGTTTTGGTTTGTTTTCCATGTTTGTGTGTGTTGTGTGTGTGTGTGTGTGTGTGTGTGTGTGCATACATACCTTTTATTGGGTTGGCCGAAAAGTTCGTTTGTTTTTTTTCTGTACAATGGCTCTAGTAGTGCTTAATTGTCTTTAACTTCATTCAAAACAATTTTGTTAGATTGTATTGTGACAGCTGTCATATCAGCTTGCATTTTAAAAATCTTATTAAAATTGGTTTTTGTGTAGTCATTTTAATATTGAAGATGGAAGAAGATACACAAAAATTTTCAGCACATTATGTTTTATTTCAAGAAAGGTAAAAAACACAACTGAAACGCAAAAGAAGATTTGTGCAGTGTGTGGAGAAGGTGCCATGACTGATCGAACGTGTCAAAAGTGGTTTGAGAAGTTTCATGCTGGAGATCGATTTCTCGCTGGACGATGCTCCACGGTCGGGTAGACCAGTTGAAGTTGATAGCGATGAAATTGAGACATTAATTCAGAAATAATCAGTGTTATCCCATGCAGGAGATAGCCAACACAGTCAAAATAGCCAAATCAATAAAGTTATTGGTGAAAATGGAAAATGTATCTTTTATTTTATGGAAAAAACCATACAAACTTTTTGGCCAACCCAGTATCTTAGTTACCTATACATATTTTGCTTAAGTTGAGGAACACAGCCCTACAGGTTAGTAGTTAAGAACAGGGGCTTTGGAGACAAACAGCCTATCCTGGGTTCAAATCCTCCCTCTTCTATTTCTTACCTGTGTGGCTTTAGACACGATGATTAACCTCTCTGTAAAACAGGAAGAGTAGTCTCATCAACCCCAGAGCCGCGGTGCGGCTCCTACGCGATAGTGCAGATACCAGTGGGTGGCTGACACTCAGCCTTGGCATCTAGTGAAGTCACTGTATGTCCCTCGGGCTGACTCACTGCCACCGCAGCTCTCCTGTGACAGGCTGTAACATGCAGAGGCTGCACTGTGCCATTTGTGACGAGACACTCTAGCGCGGTGTTGTGTCAGCTCTCTTCTCAGCGGGAGACGGGTGTGACCCACGGAGTAACCGGGAGGTGGTGCCTTCATTGCTTTTGGAAACGAGCAGGGTGACCGGGAGGCAGGGTGAAGCGGCGAGGGCCCCAAGCCGTCAGCCACAGAACAGGGTCACCTGGGGCTCTGTTTGAAGAACTGGGCAGAATTTGGAACTAAGACTTAGATTTTAATTAGTTCCCTTGTCTCATTGTTTCTTTTGTGAGAATTGTGATTAGCAGCATAGTTTGTAAATATTAAGCTTGGATTTATATGAATAGAATTCAAATTTGTGGAAAATCAGTGGGAAGAAAACAATTCTGTATAATCTACTGGTCTCTAAGTCTTTTTTAAAAAAAGAAAGAAAAAGGGCAGAACGATAGAAACAACAGAATGTCGGGGATAGCAGTGGTCTCTGACTGTGGACATTTGCTGTCAGCTGTTGAGAGTCCAAAGACCCACCATCAGATGAACCGCAAACCGTCACTGAGCACCGCGCCGGCCGTGGGAAACGCACCTCGGGACGTAGGATCACCAGCTCCCACCGAGGTGGGGCGTTGGTCACCCGCAGTGCTGCGCGGGCCCGCAGGGCGTGGGGCTCCATCTGTGCGGAGCCTTCGAGAAGGGCCAGTCTGCGGAGGCTGATCCCAAGCGGATGGGCGGCTGCTGGGGGCTCAGGATGGGGAGGGGGAGGGCTACCGCTCGGGCAGGAGGTCTCTTTTTAATGTAAAATTAGATGTGATGTGGCTGACAACTCTATAAATTTTATAAATGTCACACTTAAAATGCATGGATTTTTTACTAAGTAAATTATACCTCAAAGCTGTTTAAAAAAAAAAAGGCTCCCTGTGTGAATAGATGGCAAACTTCAACCTTGCGAAGGTATTGATCAAACGTCATCCTTTCGATGAGGCCTCTTCAGAGGGGGAAAAACTTTCCAGGTGGAGCTCGCCAGTCAGTCTTCTTCGCCCGTTACCCTTGGCTCATATCCCGCATCCAAACGGCAGGCAGCTGGTGCGCGTGTGCTGGGCACAGAGGAGTGAGGAAGGGCGGAATGGCAGGGCTTCTCTTGCTTTAGTTTTTTCTTTTTGTTACTGTGGTAAAATGTGTAACATGAAAGTTAGTGTTTTAACCATTTTAAGGGTGCACACAGTTCGGGGGGACCGAGTACCTTCACACGGTGGTACAGCCCTCAGCACCACCCATTCCCGGACCTTCTCCGCACTGGGAACCAAAACCGTACCCAGGGTAGCCCAGCCCTGGTGACCTCTGGCCTGCTGCGTCTCGGTGAAGGTGACTTCTCTAGGGGCTCATGTAAGTACAGTCATGCCAGGGCTGTTCTCTTGTGTTGGCTTTGCTCCTTAGCATAACGTTTTTAAGGTTCATCTCAGTTGTGAACAGGTATCAGAAACTCCACGTTTCCTCGACCCACTCACCATCCACTAGTGGACACTCAGGCTGTTGTATTTTGGCTACTGAGAATAATGCTGCTGGGAACTTTGTGCTACAAGAATCTGTTCAAGTTCCCATTTTAAATTCTTTGGGGCACATACCGAGGAGTGAAGTTGCTGGGTTACCCTAAGAAAAGATAAAACACTGCCATTTGCAACAGCATGGGTGGCTCTTGAGAGCATCATGCCAAGTGAAGTACTGTATTTTTTGGACTATAACATGCACTTCCCCCTGCAAATTTGGGAGGAATAATGGTTGTTAATGCTGCTGTTGAGTTCTGTTTACATTTACATTGGTGAAATATTATGTTATTTATGTTATTAAATATTTTATCACTTTTTTTGCTTCAACATTTTTTTCCCTATTTTCCTCCTCTAAAACCTAGGTGTGTCTTATGGTCTGAAAAATTGTAAGTCAGACTGAAGTCACCAGCCACAGAATTCACTCGTATGTGGGATGTAAAACTGAATGCAACAAATGAACAGACAAGACAAACAGACTCATGGACACAGCAAACAGTATGGTGATTACTAGGAGGAAGGGGGCGGGGGAGGCAGGAAAGGGCGGTAAAATTCATGGTGGTGGACAGAGATTGGGCTTTGGGTGGTAAACACAATGCAGTATGCAGACGATGCATTACAGAATCGTACGCTTGAAACCTATAAAATTTTATTAACCAATGTCCCCCAGTAAGTCTAATTAAAAAAACTGCGGGGTCACAGAGTAATTCTGGGTTTAACTTTTCGAGGAGCTGTCACCCTGTCTTCCACGGCGGTTGTGACAGTCACATTCACACCTGCGACACAGGGGTTCCCGCTTCCCCACATCTTTGTCGGCACCGTTGTTTTTACAAGGGCCATCCTAAATGTTGTGCGTGGTGTTTCACTGTGGTTTTTATTTACATCACCCGAATTATTAGTGACCTTGTCACGTGCTCAGAAGTCTTTGCAAATGTCTGTTCAAGTCCTTCGTTCACTTTTACATGGGCTGGTTTTTGTTGTCATCGACGTGTAGGCATTCTTTATATGTTCAGGGTGTTAACTCCTCACCAGATACGTGGTTGCAAATATTTTCTCCCACTCCATGGGTTGCCTTTCACTTTGCTGATTGTGGCCTTTGATGCACAAAATTTTAAAACTTTGATGAAATCCAGTTTATCTATTTTTTTCTCTTGCTGCCTGTGTTTCGGCATCATCTGCAAGAAATCGTTGCTAAATCCAGTGCCATGAGATTTTCCACTTATGTGTTTTT
The DNA here is from genome assembly GCA_028533065.1 of Trachops cirrhosus. NCBI lineage: Eukaryota > Metazoa > Chordata > Mammalia > Chiroptera > Phyllostomidae > Trachops > Trachops cirrhosus. The sequence continues at coordinate 27,725,793 of CM052546.1, read as the reverse complement.
TGTAAGTATTTTGTAGTTTTCTTACATTAAGGTCTATGACCTATTTTGAGTTAATTTCTGTATATGGTGTAAGGAAAGGGTCCAGCTTCATTTGTTTGCATGCGGGTACCCACTTTTCCCAGAGCCACTTGTGGAAATTACTGTCCTTGCCCTATTTCAGCTCTGGCACCTTGTTGAAAATCAGCTGACCATACACCATATACAAGGGTTTATTTCTAGGCTCCCTGTTCTATTGCATTTGTGTATATTCCTGTTTTTCTGCAAGTGACTCATTGTTTTGATTATCAGAGCTTTCTAATAAAGTTTGAAGTCAAGAAGTGTAAATCTCCAACTTTTTTCTTTTTCAAGAGTGTTTTGGGTGTCCTGGGTCTCTTGAGATTTCATATAAATTTTGGGATGGATTTTTATATTCTCACAATTAATATTGTTGGGATGGTAATAGGTTGTGTTGAATCTATGGATCACTTCGGCTAATAATGACATCTTAACAATATTAAATCTTGCAACCTGTGAACACCAGATGTCTCTCCATGTATTTATATTTTCATTAATTTCTGGCAGCACTTCTTGTAGTTTCCAGTCTGCAAGTCTTTCTTAGGTTTATTTCTAAGTATTTTTTTCTTTTTGATGTTATTATAAATGGAATTTTTAAAAATCCCTTTCAGATTGATCATTGTTACTGTAGAGATAGAAACACAAAGCTTTTGTGTCGATTTTGTATCCTGAAATTTTGCAGATTTAGTTGATTCGTTCTAAGTTTTTGGAGTCTTTAAGGTTTTCCACATGTAAGAACACGTCATCTGCAAACAGATCATTTGACTTCTTCCCTTCCTATTTGCATGCCTTCCGTTTCTTTCTCTCGCCTAGTTGCTCTGCCTGGTACTTCCTATATCATGTCGAACAGGAGCGGTGAAGGCAGGCATCCTTGTCTTGTTTGTGAACATAAAGGCAAAAAAATTCGATCTTTTACCATTGAGTCCGAAGTTAGCTGTGTGGTTTTTATACATGGACTTTACTGAGGTAGTTTCCTTCTATCCTAGTTTGAGTTTTTTAAATTATGAAACGGTGTTGAATTTTGCCAAATGCTTTTCCTGCATCTGAATGATCACATGGGTCTCCCCGACCCCGTCAGTCTGTTACAGTGGTGTACCACATTGGTTTAGGTGTACTACAGTGGTTTAGGTGTGCTACACTGGTTTAGGTGTACTACAGTGGTTTAGGCGTGCTACACTGGTCTAGGTGTGCTACACTGGTTTAGGTGTACGACAGTGGTTTAGGTGTGCTACACTGGTCTAGGTGTACTACACTGGTTTAGGTGTACTACAGTGGTTTAGGCGTGCTACACTGGTCTAGGTGTGCTACACTGGTTTAGGTGTATGACAGTGGTTTAGGTGTGCTACACTGGTCTAAGTGTACTACACTGGTTTAGGTGTACTACAGTGGTTTAGGCGTGCTACACTGGTCTAGGTGTGCTACACTGGTTTAGGTGTACTACAGTGGTTTAGGTGTGCTACACTGGTCTAGGTGTACTACCCTGGTTTAGGTGTGCTACACTAGTCTAGGTGTACTACCCTGGTTTAGGTGTACTACAGTGGTTTAGGTGTGCTACACTGGTTTAGGTGTACTAGTTTAGGTGTGCTACACTGGTTTATTTTCATAGGTTAGACCATATTGCATTCAAGGGATAATTGGTTTGGTCATTGTTTATAAGCTTTTAAACATGTTTCTGAATTTGTTTTGCTAATATTCTGTTGAGGATTTTTACATGAAGAATTATAATGGATATTGGTCTATAGTTTTCTCGTAGTATCTTTGTCTAGCTCGGTATCAGGCTAATGCTGGCTTCATGGGGTGAGGAAGTATTCCTGCCTCTTCAGTTTTGGGGGGAAGAGTTTGGAAAGATCTGGTATTCTAGAAATGTTTGGCAGAGTTCACCAGTGGGGCTCCTGTGGTCCAGGGCTTTTCTTCTTCGGGAGAGTGTTGATTTCTAACTGATTCATTCTTCTTACTAGTTCTAGGTCTACTCAGATTTTCTCCTTCTTCATGACTCAGTCTTGGTAGGCTGTATGTTTCTAGGAATTTGTCCATCTCATCCGAGTTATCCAAGTTGTTGTTGCACAGTTGGGTGTATAACCCTTTTTATGTCTATAAAATCAGTAATGTACCCCACCCCCATTTCTGATTTTAGTAAACTGAGTTCTCTTTCTTTAGTTTTAATCAATTTTGTTAAATTTTGTTAGTTGATTTTGTAACCTTTCACAGAACCAGCTGGTTTTGTTGATGTTTTTCTGTACTCTGTTTCATTTATCTCTGTTTCAATCTTTATTCTCCCCTTTCTTCTGCTCGCTCTGGGTTTATTTTGTTCTTTTTCTAGTTACTTACAGTATAAAGTTAGGTTGTTGGTTTGGGATGTATTTTTAATGTGAGCATTTATAGCTATAAATTTTCCTCAGTCTGCTATCATTGCACCCTGTAAGTTTTGATATGTTGTGTTTTTATTTTCATTTTTCTCAAAATATTTTCTAATTTACCTTGTGATTTATTCTTTGACCCATTGATTGTTTAGAAGTTTATTAATTTCCACATATTTATAAATTTTCTGGTTTTACTTTTGTTATTGATTTCTAGTTTCATTCCATCATGATCAGAAAAGATACTTTGTGTCATTTCAATCATTTTAAATTTACACAATTCAAAGTATTAAAATGATAAGGCTAGTTTTGTGGCCTAACATGGTCTATTCTGGAGAATTTCATGTGCGCTTAAGAGAAGCGTGCGTCTGCTGTTGCTGGGCGGGGTGTCTGCGTATGTCTGTTAGATTCAGTCGGTTTGCAGCGGTTCGGGTTCCCTGTCCGGTCCTCTGCTTCACTGAAGGTGAGCTGTTGAAGTCTCCAATTATTATTGTACAGCTGTCTGTTTCTCCTTTCAAATCTGTCAGTATTTTGTTCATATATCTTGGAGCTATGAATTTTGGTGCATATGTATCTATAATTGTGTCTTTTTGGTGAACTGACCCTTTATCATTTTAAAGTGCTCTGCTTTGTCTCTTGTAAGAGGTGCTGACTCGCAGTCGATTTTGTCTGGTGTCAGCACAGTAGTCACTGCTGTCTTTGGTCACTACTTTCGTGGAGTAGCTTTTCCAGCCTTTCAACTTCAACCGATTTTTCTCAATAGCTAAAGTGAGTCTCTTGGAGATAAAATATAGTTGGGTCACATTTTATTGACTTCTTTTTTTAATGTGTTCCACTAATCTATTCCTTTTGACTGAGGAGACTGAGGAGTTTAATCCATTTATACTTAAAGTAATTACTGATGGAGACTTACTTTTGGCATTTGTTATTTGTTTTCAGCATATCAAAACTTTTTTGTCCTTCATTTCCTCCTTTACTCTTTCCTTCAGATTTAGTAGTTGTTTTTTTGTAGTGACACATCTTGATTCTGTTATCATTTCCTTTTGTGAAATTTATATATATATATAAACTATGTATATATAAAATGCTGTCCTTTGTCTCTTGTAAGAGTTATTGACTTAAAGTGAATTTTGTCTGATATCAGTATAGTAGTCATTGTCAAATTATATATAGTGTGTATATAATTTATATATAAATTGTATATAATTTATATTATATAAATTATAATTAATAATTATAATTATTGGTTACCATGGTTACCATGACAATTCCATGTAATATCCTAAAATTACAACAATCTATTTTAAATTGGTATCAACTTAAATTGCATACAAAATTTCTACTCATTTATAGCTCTCTCCCTCCCATTTATGTTACTGATGTCACAAATCATATCTTTATATCTTTTTATATATATCTTTGTCTTTATATAGTTTTTTATCTTTATGTATAAAGATATATCTTTATGTATATAGTCATAGATTTATAATGACTATATACATTTTATTTTAAATCTTTTAGAACATACAAAGCATTACAAGCAAAAATTACAATACTGTTTTTTATTCTTGCTCATGTATATACTTTTACCAGAGAATTTCATATCTTAATATGGTTTTGAGTTACTGTCTTGCATCCTTTGATTTCATCCTGAAGGACCCCATTTAACATTTCTGGTAGGATGGGATTAGTGGTAATGAACTCCCTCAGCTTTTATTAATCCAAGGACCTTAATTCTCCCTTATTTTTGAAGGCCATTTTTATGGGTTATAGAATTCTTGGTTGACAACTGTTTTCTATTTCAGCACTTTGAGTAATTTTACCCCGCTGCCTTCTAGCCTCCAAGGTCTCTGCTGGAAAACCTGCTGATGGTCTCACTGAGGCTACTTTATATGTGACCCAGCACTTTTCTCTTGTTGCTTTCAAGGCTTTTTCTTAGCTTTGACTTTCGTAGTTGATGATGTACCTTGGCGTGCGCCCCTTTGCATTTATCTGGCTTCAAATTCACAGGACTTCTTAGGTATGTAAATTCATGTCTTGCCTCAAACTTGGGACATTTTCAGCCATTATTTCTTCAAATAATTTCTCTACCCCTTTCCTTTCCTTCTGTGTTTCTCATAATGTTTATTTTAGTCTACTTTACAGCATTCCCTAAGTTCTTAGGCCCTGTTCACTTTCTTCATTTGTTTTTCTTTCTGCTCCTCAGATAATTTAAAATGTCTTATTTTTCTCAAAGATTTTATTTATTTTTAGAGAGGGAGGGAAGGAGAAAGAGAGAGAGAAACATCAATGTGTGCCCCCCTGCCACAGCTGGGGACCTGGCCTGCATCCCAGGCATGTGCCCTGACTGGGAACCGAACCAGTGACCCTTTGGTTTGCAAGCCGGGGCTCGATCCACTGAGCTACACCAGCCAGTGCTAACATGTCTTATTTTTAATCTCACTGATTTTTTTCTGCCTGCTCAAATCTGTTAAACTCCTCCAGTGAATTTTTATATTTAGTTATTATATATTTCAGCTCCAGAATTTTGTTGGGTTCTTTTTTATAATTTATATCTTTGTTCAACTTCTCATTTTGTTTATATATCATTTCCCTAATTTTTATTATTATTTCTTTTTGCTTATGTCTTCCCTTAGCTCTTTAAACATATTTTGACAGTTATTTTGAAGTTTTCGTCTAGTCGGCGTTGTCTGCACCACTTGTTCAGAAATAATTTCCACCCCCCTATATTCTTCCTTTGAACGAGTTGTGTTTTCCTGATGGTTCATGGACCCAGCAGTGGTGGTTGCTGAAGATCGGGCATTTGGGGGGGAAAACGAACCCCCGCTCTGTCTTCGCAGACTAGCTTTGTGCCGGGGCAGCCCTCCAGCGATGGAGGACTGGGCATGTCTTAGGCTTTGGATCAACCTTTGGTGAAAACGTGTGGTTTTCTCAGGCCCCTTGCCTCAGGGCGCACCTTGCCTGGCCTCTGTGTGGCTCCCGCTCGCTTTTGAACATCTTCATTTCCCAAATGGCCTCGCTTCAGCTTTTCTTCAGAGCCCTGGGTGGTCTGTGACACGCCTTCACCTACCGCCCCTCGTCCCAGGTTTTGTAGGTCTGTCTCTCCCTGCAGCTTTGCGAGCGGTGCCTGCCGCTCTCCCTGCCTGAGCCTCGAGGTGAGTGACGCAGAGGCCGGCCCTCCAGGCAGGTTAGAACGTTGCCAGAGAGGTCTTCTCTGTTCGTTTGGGTTTATGGGATGGAATTGGGCCTGGGATGCCGCCTCCCCCAGATCAAGGCCATGTTGCACTGGGGAGAGTGGTCCAGGCCAGGTAAGAACACCATAAACTTTCCTACAATTCTGAATGTGGCTTTTTGTCGATTAGGTGTTTATTTGGTCACTGTAGAGTTTCAATTTCTATAGAGCTCCTGTACGATTATTTTAGGTTTTAGTTGTTTTTTAATATTTCTGTGGGAAATAGGGGCTTGGAGCTTCCCTTTTGTTCCATCCCCTGCTGTTGAGGGTTCACATTCAATGGGAAAACTGGACAGGGCAGTTACCAGCACTGGGGGCTGGAGGGAAAGACGAGGAATGCCTCGTTCTTCTGGGAGCTCTTGAGAAGCGTCCTGGGAGGAGTGGGAACCCAGCTGAGTCCTGGGGGCATTCCAGGTAAGGCAGGTCTCAGGAACACAGGCTGAGGTGCGTGGGAAAAACAATTAGAACTTGAGAAGTGAGGAATGCAAGGGGACAAAGAGGTGCAAAGGTTTGTTTGCGGAGCCAAATAGTTTCTATTTGGTCCTGAAAGTGACGGGAAACCTTGAAAATTAAGTGTGGCTGTGACGGGGTCCGATTTGCCTTGAATAAAGTCTCCTGGGGCCATGGCAGGCGGGATTGGAGCTGGGTCACTGGATGCAACTCCCAGGACGGCTCAGCTCTGAGAGATGACGAGATGACGCTGGCCAGGACCCAGACAGTGGCCTGAGGCTGAGAGGAAGAGATGCATTCAGAAACGAGAGCTGACGGAATTTAGTGGCTGGGAGGCTGGGAGTTGAGAACGGCATATCATTCCTGAAGTCAAGGAGTGTAGGGGGAGAAATTTTGAAGGAGCTGATAAATTGTGTTTTAAATATTTTTAACTTGCACAAGACATTGTGGTGTATTGCCTCTGTGATTTAAAAAAGTGAATCACAGAGATGAGGCTGATGCCCCACTGGCCACCAGCCCCGGCCCTGCCCTCAGCGGCCAGCGCTGCCTCCAGCCTGGCGTGTGGACGTCCTCCCGGGCCCGTTCTGTGCGTTCCCGCCCTGCCCAGGGAAGATGGGTCACGTTGCCTTGAGACAGACAACTTAATATTTAATACTCTGTCACTTGACTTCTTCCTCTCACCACTGACATTTCAGAGCCTCTGCTTAGTCAGTGCACAGGAAGTCACTTTGCTCTTCGTGCCTGTGGCACACATACAGCATTCCAGAGACTAGAGGGGCCCAATGTGCTTGCGGACGGAGTCTCAGTTTTGTCCCAGATTTCTGGTTCTCACGGACGGTGCTGCCATGAACATACTTCCGCATCTCTGCACGTTAGTGTGATTATGCACCCCCAGGAGCAGGCACTGAGACGGGGGATTGCGGGCCCTGGGCGCGTGCTTTGGTTTGACGGCACTGCGGGCCGCCCTCCACGTGGCCCTTGCAGCTGGGCAGCGCGCGGGCCGTTCTGCACGCCATGCCCCTTCTGGGTGAGCACCGGCAGACCGCTGCTCCAGTCTCCATTTCCCGGGTCCTGAGTGAGGGCAGGCCTGGTGTCCTCCCCGTTTGTCTGTCGTCCAGGAGTCACCTGTCTTTACCTTTTCCCCGTTGGTCTGTTGGACTGTAGTTTTCTTATGGATTCATAGGAGTTCAAAAAAAATTATAGCCAATCCTTTATCTTGCCACCGCCGTCTCCTCTAGTTTCTTGTTTATATTTTAAGCTCGTTTACGCTGTGGTGTTATGCTGATGAGGGAAGCCGGCCGGTGACCTCACTGCAGCTCACAGTGGTCGGCGCGCGTCTGAGTAAAGCCTCCCAGCTCTGCTGTCATCGGCTGTTCGCTCCACGGACCATCCTGTCGTTCTGATGTTTTAAGGTTTGATGTTGAGGTGTCAGTGGGAAACGTGAGGAGAATCAGGCAAACGGCAGGTGATGGTGTCAGAACGGTGTGGGTGTCAAAACCAAACCTGAGGTGTGGGCTGGGGGCTTCCAGAGCGGGGGCGCTGGAGCCCCGGGGCACAGGGACACCGTGTAGGGAGAGCGTGCGAGCAGGAGCGGCCGGGCCACAGACCTGCGTCATCCACAGACGCGGCTGAGCAGAAGTCCACACGCCAGGCCTGAGAGGTGGGCCGGAGAGGTCTCGGAAAACCCGGAATGACGGGCGGGAGGAACCCGGACAGACAGCCGTGACAAGGCCGCGGCCGCCTCTGGCATCGAGGGTCAGGCCCGCCAGCCCCCATTGTCGCGGCCGTTGCTCCGTCTGTCGTTTGCAGGGGGCCGACAGAGCAGGCCCCGCGTTTACTGGGGATCCATTCCCAGAACTGCGTGGGGGCCTGCCCGGAGCGGCTCTCACCCCACCCGACCACAGTAATCTGTGCGCCTGCACATGCACTAATAAAATCTATAAAACCTTGTCAAAGGGACACACTTTGAAGTCTGCCCCTTTCCTTGAACAAATCTAGCAAAGAAAGTCTTCGAGTTGACTGGGCATTGTGAGGAGGCGCTGTGACCTTTGGCTCACGCGGTGTGTCTGGACCTGGAGAACTGCCTTTAACCGGCCTGGGCGGCATCCAGGGCACCCGGTGGGAGGACGGACATGACGTTGGGGTGACCTGGCAGCGGTGCTGCTCTGGGAGGGGACGTGGAGCGCATCCACAGAGCCGGCTCCTCTTTAATGGCGGCGGCCACCGCTCTCCCAGCTGCAGCGAGCGTGTGGGGTCTGAAGCCCCTTCCCCGATGGTCAGTCTGGACCATCTGCATGCTCTGGTCTGCAGGGTAAAGGAACTGAGTTATGCATGAGACAGTTTGTGCCTCGGCCCTCGGTGAAATTACTCACTCTGGGCATGATTAAGTCATAGACACGCTGGCCTCCATGTGTCTAAAGGTGTAGAGGAAATAGTTCGCCAACAGGGAACTCTGACAGATAAGGACTAATAGCAAAGGTGCCGCCTCAGAGACGTGAAAGCAGCGGGGAGAGGGTCAGGTGGTGTGGTTCTAGATGGGGGGGGCACGTGTGCACCAGGGGCCAGGGCCGGCAGGACCGCCAGTGAGTCGCCTCCCTACCTGGTTCAGAAGCCACGGCAGAGGGGCCCGCACTGTTTTCCGGAGGCCGGGTGTGGGCGAGCCTGGGGAGCGCATATCCAAGCTACCAAAAGGCAAACACTCAGATGTTGCAGACAAATTAAAATTTATTGAGACAGACAGAGATGCACCTACTCAGGACTACAGTTACGCAACTACCGTTAACTGAAGAGTCGTGTTCACATTCCAGATAAGTCTATGTGCAAAAGCATTCAGAGTCTACTAGGTTTTTCTACATCACTATTTCATCTACAACAGGGACAACAAACAACAACAACAGGGACATTCAGGGTTTGGTGGCTCTCGTTACAATGCTACACATTGAACAGGGACACACATCAGTGGCTTTGAGAAAACAGTATAAAAAGACCAGACCACCCGCTGCAAAAAGGGCTCTCGGATGTCACTGCACAGTGTGGTCAGGGTGGCGTCCTGGGAAAGTGGAGGGGCAGACTGGGCAGACACGTGGTCATCGTGGCTGGGCCCGGGGAGACAGATGCAAAACCTCAAGTTCAGCGGTAAGGTGTTTCCATGCTCGAAGGTCTGTGGAAACCAAGAGACACCAACGTGGCAGACAGCTAGCCACAGCGGAGGAGAGCTCGGGTTCAGGTTGGGTGCTAAGGAAACGGTACTAAATAAGAAGCATTTATGGCCTAAGAGTAGAACCGTTCCCTAAGGAGTTTCCAAAACTGAGTTTGTGGGTGAGGACTCGGTCCCTGTCTCAAACAAGGGACTGGGCTGTCACAGGGGAAGTCGTTAGTGTCGGCTTTATGTATGCCTCATCACCAGCTAAAACACTCCTGTGGAAAGAAAAGAAAACAAAAATTCTACTTCTAGACAAAAAGTAGCTAAAAAAAAATCCGATCTTGAGTACTTTTCACAAGTGAAAAGCATTAAAGACCTTTAAAAAATCTAATGCTGCCGGGTCCCAGTGAGGTGTGCAAAGTGGCACTGGCTCCACTGATGTGGGATTCTGGGGGTAGGAGGGCTTTCTACTTAATAGTTTAATGAATCAAAGTATCTTCCTGGAACATCTCTGAAAATGAGCGTCTCATTACCTTCCTGAGAATTGACTGCTGAGCACTCTTCTCCATCATTAAGTTAATGCTAAGGATCTTTAAGTGTCATCTTAATTTGACACTTGTCATAAGATAATTAGTTTCTCTAAGTGAAATCAATTTGTCGATTTTAATTTGTTCTCTTGTGCGTTTTCCCAAGCTTGGAGGAGAGAGCAACAATGGTTTTCTTTGAGGGTCTAAACTGAGATTTTTTAACGTCTTGATTCTTTTATATACTCTATTGTAATGTAGCTGCAATTAAGCACCTGTTTTCTAAATTATGATCTCAAAGTTTTGTGCCAGTTAGGAAAAAAACATTACAACAGAGGTGAGAGTTGGCTTCCCAGCACAGAGCTGGCCCGCGTCTCCCTGCGTCCAGGCTGCACTGGTGTCCTATTGGGCTGCGGAGTTTGCTGCTTCATCATGTTCACGTCTGGCCTGAGACTACTTCAGGGATAAAGCCACTCTGTCCAGCCAGTGCAAGGGTTGGAAGTATTAGTTTGAGGGGGGTGGGAAAAGTACAGAGAAATGATCACTCTGGGGTGGAGGGCTGGTCAGCTGCCACTGCGACGTGGTTTGGCTGAGTCCATTTTTTTGCCTGGGTTGACGTGGGCTTGTGGACGGGCTGGAGCTCATGGGGAAGGACAGAAACCAACATGGCCCGAGAGCCTGGCTGCGTGGCTGGGTGGGCGTCTAGGCAGGCACAAGCCAGCAGGGTAGGAGCCAAAGGGCCAGCACTGAGCTAAATGGGGCCACTTTGAAGACTACTCTTTGGTACCTGTCCTTGAATCTGGGCCAGCCCAATAGGGAGAGACATCCTGAAGACTAGGGACATGGCGACCCTACTGAATTCGGAGATGGGCTCTAGCAGTGATCTCACTTAGGGGAATGAACCCAGTGCTGAGAGACTTCCTTCATTCGTGTCCTGACACTTGGGCGGGGCTTGGTGTGGAGACAGGACTGGCTCTCACAGTGCCAGCCCTGCTTCCGTGTGCTATCACGATGCTCTTCTAGGCCTCCCTCGGGAGTCTGTGCTGCTCATTATGACTGTGGATAGAAAGCGGGTGAAAGTGAAACCTTGAGTGAGGAATCCTGGATTTCCTTCTCTAACACAGTACCGTGGTACTGTCTTCTCAGCGAGCGGGTGCGCGTGTCCCCTAGAAAAAGCCCTTGAGTAGGTGGGGCGGGAGGCGCCTGCAGAAGACAGGGCCGCTGTGGCCCGAGGGGGCTTGGCGCTGAAATGAAAGAAGTGGCTCGTGACGCTGCCCGCCTGGGCGTCCATGGCTTGTGCAGGAAGCGCGACGTGGGCGGACAGAGGTTCCTCCGGGTCAGAGGGGTCCCAGCGAGAAGAAACCTCCGCCGCCTGCCGCCTGCAAGTGCCGACTGTTAGTGCAAGAAAGGACTTCAACACACATTTTATTCCAGAAATTGTGATCCAGGTCTGGGCAGGCTCACACGTTTGTAACTGTTTTCCACATGGTTTTAATGGGAGCCAAACAGCTTTTCCGAGCGGAGCGTGCACCTGACTTACACACACAGTCTCTTCCGTACACGCGGACCTAGGCACGCAAGTACAGAGAGAAGCATCCCCACACCAGTTTTTCCATAAAGAAAATCAGTTCCCCAAAAGGATTCTTGACTGAGTTAAGGCTCTTGTCTGTAGGAAGCCAGATACAGTGATGTGAATGACTAAGTATTCATAATACACACCAGGGGTGGGGGGAGCGGGGGAGTAAAGTACAGCGTGGCGTGTTTTCCACGACATCTACAAGACACAAGAGAAGCACTTAGCCACCGTAAGGCCGGGAACCATGCTGCGGCAACCACCGGTGTGGGGGTCAGACGAGGGCCTTTACGTTAGGGGGCGGGGCTCCCTGCGCGGTCAGGATCCCACACAAACCACATGCTCCTTGCAAAAGTCTCCTGGGCGGGAAGGGGCTCCAGTGCAGCCAGCCGTTCCCCTGTCTAAAAACAACGCGCACCCCTCTTCCCACGCGACCCACCGCCTCTGGGAGTCTCTGGGAGCGAGGAGCTGTCTTCCAGACCTCGGTCGGGTACGAGAGCAACAATGGCGCCGTGGAGTCTGAGACACAGATGCAGGAACGGGAAGTGACTTGCGACTCTGTGCCAACCTGTGTCCTCTTCCTGCGGGGACTACCATATGTAGCCGACCTCGTCCTCCTTGTCGTCGTCCTCGTCCTCGTCATCCTCTGTCAGGGCCCGCGTGCGCACCCGCAGCTTCCGCAGCCTGTCCTCTGGTCCCAGCTCCCGCTCGTCCTCCAGGTCTTCCAGCAGGACCACGGAGCCGCCGCTGCCAAAATCGCCCGAGGTTTCCTGCTCCTCTTCTGAAACATGGAGAAGGTATTGGAGGTTAGTTTCTGCTCCCACAAACGACCCTCGCATGGGACTGAGCTGCAGGGCAGAACCGCACGCATCCCGGTCGGGTGGGGTTACTCTGCAGGGCCCAGCCCCAAGCTGTGTTCTGATTCGAGCCCCCGAATGCTCGAGATGCTTCCGCCTGCTCGGGACATTTACAACCCTGGCTGCAAAGTGAGGGCGACCCAAGCCACCGGCGCTTGGCCTGCAGCAGTTTCTGACTCACCCTGTTGTCCATCCAGCCTGCGGCCATGGCAAGGGCCAGCCCCTCGAAAGCTGGCCCTGTGGATCTCATGCAATTTCAGGTCACTCGCTCTCCACTGCACACTCACCCCCTGTGGCCACAGCCACCTCCCAAAATCCTTCCGCTCAGACTCTAGCACGGCGAGGACCCGCGGGTACCGAGGGCACCAGAGGCGGATGCAGGAGGCCTCACTCACCACAGTTCACAGCGCCCTGTTTCCTGGAGCCCGCCAGCTCGTTCCCGTACTTGTCCACGCACCAGCACTGGCCCGTGCTGCCGTGGCACTGCGTGGCTTTGTAATAGCCCTCCTCGTTACAGCGCGGTGTGAACGTTCCTGGGGGATCGGAAAGGGAGAGAGCTCCGATCAGTGCCCTGCAGGACACAGAGAGGCTTGCAGGTCAGATGTGGTCTCTGCTGCGGGGCCAGCGGGAGGGGGCCGGGTGCCTGGTCGCTGCTGGGTCAAGACTGCGGGCCCCCTGGGGCGACTCAGGGATTGACGGGGCTCCTCCTAGTCTGTCTTTAATCACAAATACACACTATTATTAATAACTTTTATTTTTTCTGGTTTTCCAGTTTTATTGAGGTGTAATTAACACAGCACTGCATCTAACCGAAGGTGTGTGGCACAACGGTTTGGATTACTCATATTGTGAAGTGACCACTATGGTCAGTTCGGTTAACATCCGTCATCTCAGGCAGACACAGAAAAAAGGAGTTTGCTTTGTGGGGAGCGCTGTTGGGATTTCCTCTCCCAATGGCTGAGGCACCTTACCGCAGTGCCCCCCAGTGGCCATGCTGCACCTTGCACCCCTGCTGCGCCCTTCTCACGGGCACTCACACGCTTTGACCCCCACCCCTGGCTGCCTGCCTGTGGGGACCACAGTCTGCTCTCTTTTTCTATGAACTTAGGTGGTTTTTTTAAGGCTCCACATACAAGGAAGATCAGACAGTGTTTGTCTTTCTCTGACTTATTTTACTGAGCACAGTGCCCTCAAGTCCATCCATGTTGTCACAAATAGCAGGATTTCTTTGTGTTGATGGCTGAATAATACTCCATGGGATGGATGGAGATACACACACACACCCCACTTCCTCATCCACTCATCCGTCAGTGGACACGGGCTGCTCCCATGTCTTGGCGACTGTAAATACTGTGAACACAGGGTGCATATGTCCTTCCTAGTTGTTGTTTTCGTTTTCTTCGGATAATCCCCAAAAGTGGGACTGCTGGATCACATGGTAGGTGAATTTTCTGAGGAGCCGCCACGCTGTTTTCCGCAGCAGCTGCACCAATTTACAACCCATCGGCAGGTGCAAGGACCGCCTTTCTCTGGGCCCCCAGCTTGTCATCTCTCCAGTGACAGCCATTCCGACAGGCATGAGGTGATCCCAGCGGGGTTTTGACTTGCATCTCCCTACTGATTAGGGACACTGAGCACTGATGGCCATTGGCCATTTGTATATTTTCCATGCGAATGTACCAATTATATATTTTGGGTGTTAGCCCCTTATCAGACAGATGGCTGGCAAATACGTTCCTGTTCCGCAGGTGCTTTGCACTTTGTCGACGGTTTCCGTGGCTGCGCAGTGGCTTTCTGTTCGACGTAGTCCCTCCCGTATGTTTGTTTTTTCACTTTGTTGCTTGTGCTTTAGGTATCAGATCCAAAAGGTCCAGGTCAAGGAGCCTTTTTTCTGGGTGGGTTCTTTTTTAGGAGTTTCATGGTTTCAGGTCTTACATGTAAGTCTGTAGTCCATCTTGAGTTAATTTTTGTAGGCAGTGTAAGATAGGGGTCTAGTTTTATTCTTTCACGTGTACATATCTAATTCTTCCAGCACTCTTTATCGGGCAGACTGTGTCTTCTCCATGGAGTATTCTTGGGTCCCTTATTAGTTAACTGTATTAGTATTAGTTAACTGTACATGCAAGGGTTCATTTTGGGGCTCTTGATTCTCTTCTGTTTCACTGGCCTATGTGTCTGATTTTATGCCACGTGGTTTTGATTACTGTAGCTTTATAACATAGCCTGAAGTCAGAAGTGTGATGCAGCCCTGGCTGGCATAGCTCAGTGGATTGAGCGCGGGCTGCGAACCAAAGCATCGCAGGTTCGATTCCCAGTCAGGGCACATGCCTGGGTTGCAGGCCAGGTCCCCAGTGGGGACCACATGAGAGGCAACCACACATTGATGTTTCTCTCTCTCTCCTTCTCCCGCTCTTCCCCTCTCTAAAAATAAATAAATAAAATA
>CM052546.1:27489200-27711061 GCA_028533065.1 Trachops cirrhosus | reverse complement strand
GAAGTGTGATGCTTGCTGCTTAGATCTTCCTTCTAAGGATTGCTTTGCTATTTGGGGTCTTTTGTGGTTCCATACAAACTTTGGGATTTTTTTTCATGCTGGATAAAAATGCCATTGGAATCTTGTTAGGGATCTATAGGTAGATGTAAGATAATACTTTGGGTAGTTTTATTAATTCTAATCCATGAACACAGATAACTTCTGATTTGTGTTTTTGATTTCTTTCATTCATGCTCATGGTTTTCAATGTAGAGCTCTTTCATCTCCTTGGTTAAATTTATTCTTGTTTTTGATGCTATTGTAAATGGGATCATTTATTCCTTTTTTGATAATTTGTTATTAGTGTACAGAAATGCTACTGACTTTTGCATGTTGATTTTGTATCCTCAAAATTTACTGAATTGGTTGATTGTATCTAATGGGATTGGTGGAGTCTTTTGGGTTTTTTTAAATAGAAAATCATGTCGTCTGCAATATAAACAATTTTACTTCTTTCCAGTTCTGATTTATTTTATTTATGTAAATATTTCTTTAGTAGCCTGATTGTTCTGGGTGGGAGTCCAGCACCAGTTCAGACGGGGGTGGTGAGAGTGGCTGCGTGTGATGTCGGCCACGGTCTCGTCACAGGTGGCCTTTGTCAGGTTGAGGTAAGTTTCTCCTGTGACTCACTTGTTCTGAGTTTTTGTCATGAATGATTGTTGAATTTCTGCATCTACTGAGATGATCACATGACTTTATCCTTCATCTGGTAATGTGATGATCTGCATATATTGAACCATCCTTAAGTCATGGGGAAAACCCCACTGGATCATGGGGAATCATCCTTTTAAATGTGGCTGACTCTGGTTTGCTAATACGTGTTTGGAAATTTTGCATCTGCATTCATCAAGAATATTGGCCTGTACTTTCCTTACAGTGTCTTTTCTGGCTTTGCTAGCAGGGTGATGTCAGTTTTGTGAAATGAATTTGAGAGTGTTCCCTCCTCTTTCAGTCTTTGAAAGGCTTTGAGAAGGATTGATGTTAATTCTTCTTTAAATGTTTGGTAAAATTCGTCAGTGAAGCCATCTGCTATCTGGTCCTGGGCTTTTCTTCTTTGGGAGAATTTTGATTACTGATTCATATTATAAAATGATTCGGGTGTTTTTCTCTTTTTTGTGTGTGTAGTCTAGACATTTTGTATAAAACGAGAACGCTCTTCCATGAAGTATTCATCCATAAAACTATTTTGGGCCTGGCGCATATTTGGGGGAATGAGAGTAGCATTTTGATTTAATTTCATAGTTTTTAATCTAGCTGCGTCTTCTGGTTCTTTGTGACTTAAACGTGGTTATTCATAGTGTCCATTCCAATCAGTTTTTCGCAACTGATGAGCGGGTTCAGAGCGGTGGCTGTCAGAGCGCCCCCTCACGGCGGGTAGCTGCAACACCACCTGGGGGCATGGTAGAAAAGCAGGTTCTTGGGTCTAACCCCAGAGCTGCTGAACCGGGAACTTTGAGAGTAGGGCCCAACACCCTGTGCTGCGGTAAGCCCCCGAGTAGCTCCGACGCACTGGAGGTGAGAACCGCCAGTTTACAGGGTCCTCCCACGTCCAGAGTCCTGACAGCTGTGGAACCTGCCACACGGGCAAAGGGCAGCTTATTCACTGTTTACTGCTTCGGTCTTAATCACTTCAGGTGGTAGTCTTGCTTCCTGATTCGAAAATTGTTAGTTTTCTTTAATAAATGCATTTGCAGCTGTGAGTGTTCCTCTTAAGGTTCACGTCAGTCGCTTCCCTCCGATTTCGGTACACGGTGCCTTGCTTTCCAATCAGTTCTAAGTGTTTTGCGGGCTATACGGCCTGCATTTCATCTTTGACTGACTGTTTATAAAAAACCCGGATGTGTGGGGTTTTGGCAACCTTGTTTTTGACTTCTACTTTTATTATGTTGTGGCAAGTGAATTTGATCTGTGATGGGGTTTTTTTTTTTCCTTTTTGGCAAAATCCATGGCAAATATTTGATGTGTATGAAAAGACTGTGTACTCGTATATCCTGTGCTGATGTACAGGAATACACAGATATGAATGTTAACTAATCATGCCATTCAGTTCCCCTTTATGTATTTTTGCCCACTTGAACTGTAAGTTTCAAGGAAAGAGGTATATTTAAGTCTCTATGATTATAAACATAACAATTTGTTTTCAAGTTGTGAATATACCAAGTGATGGCATCAGGTGGTCAAAGGAACATTTCAGCAAGACACTGTCTCTGTTTAGAATTCAAAACAAGTATTTGCTGCTGTCAGATTTTAACATTGTTATAAAAATGAGTCTTTAGTATCTTTTAAGCTCGTGTTTTATATGTAACTCTCTTTTTAAAAATACCAATTGATAGTCTCTGAGTCAATCCCATTCATATTCACTGGGATTATAGATAGGCTTGCTCTGATTTCTACCGCTCTATTTTGTGTTTTCTATTTTTTTAATTTTCCCTCTTTCCTGCCTTTTTTGAAATAATTACATCTTCTTCCATATTTTTCTCCTGTAAGTTTAAAAACTATATATTCTTAGTCTTTATATTCTTATTACCCTTAAATTTTCCACAGAGAAGCATATTTCTACTTATAAGATCTAAAGTCAACCTATGTGTTTTCTCTCTGAATAAGTCAGAAATTTAACACATTTTTATAGGTCATATTTATTTAGATTTAGCTCCATGTCCTTCTTCATGGAGCTAACTCCCTCTGGGCGTGTTCATCTTCCGCAGCGCACACGGCCGTGCTGAGACGTCCCTGCGGCGGGGTCCCTGCGCTTGCCGCACCGCGTCCGCGGTTCTCTCCGCCATCACACGGGACATGCTCGTCGGCAGGCGCTGACTCCGGGCTGAGAGGGCTTTCCTCTCAGCACGCTGCAGGCATTCTCTCTTCAATCAGCGCTGCGAATCCGGCCCCCACGTAATTGCAGCTGCTCCACCCGAGTGCTCGTGTTCAGGTTTCATCGGGTGTCGGCCTCGTGGCTGTGCCGGGGGTCGGTGGGAGAATCCGCCCGAGGAAGTAACATTGTCAGCGGGGGCGGTGTGCAGACAGAGTTCTGCTTACTGCTGTGGTTTTCTACTTCTTGATTTTAGTTCTGATTTTTTTTTCTTTAGAATGAGTAGCTTTTTAAATTTACTTCTTACTTCATAGTATAGACCTCAACAAGAAATGTGGCTTGGGAGGGAGAAATTTCTATTATTTAAACCTGGATTTGACCCCAGCTTCCAGCTGATTCTAGGACCAGCACCGAACACCCAGCTCACCAAGCTATTCAGGGTGGCCAGGCTCTCAGACATCATGGAAGGGACGGTGTCCCCAGGAAGGCATTCCTAAGTGACAGGCAAGCCTGCTGATGCCATGCCCACACGCTAACTTAGGGGCTCAGCACCCCAAGTCTTCAGGGAGCAGGAGGAAGAAAGAGTAGATGCTTTCAGTAACCAAAGAGCAGAGAGACTTGGGAACAAGTAGGAAGCTGGGGAACGTGGCATCTCCTCCTCCAGCTGCAGTCAGAAAATAGACCCGCTGGGCCAGCCCCCGGCTGGAGAGAGGCAGGTGCTTCTCTAGACCTGTACTGTAGCAGGGTCGCCACTCTCCCAAGTGGGCACTAGGTGTGAGTGAGTGTGATCTGTTGGCGGTGGTTGTAGCTATTAATTTTTTAAATTGAAATGCCCCTAAATACAATTTATTGTATTAGAAGATTTCATCATGTGAAAAGTAATTTGTAAGCAGATAAAAGGTATCTTTATGAGTCAGCCAGAGTGATTCCCATATGTGGGGAGAGGTGATGTAAAGTAAGCTTTAAAACGTGGTGGGCCGCATGGTCGCTGGGAAAGCGGAAGATGGACCATTTCATCTCAGAACACATCTTCTGTCTCATTCATTAGGAATCAGTGAGGCCATAAGAAGATGTCTGTAGCCAAGGGAAACACATTCTTAAACACAGCATTACACTGGTTCCACAACTGCCTGTGGGCCTCCGACACATCACTCAAACCCCACACAGCTCCCACGGAAGGCCCTGCGGGAGAGGGGTCTAGCCACACTGCCCTCTGCTCAGAAGGATGCCTTTACGTGGTTTTTAACGGGAGAAGAACCCAGGCCCAGACAGGTCAAATTCACGACTCCGGAGCTCTGAGCTAAACAGTATTGTCAGATGCACCGAGTGTGAGGCAAGCACGCCAGTGAAATAAGTGATCTTCAAAGTGGAAGGGAGGAGCATGTGCTTCGAGATATTAGAAGAGGAGAAATCATCAGAGTTCAGATAGCCTACATCTAACAATCTGTTAAAAAAAAACCCATTTCCATCAAGTAAATAAACTTGTGAAATGGCAAGCTGCTTAGGGAACACCCTGTTCCTAAATGTTTAATAAGAATAATTCTGAACTATTGTTACAGCTAGCAGTGCAGACTCCTTCCTTCCCAGCAAACAATGGTGTTTGCCAACCGCTGGGGATGGTGCAGAGCAGGAGGGGAGGCTGCCACGGGCCAGACTGGTGCACCAGGCCCAACACACGCAGCCACTCGGACTAGGGTGCGAGCAGAAGCGTGCGGACAGGTGTACGCTCTCCTTCGGGGATCATGCGTGGGAAACAATCTAGGGAAGGACACTCACGTCCTTGCGTCCTCTGATGGACTTAGCCAGGAGTGTGGCTCATCTTCCTCCTTGAATGGACAACTTAGTCTGAGGAATACAGGCAATTCTGTAACTTACAGACCTTATAATTGTAGAGTTGGAGGAAACACCTTGACAGCCCACTCAGTGGCTGTACTTAAAAGAACAAGCGAAGATTCACTGGAGCCCAGGGTCAGGGAGGAAGATTCTAGCCCTGGCCCACCAGCCCTTGGCCTCCCCCTCTTGCTAGTTCTCAACCCATTAACTGGTCCTCAGATGGGGTCCAGCTGCCTAAAGGGACCTGTCTGTGCGGGGTACGTTGAGCCATTTCTTCATGAGGCTCAGGTCCCTAACTGAATAAGCAGTGCTGTACTCGGTATTATTACAAGACACGATGGTGTAATTAGTTGTTTAAACAAGTGGCAAGAAATTGTACTTACCCAACAGGCTCTTCCCCTTGCTCAGTTTCTGAATTCTGTTCATTTCATTCTGGCACGGGAGGCCTAAAGAATAATTTATGAAAGTCACTTTCCAGATGGTGCAGGATATAATCTCTAATGATTGGCTCGAAACGTAGACAACGACACACCTGGGAGTGGAATTGCTCCATACGCTGTCACTAATGAAAAAACAAAACTTAAACCACGCGGTGCTTAAAATACTATTTGGGGGCTACTTGAGCCGTACAGGGGTTTTCCCTCCCACCACCAACTCCCACAAATACCAGTTGTCTGGCAGGCGATTTGCTAACAGACTTTACATGAGGAAGTACACACTCAGCTAAGATTTCCATGGGCTGAGGACCAAAGCTTACGAGTGGGTGTGTGTTCTGAATCCACAGACCGGACCAGCTAACCAGAGGCAAGGTGACAGACAATCAGTGCCGGGCCTTGCTGGAGGAGAAGGGGAGTGGGGCTCGTGGCTTACTGCCCGGGGAAGTAAGACACAGGCCTCAAAGGACAGCCATGGAGCTACACGGGCCAGCTAGAGAAACGGCGAGTGTGACCACCCACTCCGGCCCGTCTCCGGCCCTCCGTCATGGAACATGCTGCTGTGAAGGACCGACATGGCAGAGGTGCACGGCTGAGCGCGTCCTCTCTTTTACCTTCCAAGAGAATTTAACTTCCATTCCGCACAGAAAGAAGGGTGACCTCCCAAGTTCCCGAGACTTCCCCCGACTCGCCCCTGCAGCGCCCGTGGCTCTGGGAGGCCCTGCTCTTGGCTCAGTGTCCTCCGGGCAGGGACACAGTGTGGTGAGTGTCCGGGCGCTTACACCACCTGTGTAACTGCAAGCGGGGGCCTCGGGCCCCGGAGGAGGCGCCGGAGCACCTACTCGCATCTGTCGCCAGTGCCTGTGGGCTTCCCAAGCCGCCTGGCCTTGCTGCTGTGCCCAGAGGGAAACTAGCTGGGAACGCATTTTGTTTCCTGCTGGGTTTGAGATGCCAGTTGAAAGCAACAAAGAAAAGGGAAAACAAATTCCACCTGTGATGATTAAAATTAGTATTTACTATGAGAAATGGTGAAAATGTATGGAATTCTTAGACTGTACCAGACAATGTTCTAGAACGTTACACCTTAATTAATCTTTACAATAACCATAGAAGGTGGGTACGAATATCATTCCTAGTTTGTGAATTGAAATGCTCAGATTTGCAACTGCAGGAATACAGAGAGGCTGCAGGCATTTAGAAGGCTGGTCCTGAAGAGAAGGACGATCACAGTCACTCCAGAAACACGGTCTCGGAGAGTTTTCTGTCACATAAGTTTCCATTGTAAGTGTGCGCCCTCAAACTTAATCTCTACTTATTGAAAGACAAGGAGACACACAGCAGACTGAGGCCTGCTGATCATCGCTGCAGGAAATGCAGGGGGAGCGAGCGTGACAGGGAAGGTTTGCCACTAGGCAGGCGAAAATAGCTCCCGGAGGTTTGGCTGAGGAGTCGAGGGTTCTACTGAAGAAGGGACTGTCTGAACTTTATGAACAGATACAAAGGGTGAAGATGTCATAGAAATGAAGCCTACGTCAGGAGCTACAAAACTGAGGTGAAGCTCTGGAGAACAGACTGATCACATGGAACAAAGACGTTTTAATTCTAGAGCCGAACACCTGAGGAAAAGTGATGCAGACTGAGAAAAGCTAAGACCTACCTGTCTTAGGAAGTCCATGTCTTAGGAATTCTTTACCCTTAAAAGGTAAAGAATCCTTTCGGCTTCCAGACAAAACAGTTCTATCACCAACAGAAGGAAAAACAATTAGTGTGGTTCACACTACTCCGTAGTTACACCCAGTGCTAGGAGAAGAGTGTTTGATAAAGCCATCAAGAAAAATTGTCACTCCAGGAAGTTTATATGCAGCATCTTTGTTTTTGTATGAAGAAAACAGAAATATTTTCACATATTCAAGGACTAATTCAAAGAACAGATTCCCCAAGAGAATTTGTGGGGGGAAAAGTCTGAAACTGAAATTTACTCATAAAACTAAAGAGAATAACAGCAAAACCAGTCAACAGGTAACCCTATCACCTGAAAAGTGCTAACAATTATCTTGGGCCAAACAGGCCCTCAGCGTCTTAATAGAAGAATTATCTACAAATTAGCTATAATGCAAATAACAGCTATGAAAACCTATGGTCTACAGCTAAG
This sequence comes from Trachops cirrhosus, assembly GCA_028533065.1. Classification (NCBI taxonomy): domain Eukaryota; kingdom Metazoa; phylum Chordata; class Mammalia; order Chiroptera; family Phyllostomidae; genus Trachops; species Trachops cirrhosus. Next base: position 27,703,794 of record CM052546.1, on the reverse strand, counting down.
AAACTACTCTGGAAAAAAATTTAGCTTCAAGTATATACCTTAATAAACAGAAAATAATAAAATACAGAAGTTAAATGAAAATCCCAGAACTGGTTCTGGGTCAGGGACAGAGGCAGTGGGAACCTAACAAAAAATAAACTTACTTAACAAAACGGGAGAATGGCCACAGATCTCCTGGAGGCCACAGCCTGCCGCAGGCCCAGGTGGCTTCCTTCGGTGGCTGCAGGCGGGGACGCGCCCAGGTGCTCCCCTGTGGCCAGGTGGCCCGCTCTCTCCTCGTGTCACTCGGGCTGAGCCCGAACCTGGCTAAAGGCACAGGAGTCTTAGGAACTCAAGCCCAAATCTGTCACGAAGCGTAATGCTGAGCCACTACAGGCTTTCTACTGAAGTAAAAAACGTGGCTGCCACTTAACACCGGTGTGAAGGAACGGGCATGTGTGAATAGGAAAGGGAAAGAAACGAGGCACAGAAACTGATGAGGAAGACAGGAAACCGTCACCACTCGCAGAGGGTGTGACTGCACACCCAAAAACCCAAGGAAACCCACCAGAATAACCACTCACGCAAAATGAGGATTCAGTGAGGTGGCTGAGAACAAAGTTAATACGGAAGCAGCCACCAGTGAGCAGGCTCACTGGAAGGGGCTGCCTTCGGCTCTAAGGGCAGCAACAGGAAACACGAGGGGGGTGCTGCGCTGGTGGGAACGAACTCGGCGTCCCCTGGCCGGTAGGCCCCGTTCATGAGTCAGATGGTTCGCTATTCCACAGTTGTCACCTCTCTCTAGACTGTTTGCCTGCCTCTAAAAAAGAAACAGTAAGAATTTTTTCATGGAATAAACTGATTCTGAAGTTCAAAAAGCTAACAATATAAGAATATCCAGGAAAACTGAGAAAAGATTGAAGGCAGGGGAGGTTGGCCCCACTCGATAGTAAAGTGGACTGTGAAACAACCGAGATTTAAATGATTTAGAACCGATTTCTGAATAAATAGCTCAGTGACGGGATGAGCATCCAGGAAGAGACAGAGCTGTACAGAGAACTGTACTTAGTGTACAGCTGTAAGTATGCTAGGGAAGCATTTCACATGGAGGAAAGACGGGTCAGCCAACAACTGTTGGGAGAGCAACTGGACAGCCGCCTGGGGAGGGTGGGGGCGGAGCAGGGGCCGCACACCAGAAAACTCAGCAGCGGTACAAGGTATCAATAAATGCTCACAAAATGAGCCCCAAAAGGTGGTGAAGAAAACTGCTTTACCATCCTAAAGTGGGAAGCTTAATAATGTAAGCTTTATGGATTCTAAGAGGCCATAAAGTAAAAGATGGAGAAATCTATCTAAAAATTTCTCCCTAGCAAAAACGCAGCCAAAGTTGAGGGAAAAAATTTGCAATACATATGACAAGAATGCTCTTAATATCCTTAGAGAAAATTCCTATTAGAAACAAACCCCACAAGAACTTAACAGAAAAAGGAAAAACATAGACACTTCAAGGAAAACTCAAGAGTGTCTCTAACAAACAAAGATGTTCAACCCAAGTCGTAATAAGAGGACTGAAATGAAGCCTAGAAGGAACTACAATTTCTTGTCCCCCAGTTTGAAAATGATCGCAGAGTTTGGCAAGGCCATGGAAAAATAGGTATGCATGTGTAGTTTTCATGAGAGTAAAAACTGTTAGAACGTCCCTGGAGGGCAAATTGGAAACATCGCTCAAACTTAAATATGCGCATGCCTTTTGACTAGTCATTCTGCTTTTAGGAATGTCCCTTACAATCCTCTAACACATGCCTGCGTGCTCACTGAGCGCCCTTCTGGGACGCCCGCCTGCGCTTTCTGCGGGCGTGTGCTGTCTGGGCATGCGCACACGCACCCTCGGTGTAAACGCTTTGGTGTTAGCGCCCATCTTCCTTTCCGGGGCGGCTCCGACCGACATGCTACCTGACCTGGGCTGCACCAGGTTTTTGCGGGGCTAGAGGCTGGTCTCTGCCTGTCCCGTGAGCAGCGGGCCACCACCTGTGGGCACACCCCCTGGGAAGCTGAGACAGAAACAAAGCCAGGCCGCGAGACCCCTCAGGGAGCCGCAGAGCCCCTGCTGGATCCCCGGGAGGCTACGCAAGGGCAGGCGCCCCCACCCCTCGAGGGTGTGTCCCAGCCGGTCCCTCAGATCCTGCCTTCTTTCTGTCTTCAGTTCGCTGGAGTTTATTTACAACCCGAGCATCCTTGTCTAAGACACCTGGTGCAAACCCTTTCTCTAAGGGGAGCATGGAGGACCCACGTGGTGGTGGGGGTTATGTGGTGAAGGTTTCTCTACCCATTTCACAGATGAAAATGCTGAGGCACGCACAATATGGTCAAGAGCTTCCCAAAAGGAAGATGGAAATAACGGACTCCCTGGTCAGGCTCTTGGGTCTCCCAAAATAGCGTGTTAAGAACAGAAAGAAAATGAGAGGAGAGCCTTTGGTCTTGCCAGTAAACGGGATGGATGCTTTCTGAGCTGTCTGCCCCGGGCCGGCCCCTCCCGCCCGCCTCACCTGCAGGCTTCTGGAAGCAGTAGCACCACTCGTTGTTGGAGAGCTTGCCGTCCTTGAAGGAGTCGCAGGAGTTGAAGAGAGGCTTGATGCAGGGCTCGTACTTATCCAGGTAGATGGCATTGATCTCCGAGTGGTCCAGCAGGAGGTCGTAGTTCATGTCCAACTTGTTGAACATCCAGCCCAGGGAGTCCTTGCAGATGGGCAGGATGCTGGTGTCAAACCCTGCCGAGGGAAGGGCTCGGGTCAGCTGCCACCATGCCCGACCGGCTGTCCCTGCCCCGAGGGGGCCCAGGGCTGTCCTGGACCCTCGTTCCTGAGGCCGTTCCCCCGAAGGGTTCACCCTCAGTGGCCCTGCACTAAAGGTGGGGGGGAGGGTTAAATGAAACAACTTAAAATGCACAAAAACAGAAGTCAGCCCTTAAGGAAATGTGTTTGATGGGAATAAATCCCGAATGCTAATTTATCTGTAACGTATTGTATTTTGCTGTGTATAACGTGTGCTATTTTTGCCCAAGGATGTACATTATACACGGGTAGTGCTAACTCTGTATCTGTAACACTGTTTTTAATTCTTTTATTTATGCTTATGGGTGAAAAGTATAACTCTAGAAAGCAATAATGATATCCGTATGCAAAATAATACTCTGGGCTACGATAATCAGTTTTGTTTCTAAATATAAATAAATAAAAAATTGAATTAGAAATATAAAATGAAAGGTTTTTTTTTCTCTGAAAGTTTGGGCCAAAAACATGGGTGAGCATTACACACTGGAGCACATTACATGGTAAAACACGTAAGTATGGGTTTTCATGTACTCGACTTGCTTAAACAGGGTCTGCCTGAAAGGAAGAGCACAGACTATAAAAGGGTGAGTGGATAATCCCGCAAACTGTGCTTTGTTAGGAAAAATATGGTCTGAAAACTGAAAACAAAGCAACTTGTGAGCGGATGGCAGTCAAATGCAGCCGTGCGGCGCCGTCCAGAAGCCTGGCTCACACCCCGAAGCTCGGTGAACCCGGGTGGCCTGGACCCTGACGGGGGGCCTGCCTGTACCTCTTGAGGGGCTTCTTTCCTGCTGTCCCCGCAGGAGGTACGGGATACAGAATCCAAACGGACTCAGACCATATTCCTTTCTCATTTCCTGGGAGGGGCGGGGTTAGTTTTCTTAAAGAGCTACTTGCTGCCACAAGGGAGACCGTGGGCACTCGAATAGTGACACTTGGAACGCTGCGTCCGCTGCAGCCAGAGCCCAGGGAGGCCCGCCCCAAACCAGAGCTGGGCTTCCGCCCACAGTCGGGTTATTCCACAAGCCGGACTTCTGGGACTGGTTTTACTTCCCAGAAAAACGAGGATGAAGGTTCACTTTTGCCTTACTTAAGACACTCTTCTCAGCACTCTGTACTTAATTATCTCCCGGAACCCTTGGACCAGTCCTGTGAAATGCTGCTGTACCCTCCCCACTTCACCCTGGGTTTGAAGGTGTGACTTGCTCAAGGTCCCACACCTGTCGAGCTGGGATTCAAAACCAGGTGGCCGGTGCCACCCCGAGTCTACAGTCTGAATCCTGCCCCTCCCAGGGCTGCCCCTGCCTCACGGGATGTGTGACACTCCTGTCCTGAGGGTGTCTGGTTGGCTAGGGTGCCCCATCTGGGGACGGGTGGCCATGCAGGGTCCTGACGGGGTCGCTCACCCTACCTGCATCACCAGGAACCCCTGCTCAGTCTGTGGGAACTAAGACAGAGCAAAGTACTGCCCCCCTTTCTAAAGCACTGTTTTTACCAAGGGGTCTTTGCTAGTCAATAAGGCATGTGCAGGACTGTCCTCTCCGAGCTCTCCGAGAACCCTGCACTTCCTCCTCTCAAAGGCTCCTCGTGCGCCAAGCCCGGGAGGGCACGTGGTCAGTGCTCCATAAGGTATTTGTCAGGAGAGGTTTTCTAGCTGCTGCAAACTTGACCCACATAAAAATCTTTTCATTTTTAAATTCATTCCTTTCGGTGTCTCAGAACTCATCTTGGAATATCCCCTTTCCAAGAAGGGGGATTCTGGACAGGACTGAGCCGTGACTGAGCCCCCTGTGGGATGATGGCATCTCCCCAGAGTCCGAGGAATAAAGGAAGCGAGTTACTCAGACCCGAAGCGGGTCCCCACTTCCGCACAGAATACCCTATTCATCGATTTCAGAAGCTGGCACCATTCCAGCACATGGAAAAGAGGACTGACTGCCAAAAAAGTGCCGAGCTGGCTGGGCAGTAGTGTAAAGGTCAAGACCACTTCGTATCTACTTGGAAGTTCCAGAAAAGATGCTCCTGCATCTGATATCTGGGGCTGGAGCAGGGAACAAAGCAGCCCTTCTAACTGGCCCCAAGCACACGGGACGTCTAGGGTCCCACGGTCTCCCCTTCAGAGCTGCTGGACTAACTGACATCAGTGTCTCCGCCTCCTCCGGCCGCCAAGCTTCATTCCTTACATTCCCTTCACTCCAGTGGCTTCGGGACATCAAACCTAAAGCCTCATCCGGGACTGAGCTTGCGTCTACCCAAGGGGAGGTCGTTCCTCGGCTCCCCATCTGCATGTGGACCCTCCGGGGACTGGAAAAGGTTGTCCACCGAGCTCCAGAGCCCAGCTGCTCCTGGAGGAGCCCAGGGAAGAGTTTCTCTAGACACCCTTGACTGAATGGTCCACAAGGTCCCAAGGAAGGCCCAGCAGGGTGACAAGAAGGCACCTGACTCCCCCTCCCCACAGACACAACCACGCTTCGGACACTTCAATTCCAGGAAGCAAACGTTCTCTCTCCTTAAGGCAGAAGCTCCAAACTGGGGAAAGAATTGTCCCCTATATCCCCTCCTAGCATCGGGGCTCCACGCAGCAAAGAGTAAACTAAAGTTAAGGAATCGTTCTTATTCCGGCTGGAGCCCGGATGCTGGTCAGACTCAGAATCCCAGCGGTTACGGAACTCCGTGAACTTGAGTAACTGTGTTGCTGACTCACCTGCCCGTGCGGACCGGCTTCAGTGGGGAAAGCCCACCACTGGGCACTCGGTCAAACACAAGGACGAGGACCCGCTCTGAGCACTCTCTCAGGTCCGAGAAGAGGCCTGCAAGTGGCCGCTGCGCAGTCAGTGCTGGGGTGGGGGCCCTGCCTGGGGGTGTCCATGGGAAACGAGATGCGGCCTGGCAGATGCTCACAAAGATTATCAAAGACGTTTGTACGGTGCTGCTCAAAGTAGCTGAACACCAGGAACGACTTCAGGGCTCCAAAAACGAAAGTCTACTTATATCAATTATGTTATAACCATAACCTGGGGGTCTGTGCAGCTATAACAAAGCAAGACGCTACTCTGGGGCGTGGAAAAATACCTGAGGGATGTTGTGAAATGACAGAAGGAGGTCAGAAAACAGTCCTCGAAGTGTGATATACACATGCACACATTTTTACCTATATGATGAGGAGAAAGATGTATCACAACGTGCTTCACAGGTGTTAAAATGGTGGGTTTAGAGCCCTGGCCAGGCAGTGCAGTTGGTTACAGTGCTGCCCTGATACGCCAAGGCTGCAGGTTCGATCCCCAGTCAGGACATGTAAGGATTGGCAGGTGCATGGAGCAACAAGCCAATGTCTCTGTCTCCCTCCCTCCCTCTAAAATCAGTCAAAAAAATTTAATGGTGGGTTTATAGATTTTTTAACATATTTTTTATATATTTTATTTCCCAAAATGCCTCTACTAGACATGTTAATTTTATAAAAATACAGTTGACCTTTGAACACTGAGGGGCAGGGGCACTGACCACCCACACCCTGGAAAATCCGCATGGGACCTCAGTCGGCCCTCGGCACAGGAGGACCCCCAGCCACGGACCCAAAACACGTGTGAGTGCGTTGTTATGTCGTCTCGATTCTACGGCATCTCCCCTCTCCTATATTTCATTATTTCTGAAATCTTAAAACGAAATGCTATTATTCGTGGGTGTATTCAGTGTAGTGTCTCCTTGCTCACCCCAAGTGCCAGTGCTGACTCAACAGTGTTTGATGCCCGAGGAACCTGGCATTTAAAGTGAAATAGATTAGCAAGAGCGCGATGGTCTTACTGCCTTGGGCCGCGTCAGGGCTGGTGGGCTTGATGACCCTGTTGGCATCCTCATGGAGGGCTCCGAACCAGTCTTTCAGCCGGGAAGCGAGGTTCCTCAGCTCCTTGTCTGTGCAGGCTGCGGAAAAGCAGAGGGGAGGCGCAGTGAGCCCTGGGCTTTCTCCTCCCGTTCGCTCTGCGCCCTCACAGTGGGGTGCCTTCAGCAAAGCCTTGCCCAAACACACCTCCCTCTCCAGCCACAGTATAACGCCTTACCCCCACTCTGATACCACCCCCCCCCCGCCCCGCAAAGGTGCAGGACAGAGAGCCTCAACTTCTGGGGGCAGGCCGAGTTGTTCGGAATTGAACTTGGGCTGCCTCTGAGCTGGCAGAGCAAGCTGTCATGGGCTCACCATTGTGACCCAGCCTCAAAGGCCATCTCAGAGGCCTCCTGCTCACCCGATAGAGCCTGCTGTTGCAGTTTGCCAGAGAAGATTACACTGTCCACTAGACTCATAACAAGACATTAACACTCAGGAACAATTAATGCTCTTAGGGAGAGTCTGCCAAGGACACCAAAAGGTCCCAGGAATAGCAGACTCTCAATTTTGCTTTAGCCCAAGGTTTGGGTTTGTGGGTTATTTTGTTAGCCTTTCCACAGACAGACTTCACTTCCCCCTAGAGACACATGGAGCCTTCCCTATGGAAGTGCTTTCTGTTTGCAGCCCACTGGTGACTATCCGGCTCATGCTTTAGGTAGGACAGAGTGACCAGGACCAAGGAACACTCCTTCTGAGAACAAGAAAGTCTGGATGGGTGGGTGGATGGATGGGTGAGTGGGTGCATGGGTGGGTGGGTGAGTGGGTGCATGGGTGGGTGGGTAGGTGGGTGGACAGTTGGGTAGATGGGTGTGTGGATGGATGGGTAGATGGGTGGGTAAGTAGGGAGGTTCAGGCTATCTGAAGGGCTCGTAGAGCACTGAGATAGGACTTGAGGGAAGAAATCCAGAGAGGTGACCATGAAGCAGAGGAGGGGCTGACGTTCCCTAGTTTCTCAACTTTGCCCTAATTCTAGGTGCTGAGAATCTTGACAGAGGGCCCAGGCAGTGAGCTGCTACTGAGACGCAGAAAAACCAGCAATGGACTTAGTGACCTTTAGCACCTGGGACAGAAATTAGAGGCCTGCTGGGCCGAAATCCCAATGAGTATGAAGGGGCAAAGAAGGGAACCCTGCAGCTGCCATGCAGCCAAGCAAAAACAATAATGTGACACAGAGCCCAGTTCTGAGCATCTCCTGGTGCTGCCGACACAGGACGCAGGTAAGAGCCGGAGTCTCCCAGTGCACAGAGGCCCTGGCCAACGGCCCGGGCTCTCCGTCGGAAGACGTGGGCCCTGAGTGACCAGTGAGCTGACAGGCAACCAAGCTCCGGGCCGGCCTTCAGGCAGCGTGGCTGTAGCTGACGTGAGGTGTTGGGCCCCATTTGCCTTGCAAAGGGCAGGATGATACTCTCCAGAACAAAATAACATCGTCCAGGTCCTCTCCTCATTCTGACAGTCTGGCACCTCTCCCGCCCTCCAGCTGAGGGTGGGCAAGCAGACCCAGGCTGCAGCCCTCAAGCTCAGCCCCCCACACCTGCTACCTTCCTCCAGCCAGGATCCAGACCCAAACCCCACAGCACATGGAGTGACGGGGCGGCACTGCTGAGACCCGAGCTGTTAGTGGCCTCGCTTCCAGCAGCCAGAACAGGACTGCCCCACAACCCTGGCCAGGAAACGGTGCCAGGAGCTGACCTGCCCGGCGGCAGCATCTAGCAGCTCCAGGCCCACTCCGCTCGACAGGAAGCCCACTGCGCCATGGACTGGCTTGGTGACCGAAACCAGTGACCGAACCGCTCAGCGACTCAGTTCCCTCATCTGTAAACTCAGGACATCATCATGTGACATGAATTAGACGAGGCATGTAAATCGCTGAGCAAAGCACATGCTACGTAGCGATGATATTCAGCGGGCCGCAGCTGCAGTTTTTATTGACACTACTAGTGTTGTTCCTGATTTTGAGCATTCCCAGGGCAGCGCACCGCGCTCACCACGGCACTGGGAACAGCAGTAGGACAAAGGCAGCGGAACGAAGCAGGCTTTGGCCACATAGGGCCTGGGTGGAGACGGACGCCACTCACCACGTGTGGCGGTGTGCGTTTTTTGTACATTTAAATCAATTACAATAAAAACTGAAATCCAGTCCCGCTGTTGCACCCACCCCACTCCCAGAGCTCCACAGCCATGCACACGTCGTGGGGACCTCCTGCGGCTGCCACAGGTGACGCTGCCCTGGGCAGCGCTGGACAGAGTGAGCTATCCCTTTGGGGATTCCCCCTTTCACCACGACACCCTCACACCCCAGGCTGCACCTCCGCTCCTTCCCTTCAGTCTTTACAGGTGGGCCGGGGGGCCCGAGCCTGCTCAAGCCGGGAGCCGGCACCTCACGCTCAGCTGTGCGCACAAGTAGGAGGGGAAGGAGTTTTTTTTCTGACACCGTGACTCACGGCTTTGCCCGGGTGCCCGGCCGGCCTCGGGTGCGGGCTGGCCCTGTAACCAGCTCGTTCGCCCCAAGGCAGAGCCTCTGCGGCAGACAGCGCCCACTTTCCTGACTTTTCGGGTGCCACCCGGAACCAAACAGGAGAGGATGTGGTCTGTTGTTCAGAGGGGATGGGATGCGGACCCTACGGCCAATCTCACACCTGAAAATGCAGAATCCATAGCACCAGCTTCTCCTCGAGTGCCGTGCACACCAACTGTTCTGCACGTTCTCTGAGCCGAGAAAACCACCAAGGCAATGCCTCCCCACGTGGCCCCGCAGGGCAGATCAGCCAGTGACGGCGAACTGACGCCGGGCCGGAGTGTGGGTGGTCTGAGTGTTCAGGAGACTGCTGGGCCCCCCAGGCTGCCCAGAGCGCACTCCTGGGCCCTGCAGCCCTGAGTCTGTGCTTCCGGGGGAAGGGCACACAGGACGCAGAGGCTCGGGTGGAGAGAGGCCTGAAAGCCGAGATGGGCACCACTCCATTTCAGGGCCCTGCTCCCTCACGTGTCCTCAACCGAATGGTCCCTGGGCGGAGAGGCCGGGCAGGGTCTGCCTGGAGCCAGACGCATCCCAGAGAAGAAGATGAGGACGGCAGCCTGCCGAGGGCAGTGTCCACACGAGGGGTTCCAGCCACAGCACAGTGGGAGGAAACCTTGCCTTTTAAAGTGCCTGCCACGGCCCCCGGTACGGTACAGACTGAGGGTGGGTGCTTTCAGGAAGGGGACTCACGGGGTATACCCCACATGCTCAGTTCCTTCCTGGGGAGAAGTAATTTTTGTGGGGAGAAAGCCATAAAACCGTGTCCACCTGCCACGCTCGCTCTCCGCCCCCAGGTGGCCATCCCTGCGATTTCTGCAGGGGTGTGTGATGGCCTCGCCTCTCCTCCTGCTGAGAGGAGCAGGGTCTCCTCGGAGCAAAGATGGAGCTGCCTTGGGAGAGGATCTGGTTCAGACCTGACCCCCTTCACGCCAGGCCTCCTGGGTCCCCCACTTCCCATCAGATTCCCTCCTGCCCCGACCCTGGCCTGGTCTTGCTCAAGCTCATCCTCCCAGTCATCCCTGCCCAGCGTCCTGGTCCTCAGTGTTTCACGTCCACCTTCTATAAGTCACTCCCCATCTTTCCTACATGGCCTCAGGCTGCTCCACATGGCCACCAGGATGTGGGCGGCATCTCTGAGACCCACTGACCTCCGACCTCAGCTTCCCCCAGCCACCAGAGAGGGGCCCTCGGGGCCAACACCCGAGGACCGCCCCAGATCCCTACAAACCCCCTGCTTCTTGCTGTCTCCGAGGACAGTCCCTGTCACCACCACCCCATCCCACCAACCTGTGGCCTCCAGTCCGTCCTCGTTCCCCAAATTCCCTTCCCCATCCAGCAGCCGAAGCAACCTGTCCCAAACGGGCATCTGGTCATGTCGCTCCCCCACAGGGCTGCTTCCGAGGCTCCCAGCCACTCTGCAGACAGGTCCGAACTCTGTGGTGCGACCGCGGAACCCAACCGGGGCGGCCCTGCCACCTCTGGCCTGTGCTCTCTGTCCCTCCCCAACTCTGTTCCCCTGGAGCTCACCTCTGTCTTGCTAATGCCACTTTCTCTGTCAGACCTCTGCTTTAAAGCTCCGCCCTCTTCAAGGGCTTCCCAGCCCCCACCTAGGGGAGCTTTCTTTGCGGAGGCTTCCAGTGTCCGGCTCCCGGGACCGCCCCAGTGACTGACCGCTCGCCCACGCCTGTCTCCCGCCCAGGTCACACAACACAAAACGCGCCCCACTCCAACCCACCCCCGGCCTCTAACGGGGTTGGTTGGTTCCCGGTGTGAAAAATGCTCTGGATGCTACTTCCTGAGCACAATAACCGTCTTGTCACCGTCTGTAAACTCCCACTTGGCCACCTGCAGAATGGTCTAATGGAGCTTAGACCACTCTTGGGGCTGGCCGGACTTCCCCACACTGGCTGTCAGCACTCGCCATCGGGATGGACACGGAGTAGTTCAAAACACATGCGTTTAAAGAAAACACACTGGTCCCAAACTCCCCAAGTCCCACAGCGATCGGGCGGCAGGATGGGTCTGGCCCAGGCTGTCACGTCACTGGGCTGGCCCTGGTGGCTGGAATGTCTTCCTGCAGAGGCTGGGCTTACCGGAGCCAGAGGTGCTTAATGGACTAGGTCCGTGCCCTGGGCTGGAGAAAATGAAAACCTCAGGCCCTCACGTGTGAAGGGGGTTCTGCCCCAGATGCAGGGCAGGCAGCCAGCTGAGAGGGGACAGATGAGCAGGCAGCAGTAGGGCTCCTGCCCTCACTGGTGCGGGCGGCCCTTCCTCTAGCTCCAAGAACACGGGTCATGGCACAGCCACGGGGACATCCTTAGGGAGAAGTGGGGTCCACAGCACATGACTCCAAAATGAGCAAATGCAGCTCCCTCCCCAGGACAGCAGGGCACAGGCAGAGGGGGGCCAGGTGATGTGGGGCTCTCCCAGTGGACACTTCCCGCCTGGGAAACAGGAGCAAGGCGCAAGGAGCGGGTGTAATAAGGCGCATGCAGGCAGTACTGGGGAAGGCGTATAAATAGCCCTGGGAAGAAAATATGACCACCTTTTCCACCTGGGACCCCCCGCCCCACCCCTGCCAAGGCCTGGAGCTATAAGGAACATTAAGCTGGACTGGACCTGAGTGCCCAGAGCAATCACAGCCCAGGGGACACCCTGAGTGACCCAGCTGGTGGGAGGAAGGAGGACGCACTGCTGCCGATGATGCTGCAGGGCAGGAAAGCTGTTGCAGGCCAGGCAGCCCGGCTGAGGGGTCGGTATGGGAGGGAGGGGGCTGCTGTAACCTATTGGTTTTTGCTCCTGGGGAGGTCAGCCAGTCTGGGCATCAGCTATTGGTGGACAGAGAGGGTTGCTTCCCAGCTGAATGAGTACACACAGCCTGGCTCTGCCCAACCTTGGGGCCCATCACCCCAACTTCCCGGCTCTGTCTTCCTTCAGACAAGTCCAAGGGCTAGTGAAAAGCAAGTGAGGCCGTCGTTTTGGACCAGGAAACCTAGCTTCTTTGAAAAGCATTCCGGAGGGCCACAGCTGGGGCTCCGAGCTGGTCTCTGACAGCTTTGGGGGCTGAATGACACTCCCCAAGGCCCTATGAGGCCTGGACAGAGGTGGGGGAGACCAGGGAGCCATCTGCAGAGATGGTAAAAGACATGGGCATGGGGACAGAGCATAGAAATGCTTTATTCAAAGCTGCAGCGTTATATCTAATACAGTGGGAGAGAGCAAGCCTGAGTGTGTGTGTGTGACAAATCCTAAGTGAGACTGCATTTGAACCCGATTGCAGGTGTTTGGAAATGGCAAGTCTGACACGCAGGCATTGTAAGATATCAGTAGACCTCTGCTGGGGAACCAATTACTAGTGTATTTCTGTGACTCCTTCAGCTGAAACGCTGAAGGAGACGCACGTGACGCCTGTCACAGGGGCCTCGCTCCCTCGCCCACCCTGGCCTCTCCAATGCTTAGCTCAGGGCTTTGGCAAAAGCCAACATGAAAACAAGTGGAATTTAATGTAACCTTTTGTGCCTCCGAAGGTAATGAAAGAGCTAAACCAGACTGGCACTCTCTCCGGAGCAGGCCAGGAGGCGTCCCAGCCTCGGAAACCGGGTGCCGGCCCTTCCTCTCCTCCAGCTGCCTCGCTGCTGTTGTGCTAACTAGTCATTCATAGCACTACTCATTCAGAGCGGCGCTGGATCAGCCCACTCAGAGTGCTTGCCGTTCGTGTCTCCTGCGAAAGGTCCTGCTGAGCCTCCTTCTGGAAGAGACTAGGTGCTGGGCAGAGCCTGGACTGAGCCAACTCAAGACGCCTTCCTGAGCCACCTCGCCCAGGGGCAGCCTCTTCCTCCTGCCATCCCCGTGCTGCTGGAGGCCTCTGGGCACATGTGGGCCCCTGCTCCCAGCGGGGACCCTCATGCTGTGGACTATCTCACACACCGCCCCAGGGGTGGGGACGAGTGCAGGGCTGCTGAGGCGGTGGAGGGGGTGCCACATTCCCTGCCTGGAAGCTTGAAAGAGAGAAAAGGAGGAAGGCCACAACTCTCTCAGCAACGTGGGCTTTTACACACTGGAGCTCGTGAGGGGGGACCCGCATAGCACACTTGCAGGAGCAGCAACCAGGGTCCTGCTGCTTTAAAAGAATCCTGGGGCAGCAGCAGAGAGTAACTGGGCCCCGGAGGAAGACAGGGCTGAGCTCAGGCACCAGCTCCGCCAGCCTCCCTGAGACCTGACAGGCGATGTTTCCCAGCCCCAGCCCCTCACCTGCAGAATGAGGCGACAACGGAACTAGCTCAGAGCTTTAAAGGGCGGGGTGGGAGGCTGGACAGAAGGGACTTACACACTCAGTGCTCACCAGGTGCGGGCTCTGGCACTTGTGCGGGGGCCACAGGGTGGCACAGCGACTTACTCGATGGAAAAGTGTGGGACTCAAGACCTGGCCTTCACGTGAAATGACCGCCTGAAGCCAGCCAGCAAGATACGGTTCTCCTGCCCTTCATCAGAGGTTAGGCGCCTCTCCAAGGTCTACAGACAGGAAGTGACACCACTGACACGTAAACCTGTCTCCTAACGGGAAGTTCACTGATCCGTGCAGGCGCCTCACCCGCACTTCCACCCAGTCCCCAGGCCCGGAGCTTGCCACTCCCCTCGCCTGGGCACAGCCGCCCGCCCGCCTGCTCTGCGGCCAGGAGCTCAGGCTCTGCGGCTGGCAGCCGGTGGGATCGCCTGCTCCCCAGTGTGCAAGCGGTGGTGTTTCGCACATGTCCCTGCTCTTCTCCAAGCCTCTGTGTTTTCATCTGTAAAATGAGGACAAGGACAGCGTCAGCCTCGTGGGGTTGTGGTGAGGACTTATTGTGAAGATTAAGCTTCCAGAGAGCCCCAGGCGGCCACCAGCATCTTCCTCTCTGAGGAACTCCGGGGGTGGCGGCATCGCCTCTAGAGGCTGACGGGCAGTAAGCTCCAGCCATGAGCGGTTTGGGTGCAAACTAATGAACGGTGCGGCCTGCATGCGAAGGAGCGTAATTTCCCTCCTGAACCGGTTCAGACCATTCTCGGTGCCCGACCTGAGGAGATGTCGCGTTTCCCTTGGTTCCAACAGAGACCCTCCATCTGGAGAGAGAAAGGCACCTGGAGCCGCACAGCGTTTTACGTGTGCGTCTTTGCAGCGACACTTCCGACCCCAGTGACCCAGAGCACGGTCAGCTGGATGGAACAAGCTAGTAAAGCATCTGATAAAATCCACACTCCAGGGTAAAAAATGAAATTACTGAATGTGTGAAATACTGGTTAGAAATACCCAGGCTGGCTTTGCCTTTGTTTCCCAGGCAAGGGGACCCTGGAACAGACAAGCAAACAGCAATGTCACTGAAATAGTTCATGGCCGATCAGCCTTGTTAGGCCGTCAACTTAAAAGACTAAACTGGAAAGCATTATGCTAAGCAAAATAAGCCAGGCAGTGAAAGACAAATACCATATGATCTCACCTTTAACAGGAACCTAAACAACAAAACAAAGAAACAAGTAAAATATAACAAAAGACACTGAAATAGAGTTGTCAGTGAACAGAGGGGAGAGGGGAGGGAATTTCAGGGGAGAAGGGAAGGGTATACAGGAACAAATATAGAGGACACATGGACAAAACTAGGGGTGTTGGAAAGGGGAGGGAGGAGGGGAGGAATGGGTGGGTGGGCTGGAATGGGAATAAAGGATAGAAACTGTACTGAATAAACTAAAATAAAAAATTAAAAAAAAAAAGACTAAACTGGAGCCATGGCAACTGCTTTTCTCGCCTCGGATTAGCAAGGGGAGGTGCTTCAGGAAGAGGGGTGGGGTGCGGCCTCAGTGGAGGGCAGAGCCCAGGGAAGGGGCCAGGCTGCTGACCCGGCCTGGGGACATGCCCCTGTGGAGAGGCAGACTGAGTGCCTGCAAGTCAGTTTGCCTTTCGTTAATGCATGAGTTCAGGTGGCTGATGACAGTCAGGGGAGGCTTCCAGGAGGAGGCAGGGCAAACTGATGTAAGATCAGCATACATAAAGCAGGATCTAAGGAGGGCTGGACTCGGCGTCCTCTCACCCTCAGGTCACAAGACGCTCTCAATTTGTCTCTGCCCCGGAAGCCTCGGGGCACAGAGATGGCACCCAAGCTTCCCGGGATGTTCTCTGGACTCAGCACCTCGTGACTGACTCAAAGATGAAACAGTAGCTCCTGTCATTTCTGTTTCCAGAGACACTAGCGTATTTGATCAAAATTGCCTGTTTAGACATCCAGTCTCTAACAAGGCAGAAGGAATAGCTAGCAATTTCTGTCTTCCCCTTCTTGTATAATCAACAATGTAAACAGAAAAAACCCACAAGTTCCATTTTCAGTAAAACCCGTGGAAGAGAGCTGTGTTTCAATAATACATCAGCAGCCACCCAGACGGAATGAATGTCCAGGTGGGTGGCTTCTGATGTACTGTTCAAATATATAAGAAATTAAAAATAAATAAAAGTGTTTCTGATGGGCCAAGGGCTCCTCCTGACGTGATAGGCCAACATTTCCTGTCCAGCAAGAACTAGGGGACCGGGAAAAGAGATGGCACAGGCCAAGCGAAGCTGCTGGGGGGGCGGGGGGGGGGGGAACCAACAAGAAAGCAGGAAAAGAGCGAGTGGCCGGAGGCAGCCCGTCCCAGAAAATGCCGGCACAGTTGTTCTCCCTAAAGCAAGAGCTCAGCCCACAGTACAGCTTTGCTGCAGCACGGGCACTGGAGACGCTGCTGAGCGAGCTGATGTTGTGAGACACCGTCTTGGGCCTGATGAAATAGTCGCTGTTACTATTTCTACTTCTAGAAACACTACTATATTTGAGCGTTAAATCAACAAATTGAGAAGGCACAGTGCTAGCCAGGGAAAACGCTAGAGCGGTCCACGTGCTAGAGCGGTCCACGCTGAGAGACCCGTCCCGAAGAGCCACCCTCTCGGGCCTGACCTGTTCACGGAAACAGGAAAGGAGGACAGCAGAGCAGCCGTTGGGGCAGGAGGCCCCGGGCCCCGGTGACGCGCTAGAGTGAAGCGCTTGAGGGTTGTGACGTCTGCGAACGCAGACGGGTTCCGCCCCTGCACCCACAGACTCCCTTTGAACAGGGGGCCAGTAAAGCCTACCTTCTTCCAGTAATAGTGTTTTCTTAAAGATGCCGGCACACTGATAAAGACATACATACATGTGAGTGTATAAACACATATATGAAGGAAGATACTGTGGAAAAAGCAGCAAAACCTATTGCAGAACACTCAGCAGAAAAATGGAAAAGGTGAAAAATGCGGACCAATGATAACAACATGAATTAAAATGAAATAATCACCTTTGAAGAAAGATAATAATAATGTATAACAACTCAGAGACGAGATGAGCAGGCACCAGAGTAGTATGGCTTGTGAGCATTTACATCCCAGGAGAGAACTAAAAACACAAAAAAACAAAAACCCAACAACACAGACTCAAAATCATCATTACAATGAAGCCGAACTAGAAAAAGCACAAGAGAGCAGACACTGCGGAAACTCAGAAAGACAGAAAGATGCCAGAAGTGAGAAGCGTGAACGACACGGACGGGAATGAAGAAGGAATTACAGAGGGCGGGAGAGCAGATGACGCTGCAGAGGAGAGGCCAGGGGAATCCCACTGTGCGCGACCGAAGTCTCTGAGGAACCGAAGAGAGCGACTGAACGGAGCACACACTGAAAATATAATTCACCGAACTGCGCCTGACATAAAAGAAGAGTTGACTGGACACACTGAGAAGGGACAGCGTTACCTAGGAATGGTCCAAACTGAGACGTATGCTAAGAAAGTTACTAAATCTTAAAGAAGTCGTGACAGAGTAGTAGAAAAGATAGCCACATAGCTTAGGAGAGAAAAAAAGAAATAAGGCAGCCCTCGCATTTCAGAACGGCAATGTTAAAAATCCGAACCCAGCGGAGCAATGTCTGCAAGAAAGTCAAGGAGAAGACGCTGAACCTAGGCTTCTAGACCCGCCCGAGGTACCAGCGTTGAACACACAGGGACTCGGGGAATATGGTTCCCACACCCTTCGCTGCAGCCAACTCTGGCGATGCCTGGGAAATACATATATTTATGCGTGAACAAAGGTGGCAACTAAGGTGACATAAGAATGCAAATACCCCATCATCTGACAAGGAAGAAATGATACAACTACCACAAAAAAAGGAGGGGAAGGGAAGAAGATGCCATGATGGCGAGGCGGCCGACTGCCTTGTGTGCAGCAGTCGAGGGTCAGACAACGGCATCCAAAGATGACAAATCCAACACCTAACGGAAGAACTGATAGATTTTATAAAGCAAAGGAAACCCTAAGAGGGTAGTTCCATGGACTGTTATTAAGTGACAGAAGATAGGGAGGGGAAATGGAGAAAGGGGAAGGGAAGAGGAGAAGTGTATTGTTTTTAGCACTGTTCAAAGTGATAACAGTGCTAAACCTCCCTGAACGTGGAGAATCGCACATACACGCCCCCACACACCCCCACCACACATACGGCCCAGCATGTCTGCATCGGGAAGTCCAGCTGGGTAAAATTCGCCTCTTCACAGAGTGAGATTTTATTTTCAGACAGGGTCGCAAAGACCAACCTAACCCCATGTAGACTGCAAGACGTAAGTAATTCAGAAAGACTGTCTGATATTTTGACTCCAAAGTCGCACTTTGTGACTACAGTCTACCAATATGCACGTGGCTGGCAACAGCTGGAAAGCTCCACAGCTGCTGGCATGATGTGCCAGGAGCTCCAAGATGTTAAGTAACAAAAGCAAAGTGCAGAGCAGAACGTGTCCCGTGCCACTGCCCGTGTAAAGGAGGGAGCAGGGGACAAGAGTCCGTGCTTGTGCGTGCTTCTGTGTGCATTACCAGCCTCTCCAAGGACGCAGGGGAAAGTGGTAATGGCGGCCGCTGTTGTGCGGGAGGTGGAAGCAGAACCAATGGTGGACAAGAAGGGGAAGAAGAATGCCCTCACACCTTTCAGCGTGTTTTGGTTGTAATGTGAACGTACAAATTTAAGTGCATCCTTGTCTGTGTCCCCACTCAGCCATGCACTCCCTGAATGTAGGGACCCTGTAGGGACCCTGGGTCTCACTCAACTGCCTCCTCAGCTGTGTCTCGAGGCCCAAAACCACACGGGTGGCCAGTCGAGGTCTGTTGAATGAATCGAGGAATGAACGAGGGAGTGACTGCGGTGCAGGGCAACGGCCCTGAGGCGGGAAGGGCTCCGGGGCCGGGACCTCCAGAGCTCGGCAGCTGTGCAGCTCCAGGCAGTTTGCACAACTCACCAGCGCTAACGCCACACGCTAGTATTTTGCTCTCAAACCCAAAGGGGAAAGCTAATCCCTAAGTCGACACAGCCTCTGTGCTGTTCTCCGCCCTGCCCTGCGACCCTGGGCAGGTCTAATCCAGCTCCAGCACCCCGTGAGTCAGACACCCTGGGGGCGCAGAGATGACCGGGACCCAGCCCTGGCACGGGCTTGGACCCCTCTCCTCCTCTGTAAAAGGAGAACGTCTGCCCTCCACTGAGTTGGTGGGATGTTGACGGGAAGGCCTGATCTGACCGCTCTTCCCTGGAGAGCCAGGGCCTGGTTCAGTGTGTTCATCTGTGGGATCCTCTCACCACCTACTGGCGAAGACTCGACTGCCCCTCTGGGGGGTGTCCCAGGGCCCTCTGCATGCAGTCCCGCTTGTCTGTGCTCAGTCACACATGGTCTGCCGTCCCTCTGGACTGTGGGAGCCCACGCAACAAGGATTCTGCAGTGGCCACGCTGCACCTACCCCCAGCTCCCAGCAGAGTGGCTGGTTAGAAGCCAGCGTTGATACAGACACAAAGAAAGTAACATGAACACTTGGAGCTAAGTGAAAACACAATAAAAGCACCGAGAATGAACATGCCCCGAGGACTGAGGGGTGAGTTATAACCAGCACCGAGACAGATAACTTCCAGCCAAGAGAAGACTGGCCTTGGGTGGGGGGAGAGGCAGGAGAAACACAGGTCGCCCGACTCCATGGAGCTGATCACCTAGAGAGATGCACACCATCGCCATGAAGCCTCGGGAGCCTGGGGTGGGAGGCTGGTCCTGTTACCTGCGCTTCGCATTTGAGAGCACCTAGGCAGGCTAGGGACCTTGCCCTTTCTCTCCTCCATTTTAAATACCATTTAAATGTCAACTGTGGCATTTAAACCCAGGACCAAATGATTCCAGTCCGTGTTCCTCACTCCACCCATGCCGATGTGCTTATGGGGCAGGATGGCCTAATCCTTCTACACCAGATGTCATGCGGAGACCCCACCCTAGGAATTTACCAGAAAGCCTGGCAGCCCTGAGTTCCAGGTTCCACGGGCTGAAGTCGGGCCCCTGGGCTGACAGATTGGCTCTAGCTACCTGCTCACACCTCAGACCTTCTCCGGCAGCCGCCTCGGGTCTCATTTTCACGTTTCTCCGCAGAGTGTGATTGAGGGATGCCAGAACGGGTGCACGCACCTGGCTTACCTCAGCACCGCTTCCCACTGCTGTCTGGATAGTTACCAGTAAGTAATTTACTTTATCTCTGTCTCCGTGAGCTTATTTGGAAACCATGGAATACTGCTTCTAGAAAATTAAGGTTCATTTTCTGTGAGCATTCAGCCAATAGTGCAGGCAGGAGACGGTGATTTGGAGGTAACTGGCTTATGCATATGTAAACACGATGCATTTAGCAAATTATGTAGACTTCACACTCCAGAGCATTGAAGAAAACAAAGTTGCCTCCCAAGGAAACTTGACTGCAATAGAGTCAGTCTGAAAGGAACACAGAATTATTGCTTTGTGAGGATATTTGAGCTCGGATGTGAATGGAAAATAATGGTCTACAATGCGGAGCACAGGGTGGGCTCAGCAGGGTTTGAACAGGGCCACTTTTAAGTGCTGTTGAGGTGTCTCTAAGGAGCTCAGAGAATTGCAGCCCACAATGTGCCCTGAGATTGAATTCCTGGTGCAACCTCATCATTTCAAACTCAGTTCCACTGTGACCCTCACCTTCCCAGCTTGTGTTTCTCTCCTGGGACCTGGACAGGGCATTCTGGGTCCACCTTCAGCCCAAACACGCTGTGATAGTTAGAGAGCATCGCTGCGCCCTCTTACACACCTTCCTGCTCTCCACTAAGACCTGTCGCCTCTGTCCCTTCTCACACCTCACCAGCAAGAAATTGACTGAAATGTAATTACAAGTATCGCTCCCCCGAGGGCAACCTTAGCCAGCGCTGTGGACTGGGCACTCCCGGACAGGCCAGCGTCACGGCGGTTTGTTCCTCTCAGGCGCGGCGTCCCAGGGGCGCTCTAGCTCCGCGCTGATTGGCCAGCCGTCACCCCAGAGACACAGACGGCACCAGCACAGCTCGGCTGGTGTCACGGTCCTCAGTACTAACACCAGTAGTGACCCAAAGTCCTGGGAGCTGCCAAATATTAAGTGCCTACTATTGCCAAGCACCATGCTGCTCGCACTTGGCCTTCACTGAACCCTGGTGAGAGCTCGTTGGAGTCATTGTTACTGTGTCTGTCTTGCCGACGTGGAAACGGAAGTTAGGGAGGTTACATGACTCTTTTCCCGGCTGCCTCTGAGGGCTTACTGTACGACAGGTGCAATGCACACGAGTGTGACCTCCCTGAATCACCGTGCTGCATACCAGGAGGTAGGAGGTGCACTCCTGTCTGTCCCCAGGCTGTGAACCAGGAGGAAGTGACGTCACGTGTTTGGGTCAGGCTATTGCATGGTAGAGCTGGGAGGCACACACAGGCCACAGCCATGTCTGCCTGCTGTGTCCCACATTCTCACCACTTGGAAAGCTGCCCCCATTGCCAGAAAATTCTCCATTTGCCAGAAAATGAGGAGCCGGGGAAGGAGCAGCTTGGGCGTGCGGAAGTTACGCTGGTCTCTGGTACCCAATCTGTTCAGTTTCTCCTCCCCAGCTCCCTCCCAACACACACCCCACACCCCAGATGCACACATGGTTCCCAGTGATGGGTCTGTCAGCCCCCACAACTCTGAGGCAGGCCCTGTCATTCCCATTTTATAGATGTGGAGACTGAGGTTTATAGAAGTTATGCCACCTACTCAAATGCAGCAAAATATTAAGTAGCAGGGTTTGCACAAGGCAGTGTGACTCCAGGACCTGAGCCCTTGCCCAGGAGGCCCACACAGTTAATCTGGTGATTACTGACACAGTACAGAGGGCCCAAGAGCTGGTTCTGATGAGGATTCTGTCCCAGGAGAGGAACACACACTGGAAATTATGACCCTTTAGTAGACTTTATATGACACTCAAGTCAACCAAGCAGAGACGGCTGCAAAGATTTCATTATACCAGTACAAACACCACAATGCCGACAACCCTCAACCAACACCACCACCTAGAAGCAAAGTTCAACAATAGGGATTAAATTGTGGTTCACAAACAGGTCTAAAAACTGAGAAGCCATTTTAAAAAGTATGATAAAGATACTACAACACACAAAATATTTCTAAGTGAACAGAAGCAGAACACCAAAGTATCCATGGTTTGATATTACAGTTTCGTAAGCTGAAATGGGCAGTATGGGAGGAGACGGAGGCAGCGAGGTGGGGATACACAATAAAAGTTCATAGCGGGCCTGTTACAGACAAGAATCTCTGTGGCTGATTTTGTTCTTTTGCCTGTGGATGCTGTCAGGTTGTCCACCCAGCAAACACCCAAGGCGGAGGCAGAGCAGGGACCCTGGCAGGTCCATGAGGCCCGAAATCACGTGGCCCAGACCGTTCTCCTCTCCTGTCCTTCAAGTTGACATCACTGACCAGAAGAACCAAGGACTGGGAAGAGGAAAAGTCTCACCCCTGTGATCTGTGTGAGTGGGCCTGTGATTGGTGCTCTCAAGGCTGCCTGCACTCATGTGGGCCTGTGACTGGTGCTCTCAAGGCTGCCTGCTGCTCATGTGGGGCCTGTGATTGGTGCTCCCAAGGCTGCCTACTGCTCATGTAGGGCCTGTGATTGGTGCTCTCAAGGCTGCCTGCACTCATGTGGGGCCTGTGATTGGTGCTCTCAAGGCTGTCTACTGCTCATGTGGGGCCTGTGACTGGTGCTCCCAAGGCTGCCTACTGCTCATGTGGGGCCTGTGATTGGTGCTCTCAAGGCCGCCTGCTGCCCACATGGAGGCAGGGCCTCAGCTCCCTGGGGTGGGGAGTGAACGAGTTGACATGGACCAGAGGACGCAGCACCTGGGATTTTTGGTTTTGTGATATCTCCCTGCTAGACCACAAAGACCTTAGCAATGACAGTTAGCGTTATATTTCTGTCTTACTTATGACATGCTAGGGGTTTAATATAAAGTTGCTGCTGGTGACCAATTAAGAGGCTGAGGCTGCCATTCTTGCTTCTTTTCTGAGCCAAATTCCAAGGGAAACATCTAAATGACTTTAAAAGTCACAAAAGAAAACCAGGATCTGGATTATAAATTACTCCCAAAACCTAGGGCACTGTGTGTGTAGAAAAATAATCAGCAAGGAGCTGCTTCACTCTAATAATTTTTTTTTAAGTGCATGATGACATTGTAAGAGTTTTTAGACAGAATCAAGACTCTGTCAAAGTTGTACCTTGGTGGATGTCTTAGGGATCACAATGGAATTATTCAACCAATGTCCTCATTTCTTTTGTTATTTTAAAAGACAATAATAGGAAACAGTTAAAGTCTCCCCACATAACGCACATCAGTGCAAGTTTCACGTGGATTAAAGGCTCAGCATAAAAACAATTAAGAGTGCCAATTACTACAATGTAAATGAAGACGGACTCTGCATATGTCAGAGCAATGAAAGAAATAACGAAGAGTTGACAGAAGTGAGTAAAAACTGAAAGGTTTACGCTCATTAAAAGACTTACGAACTATTAGCAACCTGGGTCCAGTGATACATGGAAAAGATCGCACACTGTGTTCAAGTGGGATTCATCCTGGGGATGCAAGGCTGGTACAGCATTCGCAAATCAATAAATGTGATTCACCACAGAAACAAAAGGAAGGATAAAAATCACACAATCATATCAATGCACACAGAAAAGGCATTTGATAAAATCCAGCACCCATTTATGATAAAAACACTCAGCAAAGTGGGAATAGAGGAACATCCTCAACATAATAAAGGCCAAATATGATAATTCCACGGCCAACAGCTTACTCTACGGGGGAAAACTAAACGTGTTTCCCTTACGATCAGGAACAAAACAGGATGTCTGCTTTCACCACTCTTATTCAACGTAGTACTGGAAGTCCTGGCCACAGCAATCAGACAAGAAGAAGAAATAAAAGGCATCCAAACTGAATAGAAGTTAAGATTGTCATTATTTGCAGATGACATGATACTGTATGTAGAGAACCCTAAAGATTCCACAAAAAATCCACGAGAACTGATAAATGAATTCAGTAAAGTAGCAGGATATAAAATAAACATCCAGAAATCAGTTGCATTTTTATACACCAATAATGAACTATCAGAAAGGGAAATTAAGAAAGCAATCCCATTTACCATTGCACAAACCGCCCCCCCAAAACCTAGGAATTAACCTAATGAAGGATATAAAAGATCTGTACTCAGAAAATTAGAAGACACTGAAGAAAGAAACTGAAGAAGATACAAATAAGTGGAAGCACATGCCGTGTTCATGGACAGGAAGAACATCACTAAAATGTCCATATTACCCAAAGCAATCTACAGATTCAACACAATTCCTATCAAGATACCAATGGCGTATTTCACAGATCTAGAACAAATATTCCAAAAACTCATATGGGACCACAAAAGATGCTGAATAGCCACAGCAATCTTGAGAAAGAAGAACAAAGTTGGAAGAATCATGCTATCTAATATCAAACTATGCTACAAGGCCACAGTAATCAAAACAGCATGGTACTGGCATAAAAATAGACACATAGATCAATGGAATAGAATAGAGAGCCCAGGAATAAACCCATGCCTTTATAGTCAATTAATATGCAACAAGGAGGCAAAAACATACAATGAGGTAAAGACAGACTATTCAATAAATGGTGTTGGGAGATCTGGACAGCTACATGCAAAAAACTGAAACTAGACCACCTTCTTACATACACCAGAATAAACTAAAATGCATTAAAGACTTAAATGTAAGACTCAAAACCATAAAAATCCTAGAAGAAAACATAGGCAGTAAAATCTCTGACATGTCTCTTAACAATATGTTTTCTGATATATCTCCTTGGGCAAGGGAAACAGAAGAAAAAAATAAATGGGACTACATCAAACTAAAAAGTTTTGCACAGCAAAGGAAACCACAAACAAAATGAAAAGACAACCCACTGAATGGGAGAACATATTTGCCAATGATACATTTGATAAGGGGTTAATAACCAAAATTTATAAAGAACTTACACAACACCAAAAAAAGGGAAAAACCACAGACACAAACAATCCAATTAAAAAATGGGCAAAGGACTTGAATAGACACTTCTCCAAAGAGGACATACAGATGGCCAGTAGACATATGAAAAGATGCTCAATGTCACTAATCATCAGAGAAATGCAAATTAATACCACAATAAGGTATCACTTCACACCTGTCAAAATGGCTGTCAGCAATAAATCAACAAACAAGAAGTGTTGGTGAGGATGCGGAGAAAAGGGAACCCTGGTGCACTGCTGGTGGGAATGCGGACTGGTGCAGCCACTGTGGAAAACAGTATGGAGTTCCCTCAAAAAAATAAAAACAGAACTGCCTCATGACCCAGTGCTCCACTGCTGGGAATACACCCAGAGAAACCTGGAACACTGATTAGAAACACTCCATGCGCCCTGTGCTCCCTGCAGTGTCATTCAGAATCGCCAAGATCTGGAAGCAGCCCGATGTCCATCAGCAGATAAGCAGATAAAAAAAATCTGCAGTCCATTTATGAAATGGAATACTACTCGGCCTTAAAAGAAGGAAATCTTACCCTTTGCGACAGCATGGGTGGAAATTATTATGCTAAGTGAAATAAGCCAGTCAGAGAAAGATAAGAACCATATGATCTCACTTATATATGGAACCTAATGAACAAAATAAAAACACAACATAGATACAGTCTCATAGATATAGAGGACAGACTGGCAGTGGTTAGAGGGGAGGACTTGGGGGCTGGATGAAAAAGGTAAAGGTAAAGGTGAAGAGAAAAACAAACTTCATAGATACACATAAGGAAAGAAAGAAAGGAAGGAAGGGAGGGAGGGAGGAAGGAAGGAAGGAAGGAGAAAAGAAAGAAAGAAAAGAAAGGAAGGAAGGAAGGAAGGAAGGAAGGAAGGAAGGAAGGAAGGAAGGAAGGAAGGAAGGAAGAAAGAAAGAAAGAAAGAAAGAAAGAAAGAAAGAAAGAAAGAAAGAAAGAAAGAAAGAAAGAAAGAAAGAAAGAAAGAAAGAAAGAAAGAAAGAAAGAAAGAAAAAGAAAGAGACTCGCCATGGCCCCCACACTGTGGAGGGGCCACCTGCAGTCAGCCAACCATAGTTCCACCGAATTGTCATCAACACAAGCTGAGTGTGAAGCCTCTGCAAATCACAGCCCAACTTACAGGCCCCCAAACTGGGAAGGAACCCTCTAGCGCGCACTGCCCTGTGTCACGCTTTAGCCTAGCACAGTAGTTCTCAGCCAGGGCCAGTTTCGCCCTACAGGGGACATCCTGGTAAAGCCTGGACACTTCTGGCTGTCACGACTGCGTCGGTCCTACCGGCATCTAGTGGGCAGAGACCTGGCACGCGGCTCACACTCTACAGAGCACAGGGCAGCTCCCACGACAAAGAATTATCTGACCCACAATGCTGGTGGCGCCAAAGTGAAGACACCTGGCCTGGAAGAGAGGAGAGAGTGACTCCGTGGTACTCGTGACTGACAGCGGTGACCGCTCAGGGGACATGGGGGAAGACGTGGACACAGGTCCCACCTCAGGGCCGCCAGAGAAATGGAGGAATACTGGGATAATTCCTACTGCAAGCTGCAGAAATCTTCATCTTGCACAGAGTTGTAATTCTCTCAGCTGTACCTTACTGTGGTCTGTGGTCATGAATAACGATGACGCTGAGAAAGGTGTGATGATGGCCTGTTAAATCCACAGATGGACCCTATGGACCTGCACATAGAGCGAGGGGCAGCCGAGGAGACAACCGACCCCCATCCTCTCCCGTCAGCTAAGAACCCCACAGGAACACTCTGCCTCCTCTCCTCTGCCTGTTTGTCCCCCCGCAGCTTCCTTCAGAGGTATGTTTATGTACCTTTTCTCTCCTTATTTCCCAAATGTATATTAGAATCTCTCTGAATGGATATTTTACCCTATTTACAATTATTCCCTCCCTTTTTTAAAATATGTATACCTGAATCATTTTTAAAATGAAATATTAAAAACAAACAAGTTACTATAAATGATACTTAAAAGCCTAGTTCGAAAACAGCTTGAGAAAAGGCAGGGTCAATATTCTGAATAAATAAAGTTATTTCAAATCAATAGGAAACCATAAAGAATGTAATTGAAAAATTGGCAGAGGGTATGCTCTAGTGAAAGAAGAAATACAGATGGCCACTAATGATACCCAAAAACCATTAGACTTCACTCCTAATAAAAAATTGTACTTGAAAATAACAATGAAACACTGAGCACACGTGTATAACTGGCGAACATTAGAAAGATAACTGCTGTTCATACACTGTGGGGGGACGTTAGAGAAAATGATCCAGTCTTCCTGAAAATCATTTTGATTACGGGTGATTTAAAATAGAAATATCTGGTTTCTATTTATAAATGCCATGGTGCTTTTTGCAGAAAGGTTATAAAATACTGAAAAGTATAAAAAGGAAAATCAGAATTGCCTAGCACTCCAACACTTGAGAAACAAAAAATTTTAAGCTTTTGCTACGTGTTCCTCGGTCACTGTTCCGGGTGTCTGTGGGAGTGTGTGCACCGTGTCACACGTGCAGTTGGGTGTGTCCTTGTTTTTACTCAGTGTTGTGTGTGCACATGACCCCTGCTGTCGTGTTCTGTAAAAACACGGTAACTCATGCTTGCACGGTATGTTGTATGGATGTACCGGTATAATAAACTGCTCCCTCCTCTGGGCATGGAAGTTTTTCAACTTTTTACACCTGCCACGGACAACACCAGGAAAACGTCACTGTGACTTACTGCTTTCTGTGTCTTCCACAATTGTGATTTGCCGAGGTTGCTCTCAGAACAAAAGGAAAACAGACACCCTGAGAAAACACCAGCCCAGGCACTTTGCCACGCACAGACCCTCTGCACGGGAATTTCCCAAGGATCCTCCTCCAGGCAGGGAGGCGGCTCCACACAGAACTTCTGAAGGGAAAGGGGATGACGGACACAGAAAACGGCAAACCTGCGGGTGACACTGAACGCACATTCGCTGTATCGAACAACCACGTCTTGCAGGTGAAAGAGCGAGCGGAGAACTCAGACACACGCCGACAGCAGCGCGCGAGACGGGAGGCGGCAACGACACTGACCAAGGTCAAAGAAGCCTGTCAAAATGTCTGGATTAATCACCGGTGGAGTAGCAGGGGAGTGACTAGCTTCAAACTGAGGGGCAAAATAAGGAAGTAAAATTAGAAAAATTAATCCAAGAGAAGAAAAAAGGAAAAAGAAGCACAGAGAAGGCAAAACAAAGAAAAAGCAGAAATATTAATAACAGAGTGGAATTGCCATAAATGTATGTGGATTGAATGCTTTAGTTAAGATAAAGATTGTGCCCTGGCTGGTGTAGCTCAATGGATTGAGCACAGGCTGCGAACCAAAGGGTTGCCAGTTTGATTCCCAGTCAGGGCACACGCCTGGGTTACGGGCCAGGTCCCCAGTGTGGGGCGCGTGAGAGGCAACCACACATCGATGTTTCACTCCCTGTCTTTCTCCCTCCCTTCCCCTCTCTCTAAAAATAAATCAAATCTTTAAAAAAAAGATAAAGATTGTAACACAATGAAAAACTCCAGTTATTTGCTATTAATACACTAAGTCTAAAAGACAAAGAAAAGCTGAATGCTAAAAGAGCTTTTAAAATGATATACCTGGCTCATGCTCTAACTAAGAGAGCTGATGTTGGTATATGCTCAGAAATATTGGAACTTTCACCTCAGAATTCTTAAATATCAACATTTGAAGCATAAGAACTGCTGAGTAAGAGTCGAAGCACAGCGGTAAGAGGCTCACGTCGCCGTGACAGCAGTCTTCCTCGACACCCACCAACTTAGCGATGCAAAAGTCAATCACCGTGCGTTGTGCACTTAAATGCCAAAGAAAACAGCATACAAAGCATTCAAAACCAACTATAACAGAATGCATGTATGACCTCAAGGTAGGGGACAATTTTTTAAGTAAGACCCAAAAGTACAAATGATAGGAAAAGGGTGGAAAATTGGGCAATATTAAATTAGCAATTCATATGCGATGAAAGGCCCCACAGAGTGAAAAGCAGCAGCGCCCGAACTGGGAGAGGATACTGGGACACCCAACAGGACAAAGGCGAGCACCCAGCATGGAAGAATAAAACTCCCATTTGAGTAAGAAAAAGACACCTCAGTACAAAAACCAACAGAAGGAGTGAACGGGAATTTAATAGATGAGAAAACCAGAGTGACCGGCAAATGTAAGAAAAGATGACACTCTTTCATGCACACTGGGCTGCCCAACGTTTCAGAACTCCACAGAAGAGAAGCGTTGGCAGAGGCACGGAACGACCAGCGCGTTCACGCACTGACGGTGCCGTGGAAACAGAACGGGCACTGTGGGGCGCACCCGGGCCCTTCTGATCAGGCTGACGGCAAGCATTCGTTATTCCCCAGCGACTTCATTCCTAGGCACTAGCCCTGGGAATACACTGCCCATGCATACCTGGAGATATGTTCAAGAATGTTAATACAAGTGCTGTTGACAATTTTTTAAGCTAAGGGTTTTATTTATTTACATTTAAAAAGGCTTTATTTATTTATTTTTAGAGAGAAGGGAAAGGAAGGAGAAAGAGAGGAAGAGGAATGCCAATGTGTGGTTGTCTCTCACGCTCCCCCTACTGGGGACCTGGCCCACAACCCAGGCATGTGCCCTGACTGGGAATTGAACCAGAGACCCTTTGGTTCGCAGGATGGTACTCAATCCACTGAGTCACACCAGCCAGGGCTGTGGATGATTTTTAAAGGGGGAAAAAGAAATGTCCATCCAACAGTGGAAGGTTATTGCTTGCAATGTCGAATACTGCGTCACAGTGGATGTGACTGACATCCAGCTACATGCAGCCTCACTGATCAACCTTCAGAACATAGCAGTGAGTCATTCCACATAAAAAATCATTCTAAAACAAGCAAAACTAAGCAAATTATCATAAAGGATGCAAAGGTGTGCCAAACTGGCAAGAAAATGCCGCCACAACCAAGAAGTCAGGCTGAGGGTCACCCCCGAGGGGAAGGCACGCGGCGACTCCCGAGCTAACGGAGACCACTGGGGTCGTCCTGTGGCCGACGCCCTGGTGCGCTCGGTATTGTTACTGGTAAGTACTTTTCTGTGTTTCGCAGACGGAAATTATTGTTTTACACTAGATAAAAACAACTCTAAAACGTTAAAAATAATAAGCATGCTAGTTAAAAGTATTTGTTCCTTGAGGAAGGTCTGGACCTAGCCCTTTTCACCACAGGACGGTAACCGTGAGGAAACCATCCACCTCTCTAAACTGGAAAATGCCAACAGGGAATGCGGTTATATTACAAGTTATTCGCCATCCCTGGAATTAGGCTGAAGTGTCTTTTGACACCCAAAATGTCTCACTGAGAAAACAGCTGATGTCAATGCTGATCAAAATGCTTGCTCGAAGCAGAAGTTTTAGCTCTAGAAGGAAAAGGTCTTAGAAAAGGCTCTGTGGGAAATTATATTCCCCAAAAGGGCCAGAACATGTTCTTCCTTATATTGTATGACCTTGAAGAAACTCACAGAGGGAGGTGGAGTTGCTACTTCCTCTCCCTGAACTCAGAGCTCTGCATCAGCCTACAGAGGGTGGGAGAAGTGATGCTCCGCCGCCTCTGAGTCTGGTCCCGAAATGCGAGAGAACGGCTCCCACTCTCTGTCTCTGAGCACTTGCCCTTGGAATCCAGCTGCCACACTCTGAGGAAGCCGGAGACAGATCGCGGGTGGGCGTTCCAGCCGGCAGCCCCCACCGAGGAACCACCTGATGGCCAGCGTCGGCGTCAGACACGCCAGGCTTTCATGTGACTGCAGCCCCAGCTACCAGCTCAGCACAACCGCCTGACAGGCCCACGGGCAGACCACCCAGATCAGCCCAGTCAGCCCCAGGATCCAGGACAGTGATAACAGCACGTGATTTGTTATCATTTTATGCCACCAAGACTAAGGTGATGTGTTATGTGGCACAGATAACTGGACCAAACTGTGATGCTAAGCTCCCTTAAAGCAAGTGCAGGAAAGACGACACGGAATGTTGAACAGACGCTGGAAACCCAGAGCACAAAATGCAGCTTTGCCACCGACTAGCTGCCCTGCTGGTGAACCTCTGGGAGCCTCAGTTTCCCCAAGTAAAGAACTGGGGACTGATGTCAACTTCTTATCTCTCAAAGTGAACTTTTTCCAGCAAGGAAAACACTGTCACCGCACTGCTCACTGGACACAGAAAACAGCAGAGGCCAGCTGACGATCCCACGTCACTGCGGGGAACGGCGTCATACCCGCTCCATCTGGGAGCCGAGGGTGGAACTGTCACCGCTTACAACTGAGAACATGTTGACTGTGTCCACACCTCTCACACGAGGGGCTACTCAGTCCCGTTTTTATTTCAGAATTTTTTCTCCCGCCTGCTAACGCTGGGTACAGTTCGCTCACAGCAGAGCCTAGCGAGTCAGAGAGGGCGCACCCTGGGTTGCGAAGGGCACAGATCCAGAGCCTGGCCGCCTGAGCTCACATCTCGGCCCTGCCTTTTACTGGCTCTGCAATCCTGGTGCATGCTCCCTCTCTGCTTCAACTGCTTCATCCGAAGAGTGGAATTAATAACACTATCTACCACACAGGGTATTATGAGGGTGGAATCCCATGAATTAACATAAACATAGAGCTTAGAACCCCGACTGCCATCTCGCAAGGTCTTCACGAGCACTGAGAGCACTTGGTCACCAAGCTGGAGGGAAGTATCTGGCTTTGGTAAAGCAAAGGGTACAACTCAATAACAATGTGGAAGGTGTGGCTTCACTCCCAGCCAGCCACCGCCAGGGAGGGGGATCCGGCCAGGGGACCGTGTGCCTCTGCAGGGCCAACTTGAACAGAAGCTCCAGTGGCCACTGCTCAGCAACCACTAGGCATCGACTTGAGGGCAGTCTGTGACCTGCTAACAGTTCCTGTACCTCCATAAAGTCTGCATCAGACAACTTGGGCCTGACACGCAGAGTATGACTCACGTCCCAGGCAGTGCCTAGAAGAAGAGCGTAGGAAATAAGAATGAAATCGTGCCACTGGGGGCGAGCAGATGCAAGAGGAAGGCGCCCCTCTGTCTACAGGGCAGTGCCCAGGCACGTTCGATGCCCTTAGTCTAACACAGGAGGAGAGATGCCAATGCTTTGTCATCCTGAGTGATGTCCACCCCTCCCTTCGCCCTTTCTGCTCCTACAGAAACCAAGGGCAGCTGAGCCGATGGGACTCTTTTACAAGGTTGCTCCCCACAAATACATGGAAATGCTATGGAAGCAGGAAATGCTTCCATAGCTTAATGCAAATAAAAGCAGGAAAATTCACATCACTGCAGCAGGTCACGTGAGGAACTTGGATCTCACTAGCAGGTGTCAGTGCAGTTGCTAACGCCAGTGCCTGCATCCTCTGCGACGTAAGGGGGTCTGCGGAAGATTTCGTCAGTCAGACGAAATCTCCTGCAGCATCTGCTTCCTGTTGGTCACTTTATACTAACAAGGTAGCTTTTCTCTGAAATTCAAGTGCCAGTCAGTTCCCTAAATGACAAGAAAGCAAACCTTGGATTTTGAGCAGCAAAACCCAGCAGAACAGGCTCCGCTACCCTGAGAGGGCGGGCACGGGATGAGGAATGCAGCTGAGGGTGACAGGTGTAATTAAAACCACGTTCCACTGCTGATCTGTCAGGCAGATAAATTCCACGAGCACTACATTGCATCAGTTTACTGGAAAAAGGTTACAATTGACTGCTCATTTCTTGTTAAATACACCATTGACTTAAAGCTGGGATCTTGGGACTTTGCTGTGATTAATGAAATGTCACTAGGTCTTTGGACCAACCTTTGGAACGATAGCAATGTTGAAGGTATTATGTAGATCCCGGGAGAAAACGCCCTGCATGCTGCTATCTTACTCCACGGTGACTCTACCATTTGGACACCCTAATCATGAAAACCAGTGTCCTATTATAGAACAGAACGATTCTAGGAAGCAGGCTGCCCAGCATGTAAGAGAAGTGGGACAATCAGAAAGCTAGGCAGAGAAAGGAAAAGATGGAGTAGCCACTGACGTCAGGATGCCAATCACTCCACGATGCAGGTGAGGTACGCCTGGGGGCAGCACAGGTGAGACAGAGCCCGGGAAGGGGACCTGTCATTAACAGCAAGCCCAACAGGAGTGGGAAAGAAAACAGCATCATTTCATCTGGCATCATTTCATCCGGCGTCATTTCGTTATAACATGGATGAGATGCCATCATCTGGTTTGTATCCATCAGCCTGTGGTGGACTCGGTGTCACTGGACATCGTTTTGCTTAAAGTCACAGAGGGTGAGGACTTCCTGCATGTGCTACACACTGACATCCCTGCCTCCATCACCCCTTTCGGTTCATTCAACATCGAATCAACACATATTTCACGGGCATCTACTTCAGTCCGAGAGCTGCTCTATTCACGTGGTGCTGATTCAAACATGGTTCCTGTCCTCAAACACAAGGACAAACACTCAAGAGGAAATTCCAAACATGAGCAAGAAGTGCCGCAAAGGGGATCGTGAGACGACTATTAGCCCATTTCACAGATGAGGAAACTGAGGTTCAGAGAGGTTAGAGCTGGCCATCGGCAGAACCAAAGCTGCAATCCAACTCTGATTCCACAACTGCGTTATTTTCACTCCATGCTAAGCTTCCTTCTAGCTGCAGGATGGAAGGCAGTCAGGAAGATGGTCCCCCTACACAGGCCTTCATGGCCAAGGAAGACTGGGCTCAGGGAGTAAATAACAGAAAGCAGGCAAGGAGGCTGGCTTGATAAAAGATGACAAAACAAGTGCTAACTAGCAGGACGACACACACAGAGACCTATCTATGAGAGGTGACTCTGTGTGCCTCAGTCACCCAGCCCCCAGCTGGGACCTGAAAGAGCAGGATGGGCCTGGGTAGGGACCTACCTGACCCAGGTGGTGTGCTAGGGACCCTGCTGGTGTGCTGGGGCCCGAGCAGGACAGTGTCCCAACTCCGCCAACGGGGCAAGACAAGATACGGGGGCGTTAACTTTGTGTGCTGCCCTGGCCAGGCCATGGCCCCAGATGGTCGGTCAAACGTTAGATGTTTCCAGAAGGAGGTTTTTCAGATGAATTAACATTTAAATCAATAGATTTTGAGTAAAGCTGATTATGTCCCACAATGTGGGTGGGCCTTGCCTAACTGAAGGCCTGGCAAGAAAAAAGACTGACTTCCCCTGAAGAAGAGGAGGAATTCTGCCAGAAAACTGTCTTTGGAC
This sequence comes from Trachops cirrhosus, assembly GCA_028533065.1. Lineage (NCBI taxonomy): Eukaryota > Metazoa > Chordata > Mammalia > Chiroptera > Phyllostomidae > Trachops > Trachops cirrhosus. The sequence goes on along the minus strand of CM052546.1, from coordinate 27,669,830 downwards.
TTGAACTGCAAGGCCCGCCCTTCCTGGGTCCCCAGCCTGTGGGCTGACCCTGCGGGTTTGGATCGGTTCGCCTCCGTGACTGCACGAGCCAGTTCCTGAAACCACTCAGCCAAGTGAGCAACCTCTCCACGCACACGTGGACACACACTCGGGGTGTGCAAAGGTAGGTCTCCTGTTGTGAGTACGTGAAACACTGAGTTCGGCTTTGTATTATTATTGACGGTATTGGTTACTGAATCGTTTGTTATTATTAACTCACTGTTCCCTACCCTTGTGTAAGTACACACACACACACACACACACACACACACACACACACACGCCACGCACCCTTGTCTGCAGAACCTCAGTGGAATGCAGGAAAACATGGAACAAGGAAACCAGCCCCCAGGGCCCTGGGAACCACCGCTCACAGAACGGGAGGGACCAAGCTGTCTCCCCGTTGCGGGTCGGCACAGCCCCATGAGACTCATGGGAAGCAAAGAGGAAGCACTGATTACGTGGCTCAGTGGGCTTTTTAAGGGTGAATAATTGATTCATTTATTCATCAGATATTTATCGAATGCCTATTACATGCCATGCCCTGCGTGAGGTGCCGGAGCTCTGGGCTCTGCCTGGTACGCAGCAGGCATACAATAAATACCTACTGAGTGACTAAAATCTTCATTCTGAAAACAATTAAACTCACTTACTTATATGATTGCTACATTTTCTGAAGAACTCCCAGGTGACTAAATCTGGAAGTCAGGTCCAGATGGCTGGGGGGCAAGGACTGGCTGGGGTGACAGTGGCCGGAATTCCGATGAGAGACTCGGGGTGCTGGGCCCTGACAACCAGCTGGAGGTCTTCTCCTCAAGCTGGTTTTGCTTTTTTAATTTTTTTAATAAGGTGTGGACCTTTTTTTAAAAAGATTTTATTTATTTATTTTTAGAAAGAGGGAGGGAGAAAGAGGGAGAGGAACATCAATGTGTGGTTGCCTCTCACGTGGCCCCCACTGGGGACCTGACCTGCTACCCAGGCATGTACCCTCACTGGGAATCGAACCAGCGACCCTTTAGTTCGCAGCCCAAGCTCAATCCTCTGAGCCACGCCAGCCAGGGCTGGTTTTGCTTTTTGAACCTGATTCTTTTGCTCGTGGGAATGTGTGTGTCACAGAGACCGTGTGTTCAGAGACCCACAGGCCCCAGTCTGCACGAATGGCATCGCCATCAAAGCTCGGAGGCCAGCTCTGTACAAACGCGCTGCTTGTAAGAATGTTGGGGTGCCTCGGGGCCCCCGAGCTGCACCTTCAGCAGAGCTAGTGCCCTGTCCCCGAGCGGTGCTGGCAGCACGGTCTGTGGCAGTGGGAGTGTCCTGGAGCCAACAGGCCGAGGGTGGTCCTGATCGCTTGAAATGCAGCTCGTGTGACCAAGGAATTGAACTTTTAGTCCTATTTCATTTCAACTTATTTTTGCAGCCACATGCAGCCAGCGGCCATCATGTCGGACGGCACAGCTCCAGACTGGACGAGTGGTACGGAGAAAGCCTGAGCAGAGTCCCGGCACGGGGACACTTCTCCTGCCAACCCTGCTGCAGGCAGATGAGCTCCTCAGAGGTCTGGCTGGCCGCCGGGCCCCCACCCCTCTGTGCCCCCATTCCTTCTCGCACGGGAGTAGCAGGACATAAACCTCAAGGAGACCTCGCAGCTGTCGGCTGAAAACCCCACTGGGCAAGGATCCGATGGGGATGATGGGACGGGCCGTGGGGTAGAAGGCAGGAGAGAGGGTGACTCAGAATGAACTCATTGTCCTCGAGCTCCTGCATCCTGCAGACCGGAGGACACCAGCTCCTCCATCTTCCTCAGAAATGCTGGGGCTGAGGGGAGAGGACTTTCCTGCTTTGGGACGCCCACACTTCCTCTGCTCCTCTCTTTAAGCCAGGGTGCTGCTGACACATCAGAGGGCGCAGCTGTCTGAGAAGATGGGTCTCCGCCAGGGCCGAGGGTCTCCTCTGTGGGAGGTGCACTGCCCAAGGGCGGAGTGAGTGGCAACTGCAGGGAGAGGACATGCATCCTCCAGTCATGTGAGGGGACACCCATCCTGCGTGTGACTCATGTGAAACAGTAGAAAAATCATCTCAGCCAGGCTCTCACCGAGCAAAATGCTTCGTCCCAGAGGAAGTGTAACCAGACCGCTGCCAGTTGTTGACCCTAAACGACAGAGTATGGGGCCTCGCAGCGAACGTCGGCACCTGGAGTGTGGCAACAAGGGGCCGGTGGCCCGCACTGGGCTCCCCAACAGGGTGGGTGGACTTCTGAGTAGCAGGGGGCCTTGAGGCTTCTCCCAGCTCCCTGGGGACACTGGGAGATAATGTATTACATGTGGGGTGTCACCCCTGGCGGTGGGTTTCACACCCCATATCACAGCTGAAGGGAGGAAGTTTGCAGGCAAGCCAGGGGGTCAAAAGGGCAGTGAGCAGGTATGCACCTCTCACCTGCCCACACACAAGGGCCTCTGGAAGCGAAGGTGACCTCGGAGAGGTGAACGACAGAATCAATGCGCAATAGACACGTGCGAAATATCCTGCAGAGACTCGGCTGAGAACAAAAGACTCCGTGGTAATTCATAACTGGTTTGAAGAGAAGAGCACAGCCAGACAGGTGATGTGTCCATCAGAAAAGGAAGCACCACACAGAACCGAGAAGACAACGAGTGTGAGAGGCAAGTCCAGGCAGCACCCATCAAACCTCTCCCTGAAGGAGAGGGGACAGATCCTGTGGGAGCAGATCTCGAAGGCATCTTAGCCAGGGGTGCGTGGGAGGGCTGGCTCCGACCCCTGCTCACCGGCAACCACACAGTTAGAACCTGGCCCTCACAGCGCTCTCCTGGGGGGAATGCAGGGCTGGCCTGCAGGGGGAGTGTTCCGCCCCCCTCCTGTCAGGCAACCAACCCTCCTGTCAGGCAACCGTCCAGACTAAATGAACGATCTGGTTTTAGGTTTTATACACCCGTCTCCTGAAAACTTGGTTAACAGGACTCCATAGCTGAGAGACTGAGCCACTCCCACTGAGAAAGTAAAAAGTTTCAGATCTGTAAGACTAAGTACCAAGCAGAATCACAAGACAGTAAATTTGCTGAAGTAAAAGCCAACTCACATGATCCTCTGTCATAAGCAACCAGCTGTCCTTCCCCAGCGGTAAACCTGTGTGACTTCACTACCAGCAATGGTAACAGCCATTGCTTAGAGTCTGCTCTGCACTAGATACCTCACATCATCATCCTGACATCATTAGAACCACACGGATGAGGTGAGGCTTATCTCCCAATTTTAAATACTAGGAAATTAAGACCCAGAACAGATGAGTAATAGCCCAGAGCTGGGTGAGGCCCCAGGCCTGCCTGGCTCCGCAGCCCTCGCACACCCGACTCCGCAGTGATCTTCACGCTCAGTCTGGCTGGGAGGCCAGTGGCTATGCTGAGGGCCAGGGTGGACACCAAGGAGAAACCAAAGTTGTTAGCTTTTCTTTTAAATGTTGGTGGAGAAGATTTAGTTTTGCTTTCTGCAAACAGAACCGAACCTGTGTGCAGCTGAAACTCCTTGCAGAGGAAGTGTGCAGAGGAAGGGAAGGGGGCCCGCACCCACCAGAGGAAGGTGAGCTAAGACACCTCTGCCAGTTCATGAGATCACGTGCGTTTTCTATGGGTCGGAATGCGTCACAAACGAGGGAGGACTCGTGTTCTGAAGGGCCTCCTTTAATCACTGGCAGACACACTGTATTGGAAACACCTCTCCTTCGGACTCGAGCTCCCGAGAGCAGGACCCAGAGCCTAAAACCATCCTGGCGCACTTCAGAAGAATCCTGGGCAGAATGGTGGCTGAAGGGATGAGCAGACGGAGCGATGGCCTGCCCCTCCCTGGGACGGCAGCCATTAGGTCTCGGCCCTGAGACCATCGAACTACTTCACAATGATTTATTTAGCATTTATTCGGCAAACATTTATTGCTCAACAAATGGCCAATTTAAAGGGCTGACCCAAGATGACGCGACGCAGCTTAATGAGCCATTAGTGAGTACGCTTCAGCAATTCAGAGCAAGAGCACTGGAGATGTTTAGCTAACCTCTTAATACACAGGGCCAAGCAGCAATTCAAAAAGAACTGTAGATCACAAAAAAAAAAAAAAAAAAATCCCACAGGAAAAGTATTCGACCTCACCGGTAATCAAAGTGACATGAACTAAAACCATCGGTTTTGGGAGGTGTCTACCAACAGGCAACACCAAAAGGAAATCTGTCTTTTAAAACAATGGGATTGGAGAGGATGTTGGCAAATGGTCGGTGCGCCATTTGGGGGCAAATAAGTTGGCAATACGCATCAAAACAGCTGGTCTTTGACTTAGTTACTTCATTATAACCCTTGTCTAATCGAAGATGTGTATGAATTTCTGTATGAAGATGTTTATAAAAGAAATTTAGAATAGCAAAAGAAGAAAAAGGACCCTGAACCGGGGGACTGGTGACACACTCGTGCAATGGCGTGCCGGCGCCATCAAAACCCGTTTCTGGAGACCTGACCGGCGGGGTCTGCCGTGTGCCCGGGGGGAAACGCGGGCTGCAAAGCACGACCCAGAAAATCATCCAAGTTGGTTTTTTTTAAACAAACATCCACACTTTCTGTATTTTTACCTGTACTTTCTTTTCTCTACATTCAGTAATTAATATAACGTCCTCACTTAACATTGTAAGCTCTGGGACTTTGAGTAAAAGACATGTAAGAAAGCCAGCCTTACTGTGGGCTAACTGGTATCGACTCCTCAAGGTCCCTAGGCATCTCATCAACATCGTAACAAAACTTGAATGAAATTACAGTATTTGAAGCTACATATTATTTTACTATTTTATTTTGAAAATAGCATAACAAATAAAACCCACAAAAACCTCTGGCACTCACGTGAGGCCCCTACCATCCCCTCATTCTGTCCCCCATAGGAACCTCAACCTGGGAAGAGAGGGGACCCCGTATCCAACGCTTCCCAGTAATTAAACACCAGATGCAGGCCCGCCCACAGCCCCTCCCTTCAGGGCGGAATGCCTTCCGTTCCACGATCGGACGTGCCGATCGGACGTGCCAGCATCACCAGTGCCTGTTTCCAGAATTCCTCGGATCACATGGTGAGCTTGGCGTTTGTGTAACACCGCTGCTTTTGAAAATGGCAGATGCATTTATGCCATTTGTCTATAAGTACATATTCCCCAATGAGAGAAACTGGCAGCTCTTTAATTCTAATTTATCCCAAAGAATTTTTAAGTTCATAGTATGTATAGTAATGACGAGTTTTGTTTTGCAAGCGTTTTCCTCCAGAATCGTGAAAGCACATCCTTCCTCGTAAATCACACGTGGCATGATCACCACGAGACAGTGGGTCACCTCCTTTCAGAGGGATTCCCGCTAATAAACACAAAACCAGCCTCCCCTGGGGAGTTATCCGGGACCAGTGAACCCTGGTTTTAAAGGGCAGACACTATGAGGATGGGGGGAGGTGTTAATATCAAGTTCTCACAGCCTCACTTTATCCCAGAAGAAAACCTTTTCTGTCGTAATCATAAGATCAGGAACGAAGGTGGCTGTGAAAAGGGCTCCGTCACACTTCCAAGGGCTGAGTGTCATCATCATATCCGCTCCACAACTGGGAGACCTGAGGCTGGTTCAAGGACACAAAGCTCAGCTGTAACAGGACCAGGAATGAAACTATCATTTACAGCTAAGGAAGCACGCGGTTCCTAGGGAACCGTGTGGTGAGAAAGGATGCTGCCGATCTGGCACCCAGGGCAGGGCTGGCCGGGACCCTGGGCATGGCTGACGGGCAGCTGTCTTTCCCATCTGACAAAGCTTGAGAAAAATGAGCACAAAGTGGCATATGCAGGTGGTCCGGAGGGCGGCTGGCAGGGGTAGGAAAGGGCAGCTCCAGCAGCTGGGGCTTGCCGCTGCCCGAGTCCTGCCAGAGCCGGGCCTCCGTCCATAGGTGCGGCCACCAAGCAGCTGCTCAGGCCTGGGCCTGGCATGCACAGGACTGCACAGGATGAATCCGGGCAAACCAGTGCTGCTCCTGCAGGTGCCTGTGCCGAGGTCTTTCTCTCCGGCTGCTGCAGGAGGAGGGGGAGGAAGTGAGCAGCCCAGCAGCAGCGTGGCTGCAGCCCCCTGCCCTGTCTGTCTGAACCACACAGCCCTGGGGGAGACTTGGATCTTCGCACCCTGCAGAGAGCCATTTCTAAGCAGCGAGACCTGTTTCCAGGACACAGGGGCAGACACCTCTCTGCAAGGCAGCGGCTTTTCCAGAAGGACTGGGCAGATGGGCAGAAGGACAGCCAACCTTCAGCAGGGTGAATATAGACAGGGGAGAAGGATGGGGAGCCATGACCAGGGACGATGCCCATCTGGGGCCTCTGCTTTAGGCAGCCGCCTGCCACAGCCCTTCACCGCTGGCCTGTCCTATTTACTGCGCCCTTGGGATGGGTTTTTCAGCACCTTGACTTGATGGGAGCAAAGTAGGGTCCTGAGGTCACCACGTGCCCACACCCTCCCTGTCACATGAATGAATCTTAACCAGGTCTTGCTGGGATCCTCCCTAGCACAAGCTGGGGCCCTAAGGGGATGGGGCACGTGTCTGCTGTAGCCCCTCACCCACAGTGTCCAGGTGACCACCAGATTCACCTTGTCTCTTGGCTAAGCCGAACAGGACGGTGAGGAACATTCGGAGAGGAAGGACCGGAGCCAGGACAGGAGCGGGGCTGTTTCTCCCTGCTCAGATGCCCTCTGTGTGCCAGACTGATGCTCCAAGCTGGGGATTCACCAGACAGCAAGACAGATGCGGAGCTGCTCACATGGAGCTCAAGTGAGGATGAGAGCGCAAAGCCAGGCAAAGCGGGTGGGGTGCAGTGAGGCCCTTCCACCTCCAGGCTTTTCCTGCTCCAAGCAGTTCCTGCTGCCCTGAGCAATGCCCCGGGCTAAGCCCCTAGGGAAACTGCTTCCGTAAACACTTACTTAGCAAGACATTTAAAAGTCTATTGATTTCTGTGCTCCAAAGGAGAGGTGAGACAGTGATAGACACAGTGAGCAGTTAGCAACAATGGGTCCCCTCCGCCCGCAACCAGAAGTGATTTCCCTTTCAGATCACCAGTGGGCAGCCCTGGGAGCTTACCGCACACCTATCACCCGTGGGGGCAGCTGCTGGAACCAGCAGGGGTTCTGGCTTCCATAGCGGCAATTAGAGGCTTCAGCTTCCTTTTCTGTGAGACCACAACGCCCAAACGGTGTGCGTGCTTGCAAGGCGTCTTTCTCTCCTATTTAGGAAGAAAGGCAGGAGGCCACAGGTCTCCAAGGGCCCGATCGCTGACCTCAGGTTCAATGTCCAGCAATCATGGACGACGCTTTCTCACTAGTTGCCAGACGTGGGAATACATGGGAATAGGCAGGAGGAATGTGAGGTGGTGTTGGTTAGAGTGTCATTCTGTGCACCAAAAAGTTGTGGGTTCGATCCCCCATCAGGGCTCATACCTTGGGGTCAATCCCCAGTCGGGTTGAGTATGGGAGGCAACTACCTGATGTTTCTCTCTCCTTCGAAAGTCAATGAGCATTTCCTCGGGGGAGAGTTAAAAAGCGACGGAGGTCTTGTCGTCCAGTGGTCACCGTGTGCACAGGTGGGGCGCACACTGGCCAACGGAGAGCTGTTCGGGAATGCCAGCTCCACGGGAGTGTCCCTCCTCCCTCTTGTCTGTGGCCAGGGCCAGTTAGGGACTGAGGGCTTGGGTCCCCCAGAACCCGTACGTTGAAGCCCTAACATGCAGTGCGATGGTGTTAGGCGGAGTGGCGTGTGGGAGGGCATTAGGTGTGGATGGCGCCCTCGGGCACAGCTTCCACCACAGGACCGGCTCCTCTGTGAGAAGGGGAGCGCCCAGTCTCTCCGCCATCATGGGCAACGACAGCAGCCCAGGCAGAGTGTCCTCGCCGAGAACAAAGTCTGTCTCAGCCCCTTGACCTCGGACTGCCTAGCCTCCACCCAGAACTATGAGAAACCAACGTCGGTTGTTCAGACCACCTGGTCTGTGGCATTTTGTCATGGCGGCTGGAGCTAACTCAGGGCCCAGCCCTCGGCATAGTGCCTGTCTCACAGCAGGTGGATGAATTTCTGCATGAGCGGGGGTAATGGCGGCTACCCAGTGTATGGATAACCCCTTCCATGTGTGGTTTACCATAAAAAGGCACATAACCATTCCCTGTCCCCTCCAACTGGGGCCGGCGGGAGCAAGAGCATCGTGCATACACTCTGGGCCGAGTGTATGCAGAGTCCTCTGGAGTGGGCTTTGCCCACAGAAGTCCCAGCCTTAAAAAACAAAAACGTCTCCTGATACATAAATATGCACTGGAAATAATAAACACAGAAACTAAGTTTTAGAAACGCCAGGCACCTCTGCTCGACGTTTGAGGGCCAAGGCACAGCTGGCTGCTGATGCCCGCCTGGGGCGGGGCTGTGGTGGCTGCACTTACATACTTTAGTGATCACATGGAAGGGGGTTGGAGGTTTGCCCCAGAACAGGCCCGGCCTTGGGCACAGCAGGCCTCTCTGCTCAGGGTGGCGGGGGCAGGGGACTGCTAGGTGTGCCCTGCCTGGGGCAGAGCCATCCCTCCTGCCGGCCTGCTGTTAAGGGGGTGACAGGAATCCTCAGGAGTGGGTTGAAGAAAGAATGCCCTCTCTCTCCTCCCTCTGACTTGGGGAGGGTGAGAGTTGAAACAACCATTCCAGCCCCACACTGTGGTCCCCAGACCCGAGGACCATGGAAGATGACACCGGATGCTGCATCCCTCTGCCTCGGGCGAGTTCCATGCCTCCGAGGCCCCGAGGAACGTCCCCGGGTACCGGATGCCGGCATCTGGCAGGGAAAGGCCAGGTGAGGCCTCCCAGAGGCAGGCATCGCCTGCGTGCAGTAGGAATGAAGAGGGTTTCCTGAGTGTGAGCCAGTGCAAGGCGCTAGTGACAGAGGATGGAAAGGATGCTGTTCAGTGGACCCACCCATGGCCCTCGCTCATGTACGTGATGATGGGAAGGAGAACAGTGGTGTCAGCACTGTCACTTATTATGAGGTCATACTGGACGCCCTGTTCTAAGTGCTTTACTTTGATTATTCCTTGAAAACCTCATAATGACTCAACAAGGAGGCATTATTGTTTGTGTCTCCATTCCTCCAATGAGGACATGGACTCAAACAGGTTAAAACACTGGCTAAAAGTGATCCGGCCAAGCAGGTTCCTGCACTGAACACAGGACTCTCTGAGTCTAGATACAGGGCTTCTCCGCACTCTCCTCCTCCGTCCACCACACCTTTGGCTACGGGGCCACACTGCTCATGTCGGGAGCCCTGGGAAGGGAGGGCTAAGCCCCAGGCATGTGCAGATGAGCAACGATGGCCCGTGATCCTCAGGACCTCTGTGCTCATGTCCAGGCTGATGGCCCTGTGGGCACCCGAATCTCAGTCTCTCCTGCTCCCCAATGCTGTTCCACACCATGCGTTGCCTCTGTGGAAGGCCGGCATTAGAGGATGCAAACCCAGATCACAAACAGTCACCCTCCGGCTCCCCCACAGACTGCATCTGGGTACTGGGCCCCCGTGCACCCCATGGGCAGTGCCCACACCTTCAGGAGCTGGGCTTTAACTGCGACCCGAGGGGGGCGCAGTCCTGACACGGGCACCCAGAGTGGGATTCAGCCTGCACACCCCTGCTGCTGGCGGTTTGCAGGCACCCCACGTCGCGCTGACCCTGCGGGAAAACACATCAGCCCTCTTCGAGGAAGCCTGGCTGCTGCTTGCCGGGCACCCTGGCGAGACTCACAGGTGTTCAGGTGGCTGGCTCACCCCCTGAGCAGCAGCTTCCCTCCCATGCCGGCCTTCCTCAGGTTAGGTGAGCACCACATGCCCCCGCAGGTCACCCATGAGTTGCTCAGATGCTTTCAAGAGTGACTAAACCAACTGCTGGCTGGGGCCTGCCAAGGCCGCCTTCCAGGAGAGCTGCTCTGAAGGTTCACGGGGCGCTGTCCAGCACAGCCAGACTTCCCCTCAGCCCCCTTGGCCCTCCTGCGCTTGTCCCCTGCTGTGGCTCTGTCCAGCACTGCCCAGTGCCTGCTGGGCAGTCGTGCGAGCAGAGACTGGGCGCTGAGCCAGGACCAAAAGGGCAGCCAGTACTGATTGGCTTCCAGCTGAAGTGGGCCTGCCCAGCACTCCAAAGAGGCGGGAGGGACGCGTTAACAGCAGGCTAGCACTTCAGGAGGGTTTGGACAACTGTTCTAATGCATCCTGATGAGCTCCATCTGCTGCCAGTCCACACTGGGCATATGTCTCCTCGCCCTGGCACTGCATTTGGGCTGGAAAATTTATCAGAAAGCCTGTATATGCCTTGCAGAGAGGAGACGAATGCTGGAGACGGCAATCATATCTCCAATCATATCTAGGAGCAAAGGAAGGCAGGTGGGGGAGAACACCCTGCAAACATAGACCCGGAAATCACGTAAGGGAAGGATACTCCCCGAAACACTCCCCAGCTCCCAGGATGCCGGACCACACCAGCTCGCCCTGACCCGTGGTGGCTGCCACACCGGCTGGACCTCGGCAGAAGGCGTTTCATACACTGCCTATCTCTTCTCTCGTGTCTGCGAGACGTGGTCAGTGCTCTCATTCACTTCTGAGCTGCAGTTTATCACAAATCTCTATTTTTAGGTTAAGAGCCATCAATTCCACAAACCTCCTCACACATTTTCACATTAGTATCTTCTCCAGGACTCAGTTGCCTTTTGGGAACCCCAGGTATTCGCCACCTCGTGAGCAACGCCAAGACACACGAGCCCACAGAGACGGCCACACCACCAGCTGCACTCACCCGCTGGTGGGGGGAGGCATTCCCACCTGCTCTCCCACACAGTCAGCAGTGGTAAGCAAGGGCCTACTATGTGCTTGGCCAGCACTGGATTACCCAGACAAAGGAAGCGTCTGAGGCGAGAAGGCTGGGGACCCAACATATTTCCTTTGACAAATAGTTTTACATTACAAATGTTGAAGAGTACATGTTTTAATACTGAAGAGGAAAAATAAAAAAGCAGTACTCAAACTCCCAAGTTTCCAGACTTACTCTAAGGCTACAAGCGTTAAGACGGTGTGGGAGTGGCGAAAAAAGAAACAGACCAAAAAGATCGACAGGCAGAACAAAGGGCTGAGGGGTGGACCCACACAGAGTTGACAGATATTTTTAAGAGATTTCATTTATTTTTGGAGGGGGGGAGGGAGGGAGAAAGAGAGAGAGAGAAAACTGATATGAGAAACATCAATTGGCTGCCTCTTGGCCCACGAATGTGCCCTGACCTGGGATCGAACCGGTGACCCTTCCCTTTGCGGGGATAATGCCCAATCAAATGATTGGGCATTGTCTCCCTGATTGGGCATTGTGCCCCTGCCCTCACTGGTCAGGGCACAAAGTCAACTGATTTTTGAAAAAGAGAAAAGGCAATGGATTCAATATATAGGAAGGAGTATAGTCTTTTCAATAAATGATGCGGGAACAACCAGGTTCAAACACAAAAGAATGAACCTCAACAGAGACCTTACACCTTACACAAAAATTAACTCAGAGTAGGTGATAAGCCTAAATGTACATCATAAAACCATAAAACTTCCAGAAGAAAAGAAGGATAAAATGATGTGACTTCGTGCTTAGTGGTAAGTCTTCAGGTAAAACACCAAACGCACAATCCGTGAAAGAAAAACAGACAGGCTGGGCTTTACTGAACTTTGAAGCATCTGCTCTGTGACCGGCACCACTGTGAGAACCCAGGCAGAAGCCACCGCCTGGGGGACAGGATCTGCAAAACACACGTCTGACAGAGGACTCATACCCAAGATTAACTGCTCGACACTCAACAGCAGGAAAATAAGCAACTCGTTTTAAAAAGGTACAAAGATCTGAATAGATACCTCAAAAATAAGATGGAAAATAGCCATCCGAAGAAATTCTCAACATCATCTGTCATCAGGGAAATGCAAATTAAAACAGCAGTGACACACCACTGCACACCTATTAGAATGTCTAAAAACAGGACGAAACACACCCGCCTACGGCGATTGCTGCTACGGGTGCAAAGCCGCAGAAACTCTCATTGCTGCCAGCGGGAACACGAAATGTGCAGCCGCTCCGGAAGGCAGTGCGACAATCTCGTACAGAGCTAAGAATCTCATCGTAGAGCCGGTGATAGCACCCTGCTGATTTGAACACTATGGCAACACAGAAAGCTGCATTCAGATGTGCATGTCAGTTTTATTCGTAATTGCCCAAACTAGACGCCACCAAGATGTCCTTCAATAGGTGAATGGATAAACAAATGGTGAAACAGCCTCAGCACGCAATACTATTCAGCGATAACAAATAAAATAGCATATCAAGCTCCAAAAAAGACAGGATGAATCTTAGATGAATATTGCTAAGTGAAAAAAGTCAGTATAAAAGGGCTATGTAATGTATGGCTCCAATTACATGGCATTTGGAAAAAGGAAAACTACAGTAAAGAGACCAGGGTTCCCAGGGCTCTGAGGGAGGAGAGGAGGGGTGGGTGGGAGAGTGAAGCCCAGGGAGTGTTTCTGAGTAGTGAAACTGTTCTTTACGGTACTATAAGGGTGTGTACATGATATGGGGGATTTGTCAAGATCCATAAAACTTTACAGCACGTACAGTGAACCTTAATGTATACAAATTAAAAAAATCATTTACGACCTCAGGAGACGCTTGGGTGAATTGCAGACTGTGACAGAACAGCTTTGGAAATGAGTACAGACTATGTGACGAAAGGCACAGGGACCCCGCACAAGCGCTGCACTGCAGGTGATAAGGTTTTCTCGGAGGTGGCGGGTGGGGGCGGGCAGTTTCTGTAGTCCTGCATGTGCGCCCTGGAGCTGAAGATGGACGGCAGGTGCCAGGCCAGGTGCCCACTGTCGGAGTGGGAGGCCGCCGGAGTCCATGTGCGATGGACTGGGGCGGGAGGCACCCGCATGGACTCACACCCAGCTGGGTGCAAACACAGATGGAAACGCGCAGGGTTTGGGTGGCCTACATGCAGCCAGGGGCGAGGCTAGGGCCCAGACCCCGATTTCTACCCTGTGCTCGGTGAAAAGGGACCAGCGCTGCTGGGAGAAATGACCAGTCCTATGGCTGGGAGAAGGAACGAGCGAGACGAGCCTGGAGCATGTTAAAGTACCAGGAAGTAAAGAAGCACTGAAAAATAACTCCGTAAAATCAACCGCAGTGAGAGGGAGTCGAAGGGCACGGGAGCCGGTGGGAGGAGCTCCCAGTGTTCACAGCGGGAACAGTGTGTGCCACGAGGTCTTCGGAGCGGAGTAATCCAGTAGGATTGGGTTAAACCTCAAGCACACAGCAAATGTCTCTGAGCCACAGATGCATGACTGCGTAAGCGAATAAACGAGGAGAAGAGACAAACTTCCGGCTAGGACAATTCCAGGTCACCAACACAGAAACGCCACCGTCAGGAACTAGGTGAACGGATGGCAGACGCTGGAGCCGGGAGGACTCACCGACCCCCAGGCATGAGTGCGGGCTGTGCGCAGCGCCATCTATCCAGAGGGGCAGCACGGAGAGCCAGGGAGGGGAAGGGCGTCCTGCGGAGAAACGACAACCAGCACCTCGGCCGGGCAACAGGGGTCGCATCAGCAGTGCTGACAGAGGAGGGGGGCCCACGGTGATGTCGCTAACACGGTGCTTCATCTCTGTGGTCTTCCTCCTAACACCCACAACCCTGGTCTCATAGGGAGGAGAACATCCAGCAACTCACAACTGAGGGCCTTTCTACAATTTAACTGACCAGGACACTCCAAAACCATCCAAGTCATCAAAAACAAGGAAAATCTGAGAAACCGCCGCAACCAATTGTCACAAGCAGAGGGGCCGAAGGAGATATGACAACTAAATGTAATGTGGCGTCTTGGGTGCCTTTCTGAAACAGAAAAAAGAAATTAAATAAGGACTTAGGAGATGTGAATAAAATATGGACCTTAAATGACTGTGACGTGTCCACACTGCTTCACTGGTTGTGACAAACGGCATACCAGTGTAAGACGTTAATAAGAGGGGAAATGGGTGCAGGACACGTGGGAACTCTGGACACTGCCTTTGCAATATTTCTGTAGATCTGAAACTCTTCTTTAATAAAAAAAGTTTGCGTAAAAAGTGGACACTGAAGTAATAACTTTGGGAAATAGAATTTGGTTGGAGACCAGCTGCTGAGCAACAGAGAGGCACTGAGCTCTCAGTGTGAAGGATGAGCGTGAGCTCTCACCGAGATCGATGCGGCGGAGGGAGGGTGCGCCAGGCCTCCCCCGCCCCAGGGTCACTGGGGCAGCAGCTGCGCGCAGAACCCTGAGAGCCCCGGTGTACATGCCCGCCCAGCACAATCTAAAATGACCCTAACATGGGCTCCTCAGGAAAGCAACGCTGTTATTTACTCCATTATGTCACAAAAAAAGAAAGGTAACATACATGTAAGCAGTAAAGTACTTTTGAAAACAGGAGCCTAGGAGTCTGGGTTCAGATCCTAGCCATTGGTTAGATGCACGACCTTGGGCAACCGGAATGCACAGAGGTCCTTTTTCTCATTTTAAAAATAAAGACAGCAGTACCTCCCATCACTGGGCTTTCAAGATTAAGTGGAAACACATGTGTTTTGCACAGTGTCTAGCACTGTGGCAGCTATTTCTTAAAATTTACATTGGAAAGAGGAAGATAAAATGCCCACTATCTCCAGGTGAGACTGAAGATCCAAAAGGATAAGATGAAATAACTCAGAATGATTTCTGACTTGAAAGAAATAATCATTCTAACAGAGATGGAAAACAGATTTCATTCATCGAAAGCAATCCCAAACAGCAGCTCTCAGTCAGAGGCGCCGAGGGAGGGAGAGCCGGAGCCGTGAGAGCCCACGCAGGGCGTTTCCGGGGAGACGCGCGGGGAGGAGGGGCCTCGCTTCCAGATGTTGCAACTTCACCCACTCCTTCTCAATACTTCGCAAATTACTTTGTAAAGCCAATCTAAATCCCATTTTCTGGAAGTTTTCGAAAATGATTTTAAATATCATCTGGGAGAACAGGTAAGAAGAGCCGTGAAAAATTTGAAAAAGAGGATAATGATGTCAGATGAAAAGATGGATGATGACAGAGCAGAAATGATTAAGAAAACAGGCCATTAAAAACCCCTACAGTTCCAGTTCTCTTTGTGTACTCTAGAATAATTACTAGATTGACGAAAACAGTATTTTTCAGCCCCGGGTCACAAACCACGAGTGCGGCATGAACAGAACTTCCTCAACTGTGAAGGGCAGTGAGTGGCATGGAGGGGAAAACCCCACCCACCACCGTCTGGAGGGAGACCAGCCGCCTGGTGAGCGCTCTCAGACCCGCTCACAGTGTAAGCTGCTCCTTCCAGTTCGAATGCCACTGGCCTAATGCGTCCAACATGAAAAAGTCGATCCACAAAAGACTAAAATGAAAACATAGGTGAACTTTTTACCTGGCCTCGGGGTGGGGAAGAGATTTCTAAACATACTTCAAAGCCAGACACTGCAGAAGGAAAGCATGAATAATCCTGAGTGGACAAAACACCAAAACCTTGGTCTATCAGAAAACACCATTAAAGGCAAAAAATTAGGGGGAAATGTGAAATACGTATGATGGATTCGTATCTTTAATATGGAACACAATCACTTGTGAATTATTGAGAAAAAGACCAACACCCTAAAAGGAAAAGTATATGAGGCAATTCAGAAAGAATTATAAATAGCCAAAGTACATGAAAAATACAGAAGTTAAACCTCTGGTGTAATCAAAGAAATAAAAAATCAAACTGTGACAGAGGCAGGTAATTGCCTCCCAAGATCCATTTTTCCGCTTTTCTTTAGCAATAAGAACCATAATTTTTAGCTGGCTCATTGCTTTTCAGCTTAAAAGTTTACGTTCCCCAGCATGCAGGCAGGATTGTACTAGACTCACGCCGAATTCAGACTGAGCTGGCCGTTGAGAAGAGAGAGGAATTGTATACAAATTCACCTCCCCCTTCCCTGCTGTCTGGACTACAGAGGGGCCGGCTGGAGCTCTGGCACGCGCTGGCCCACGAGGCCGTACGTTAAATTCTCAGAGCCACAGGGTGGAAAGATCTGGAGAACTGCAGGGTCACATTCCAGCCCCAGACTTCCTACCACTTGCCTTATTTTGTATTAAAATAATGTAAACCCTCTTTTGCTTACTCTACTGTTATTTGAGCACTAGAGTATTGATTATGTACCACTGAGCCAAAACCCAACTAATAAAAGGACCTTTTTTCTTAACCCATGCAGTAGAAAATTCTTTTAAAAATTATAGTATGTTCAGCCCTGTCCAGGTGGCTCAGTTGGTTGGAGCATCATCCCATACACCAAAAGGCTGTGGGTTCGATCCCCAGTTGGGGCACATACAGGAGGCAACCGATCTCTCTCTCTCTTTCTCTCTCACAAATCAATAAACATATTTTCAGGTGAGGATTGAAAAAATTATTGGATCCAAAGTTGGTAAGTGTGTCATAATACTGCTTATGATACATATCTTCTGGAAGAAATGCTGCCAGTGAGCAACAAAAGAGTCACAATAGGCATATCCTTTCACTCAGAAGTTGTCCTGCTAGTAATATATCCTATGAAAATAATTAGACACGTGCACAATTAATACACAGTGATGTTCCTGAAAGCGGTGTTTGTAATAATGAAAAATCAGAGAGAACCTAACTGCTCACCGGAGGACCAGGTATAGAAATTACAGAACATTTGTAGAGTCAGCATGCAGCCTTTAAAACTCAAGTTTTAAAAGAATAATTGATGGTATGGGAATAGAATATTTTTAAGTACTATTAAGGTAAAATAATAAAGATTTTAAAGAAGTATATAATTATACTCAGCCTGGAAGACTGGGTACTTTTAAATGTTCTATAACAAACATGTATAACTCCTACAGTTTTTTTTTAATTTGAGTTTAAAATTTGCATGTGTCGACTGTCACTCACCACGTACCTATCTCCTCCAGCTGGGTGGCTCCTTCTGCTGGACTCCATGGCACATCACGTCCCAGTCCCGCACGCCCAGCTGGTCTGCACCACGGAACACCCCTTCTGCTCCCCAACCAGTGGTCTTTGTGAGGGGGCAGATCCCTGACACACAGCCGTGCTTCGCTGCGGGCCAGAGGTTCCCACTCAGGGCCAATCCAAGCCCCTGAGCCTGGTCCTGGGAACTACAGCTCCTGAGTCACTCAGCCTGTCTAGTGCACTCTGAGTGATGCTCTGGAGGCCATCACAGGTCTCCCTCCCATAGACACCAATGTGCCACTATTCTTGACTCCTCGGGAGCTCCTGGCCTCACACCAATGCCACCTGTCTCTAAGTCAATGCTCTTTAAAAGGGTGTGCTCCATGTCCATTAGAAAATGTGTTCAGCTGCAAATAACAGAAACCTGTCTGGTGGCTTCTCCAGATGCCAGTTTATCAAAGGATCCCAAATGTACTAGTGTGTCCACATTTTAAGTGAGTTGCCTTGTCCCGACCACATGAAACGCAGCCCGGCTCTTCCAACCATATGGCTAAAGCATCAGGACGAAACGACCACAAAACACTCAGAAAGCGGTAAAATGCCCTTAGGGCCCTAGACTGGTAAACCCAATGCCAAAAAGGAGGGCGAACAGCCCAACTCTACACAATTATCACCTTGGGACATCAGTGAGCCCCACAGGCAGATGGGTGCGCAACATATTATTGATGGATTTGGTGTTCAGGGTGCTTGCCATCTTCTTCAGGAGAGAGAGCACAGTACCTGGGCACAGAATAGGAATTTAAAAAATGCTGGGTGGATGGTGGATGGATGGATGGATGATGAGTAGATGGAGGCATATTACTCACTACCTCCAGGCTCAATCACTGTCCTCAGTTTTAGAAAACAAAAACAAAACAGCTGTCAGAGTGCTGCCTTATGCCTTAGGTTTCAACTCTGAACAGGGCGTAGCGACCTTCAGCAGCAAGGTACGTGAAGTCACAGGTTGGTGTTACTTTCATTCACTCTATTTTTCCTGAACAGGCTAGCACCCCATTGGGCACAGAGGTAAACAGTATTTAACCTTCCTCTCAACACAGAACTGTACCATTCTCGTACCAGAAGCTGTCAACCCAAATGAGAGCACACTCTCGCTAGTTCCAGGTACTCCCTCCTCCGCCTAGACATGTCCTCTGTATTCTCACGAGAGCCCGAGGAAACACCAGCAGAGCATTCCATCCCGAAGGATACTCCGCCTCTGTCATCAAGGCAAAAACACTCATCTCCTGAGACACTTCTCCCTAAGTGAGCCTTCTTCCTAAGTCAGGAAGGAAGGATACAGGGAGAGAGACCTGCTTGCACCCAGTTTGGGGGGTGCCAACCATTCCCAATCCAAAGGAGCCAGAAACACACATGGCACTTATGTCCCAGCCTGAGGTCTAACCCCAGGATGACCGACGCCAGAAAGGCCAGAGATGATATCTTTGAACTGCTGAACCTGCTTCTTTACCTAGAGATCTGGTCCACCTTCAACACCCAACCTTTTCAAGGGCTCTGACCGCCATCAGCTCAAGTACACGCAAGAGCGTTGAAAATGGTAAGAGCCTCTACATTCCATCAATTCATTCATTCCACAAATGAGCAAAGACAGCCTGAGCTGTGCCACACACTGGTCCGTGCATACACTGGGCATGAGGCTCACAGCAGCGAGCGGTCTGCCGGGGAAGCTTCAGCAGAAAACCAGGTGGAGAGGGCAGGCTGGCAGGTGCACAATCCCAGCTGGGAGCCTGGCAGGTGCAGCCACCCTTCAATCCCTGGGGAGGCGGGAGGGGAGGGAGCTCTGGGGAAAGTGCAGGTGCCAGGTCCTGAAACCCGGGGAGAGCCAGCAGTAACCCCAACCCCGAAGGAACTGAGCCACAGGCTGGAATCCAGACAGATCAGGCCAAGAGAGGAAGGGGACACAGCGTGAGCCCCTGTGAGCCCGAAGCCTCTCTGGGGACCAGCCTGGCTTAGGACAGAGCCTCTGAAACTCTTAAGAGCTAGAGAGATGTGGGGACACGAATCTGCACGTCTTCAGCCTCAATGCCACTCAGGGTAGATGTTTCATAGCATTAGTAGCTCCCATTTTTAAAAAAGTCTTTAAAAAATAAAGATATTTAGCTTAAAGCCATTTTTTGAAAGTCACATTTTGAAGTACCACTTGGTCCTGTGCCTTGGTACATAATCGGAATTCTGATCAAACCCCCTGTCAGCACTAATTTTCTGGTCTTTGCCATTCAACTTCTGAGTTTGCTTTCACAGCATCTGCACCCCCTGCCTGGGTGGTTTCCAAAGCTGGGGCTCCACCACATCCCGTGCCCCACCCCCACAAGTGATGCGCTGGAAAGGCACCCATTTAGGAGACTCGCACGTGGACAAAGCATAGCTCAGCCAAGGAGAACAAGATGAATGAGTACTGGGGAGCGGGGTGAGGAAAGAGGCCCATGTAACTGCTTTCTGGTGGCTGGTTCTTACACAGAGCTTTGTGCACGCTGAATGTGGTCAAGTAGGAAGCGCTTGCCCCGCCGCCACCGGCCACTGAAAGCTGCGGTTCTCACAATCTGCAGACCCCGCGGTCTCCTCCGCCCGCATCACCACGCCTCACCTCCCAGCCCTTCCCCTGAATGGTGCCGACGATGCTCCTCCTGCTGTGTAAGCAGGGTTGCCTTCTCTTGCCACAAAGCAGGAGGTGCCCTGGACGCCCTTCTCCTGGGATCAGGCCAGAAATGCAAGGTTTCGCCCTCGTGACACCAGAGTGAGTCAGAAATGTCTCAGGTCCCTCAGACTTGAAGAGATCTGGCTGTTCTGGTTTTGGCTGCACTCCCCCCAACCCCCATCTGGGCATCTATTACTGCCTCAGTTATTGTTCTATATTCTTTAACTTAAAGAATCAAAGGGACATTCCTGCCTCCTTCATGCCTAATCGTCACAACCATCATTATCACCAAGATCACACAGCTATGTTTTTTGAACTCTGCCTTTATTTCTACAGTTACATTCGAGCTGACTTCATGATGACATTTTGTCCCTGCCCCCCCACACACACATTCTGCCCTCCCCACGGGCCGAGGCCCGCACTACGACACCTGGATCTAGGAAGAGGACTCCCGGTATTTTACAGAGCAGCTGGCTTTGTGCGATGGCAGTCATTTGTTTTCTTTCAATTATAATTTCAATTTATTTTTTATTGTAATGCTGTCTTTTCACAGCAATAGATAGCAGGGCAGTGGAAGAACAGCCGACTTCAGGACAGATTACAAATGAACTTTTATCTTTGAGGAGCTCGGTCGGAAACTGGCGGCTATCAGAGGAGCATCATGTGGTCGTGAGCGATGAGCCCAGTCGGCGGCCCGATAAACCCCCCAGAGCCAAGCGTGCTCACAGAAAGGAAGGAGGACGTTCTGAGGGTGTTCTCTCCCCTTAGAAAATGCCCTCAGGGAGGGCTGTGACCAGGGAAGGCCTGCGTTCTGTGAGCGCTGAATGAATGCTGGGAATTAGTTTAAAGTGTGTGAGGAGTGAGTGTGTGTGGGTCTCTGTTTCCAAAGGAAGACTTTGGTGAAGGAGACAGAAGAATGTGAGGGCAACAGCACGGGCTCGAGGAGGGGCTCCGAACTCCTGCTCCCTCATTTATAGCTGGGTGGCCTTGGGCACTGGAATGCTACGTGAGATCGCACGTCTTCTTGTCAGCAGTGGAAGCGAGGTTACTCCGTTGCCAGAAGAATCAAACGTACAATGAAGTGCACGGCACACTGCACACACTAAGAATCTCATACAGATTACCTCCCGTCACAATAAATCTCCTTCTTTTTTGGCCATTTTCAATGTTGTAAACCATGGTACATCCATATAATAGACAACCCTTTAAAAAGAATGAGGTAGACTCGCTCGACTTTTGACAATTACTCAGAATCCACACAAAAAGCCCTCATTAACTTCCATTCTAGTTGGGTGAGACAGACAATAAACAAACAGGTAAACAAGTTGTCTAATGGATTAGAAGGTGATAAACAGTAAGGAGAAAGGTCAAGGCAGAAAGGGGGACAGAAGTGTTGAGGGGGTTCCGAGAGGCCCCCGCTGTGCAGGGATTTCAAGGGGGTTGTGAGCTGGGCAGATGTCTGGGAAGGCCGTCCAGTGGGGGCGGGGGTGTCGGCACACAGCCCAGTGGCAGGGGCGGGACTGACAGCGCTGAGAGACCCCCCAGGAGCCCGTGTGCCTGGAGCTGGGCAGGCAAGCGGTGCCCCAACCAGCGGGGGACAGAGGCAGATCAGGGGACCCGATCATGCTGAGCCTTGCAGGTCACTGAAAGGGCTTCGGCTCTTCCTCTTCAGTAGATGGGAAGCCACTGGCACGTCTTGAACATACAGTCTACAGAATTACTGTGTTCAAGAGAGAAAGAGGGGGCCAGGAGATCAATTAGGAAGCCATTCACATAAAAGATGAGGATGTCTTGGAGCACAAGGGGGACAGAGGTGGTGAGAAGAGAAAATATTTGAAAATCAATTTGAAAGCAGAGGCAACAGGATTACACGTGGCATCTGAGAAAAAGAGGGTTTTGTTTGTGGTTGTTTTACTTCCGCAAATCAAAGTAAGGAGCTGCCATTAATGAAGAAGGTGAATGCTGCAGGAGGGAGACGCAGATTTGGGGGAAGACCAGGAGCTTGACTTTGGACATGTTAAGCCTGATCCGCCTACGGGCGTCCAAACAGAAACACCGAGGGGTCACCTCACATTTCAGTGCGGAGCTCGAGGGAGCGGCGTGGGCAGGCTGGCGAGAGGGAGGAAACAGACAGACAGACAGACAGACACACATGACTTGTACTCACATGAAAACATATCTACGGTATATAAAAGAGGCAGGGCACAAAACAGGTACAATACGAGTCTGGTTTTGGATGGGTGAAGTTTAAAAAGTACATTTTTAGGATATGTGTATCAAAAGCTTATTGGAAGCATATGTAACAAAAAGCTAATGGAACTGGGAGTATGAGACACTTTGCCGTAGCATTTGGATTTTATACAAGAATGTACTAATTTATTAATTACAAATGATAGCAGGAGCAGAGGACTGTTTGGACAAACCATCGAAGCCATTAATTTCTGGCGCAAACCTCTCTCCCCTGCCCTAAGCTCCAGTGATGACCGTGGCCACCCTGCCTCAGTTTACCCTTCTCTTTCTTTTCACCTTTAGCTTTTCCCAATCAGCAGGCATCAAGCAGGCTTCGAATGACCAGGAGAACCTGTGTCTGCTTTGCAGAGCACAATTCACAGACACAGGAGAACCTGAGTTCCTCAAAGCCAAAGGCAAACGCCCTGACGAATAAGGTTTTCTTCCTCCAGCAGTTGCCAATTTAATTCCGAAGCTTTTTTTCTTTTTATGTAATGACATTTGGAATAACAAAGCTCTAAAAATTAAATGTTCCTTTACATGTTTAATTTCTGACCATGATGCTGTACTGAATGATCAGTGAATGCAGCTGAATGGGTACGGAAAGATCAATATAAACTGCTTTTACATTGCAAGTGTGCCAGCCCGAAGCCCGGAGCCCATTCCACAACAGGCCTTGAAGAAACACTGCTCTTCCCTGGATGCAAAGACGAGTCTCCATTTTGCCCGGAGCCTCTGCAGCAGGATTCTCTCAGGATTTTTCCATTGAGACGTTACAGCAGGAAGAACTCTTCATCCTGTCTCTCTGGCACCACCTCCTGTTCCTATTTAAGCACATTTCCCCGCTCTGCTTGTGATAACTAATGGAATTAGGCAACCGGCTGTCAACCCAGGACGTCGTTCCCCAGGATCTAGCCCTCGGGTTGAAATCACCATTTGGGAGAAGAAAGTCAACGCAGGCTATTTTTCTACTGTCCCCGTCACGCGGCTGGAGGGAAGCTGCTGCTCCTTGTTGGGCTGGCCTGGCTGGACAGGCAGGGGGACTCCCTCCTCCCCCGCCCAGCCTGGCAGGGCCCCACCCGGCTCTACCTCCCGGCCTGGGACCTGGGGGAGGGCTTACCACTCCACGGCCTTCTCCAGAATTTGGGGTTGATCGGCTGCGCCCACGTCCTTTCTCCAAACGCTAATCTTTCAGGGAAAGAAGCAACGGAAGCAGAGGAGGAGCTGTCCTCGGAGACCACACTGTCCTCTCTACTTCCTCCTTGAATATCATTCAAACCGTTGCCGGTGTGGGGAGCACAATGACATTCTCTGCCTGATGACTGACACTTCAAGATCCAGGCAAGTGACATCAGGCCCTGGAGAGACGGAATCTAACTCCCACCACACTCAGGTGCAGACCCTCACCATCTCCAGGCCGCAGATGACCAAGGTGCCCCTGACCCTGACCCAAGGTGTGCGCGGTGGCAATGGCGGCGCCAGGCTGGGAGGGCAGAAGCCCAGGTCCAGGCCAGCTCCGTCTTGGGCAAGACTCCTTCTCTCAGGGGGTCTCCAGTCTCCTGTCCTGGAATTTGGGGGCTGAGCACGGGTCACCAGTGGTCCAGCTCTACCCCGCAGACGCACTCGAACATGGCAAAGCGTGAACATGGAGTCACTGCGGGGGAGGCGGGGGCCCACCACCTGGCCTTCCCTGGTCCTCACGGGGAACCCAAGGCCCCTTGGGGGACACAGTGGGCCCCGCAGCGTAGTGCGGATGAAGAGCAGTGAGATCTTCCCTCGTCGGCCATCCTACAGCCACAAAGTCTCACCTCAGCGGCGGGGGAGCTCCCGGTCCTCCCTCCACGTGGAGCGAGGCCAGCGGAAGCGGTCTGTCTCTGAAAGGAGAGGGAGGCCAGGCAGCAACAGGCTCGGGTCTGGGCGGGCAGAGGTGCTGGCTAGTTTAAAAATGTGTCTTAGAGACGCTAATTGTGAGAGTCCTCTGTTCCCCCCTGAGGTTTCCAACCACTGTGAAGGAATCAGGGAACAACTGCCTCCGACACGCCTCATGCTCTTTGGCGGGCGGAAGGGAAGGCGGCAGCAGCACCCGGAGCCGGAGAGTTACCGTCAGCTATGAGAAGTGACTGCACCGGGCCGTCTGTCGGGTGCTGGGAAACACCACGAGAAAGTGGGGGGCACCTTCCGAGGAGACTGTTACAGCACAGAGACCCAGGCTTAACACGGGAGTTCAACTTCTCTCTCTCCTAATAATTTTTTTTGACAATTATTACTCTATATTCTTGAGCTGGACTGGTATCACAGAGATGAGAGATAAAGCAATTAAGCAACGTGTCCAAGGTTGCGAGGTAATTGAGAGATGTGAGAGGAAATCTTTAGTCCTATTAAAAGATGCCCATGTCTCCAGGGGCCGTGTGGAAGGAGAGGTGCCAAAAAGAACAAAGGGAAGAAAAAAGTCAACCGCTTGGTTTTCTTAAAGCCGGGACGGGAGACTTCCTTCCGAATGGCGAGAGCTGGGTTTGCTGTGATTCAAAAGGCCAAAGGCTGGAAGAAGCAGGCGCACTCCACGATTCAAAAGGAGTGAGTCCGGCCCACCCTCTCACGTCCCAGACACTCCGGTGCACTACCGACCAAAGCCAGGGCTCCAGGAAGTGACATTTTGGGAAGGAGAGGAACGGGTAGGGGCAGGTGAGCTGCTAGGAAAAGCTCTGTTCACAGCTGTTTTCCTCGTCTGCGCCCCAACTCCGGGTCCTGGGCAGGGAAGAGGCGCCTGTGAAGCCCCAGACAGGACCTCGGCCCCTGCAGGCCTGTGAAACCCAACCTGGGCAAGCCCCGTCCGACTGTCCTCTGCACAGACCAGGGACAGCTGCCCCGCAGCTCCAAGGAGAAAGGGCCTGGGATGGCAACCTCTCCAGGGTCCGTCTGCACTCATCGAAGGGCATCCTCAAGTTTCCTGTGGCCTTGAAGGGGTCAGAGAGGGGCTGTGGGAAGACTAGCACCCCAGGGAGAGCAGGACACAGAAGAAAGAGGCTCAGTGTGACCTCACAGACATGGCAAGCAGATGGCACAGGCGGGCTCTCACGCCGTTCGTGCCAGATGCCGTGATGACGGACTCTGGGGGCAGTTAACTGAGGATGGCCACAACTCCAGAGTAAGCCGGACAGCACCAAGGGCCGCCTCCCACCGAGGCACAGCTCCCAGGCCCCCGCCCACACCCTGCTTTCTAGAATTTTGATACAATCCTGATTGTATCTTTGACAGTTCTTTGACAGAACTGACCTGGAAGTGACTATGTTAATACCTTCATTACCAGGTGGAGCCAAATGAAATATCGATAACAATAACACCATATTTTGACACACCGGCACCCATGAGACTATGAAATGCCATTCCTGCACGAGGCACAGAGACAAGACTGCTCCTGACACTGCCCAGAGCCCCGGGTGCCTCACCCAGGTGGAGCCTGCCCCACCGCCGCCTGCAGCCCTGGGGGCAGCCGACAGGGCAGGGGGTGGGCTGCACGGTCCCTCCTCCTCCCTCCACTCCCACGGCTAAGTGGCCAAGAGAAAGCTACCTTCCATTTCACCCCTGGCCTGGCCTGTCACCCTGTCTGTCTGTGGTCCTCCTCCTCCCAGGTGCTACAGCCTCAGCTTCGTGCTCCCTGCCTGTCACAAACCCCCATGAGAGCTGCATGGAAAGAAGGGTCAAATCGAAGGAAAAGGTCCGCCTTCCCTTGATTGATTTTGTCCAGGCCAAATGTTGTTAATTTAATCATTTCCATAATGACCCTAGGGACTCATCAATGCCCGCTCTGCCCATGACTTGTCCCTACCCTCCAGGGAAACGCCAATCAAACCCACGTGAAAAAGTTAAGCAGTACACCCTGGTAGGGGATTATATTCTCCTGCATTGCGATACTGTTGGATGTGTAATGAGCTAACTGCAGCCATTCAGTCTTATCCACAGGTAGTTCTGCTCCCCACTCATGCTTACAGAAAAACTTTGCTGTGCGTGACAGCCCAGAAATGAAGTCTCTAAGCCAGAAGGGCAGCCTCAGAGCCTCACGGAGAGAACTGCACCAAGCTCGATCGGCGCTTCACGTTAGCAGGCTCATCGTCACGGGCTTCTCGGGTGGTGTTTCTCAGACACCTGCCGGATGGAACTGGAGACTGAGTGTGGAACCCCGGGGCTCTTCCAGAGGCAGGTGCCCTCCGGAAGGCAAACTGGAAACCCAGGAGCCAGCAGAACAAGACATAGCCGTATATTGAAGGACTGATGAGCGGGATACGGTGTTGATTACTTGGTCTGGAGCGATGTTGTTACCATTTTTGTTGTTCTCGTTCCTGACAGGTGCACGGTGACGCCCTTTCTCTTTCTTCCTGATCTAGCTCTAGTGACAAACATTCTGAAATGAAACGCCTTCCACTGGGGCTCCTGTTCCACCCGAGCTCTCAGAACGCAGGAGCTGCAGCTTGCTGAGTCCCTGCTTCTAATGGCAACGTAGTCACTCACACTGGCTCAATAAAAACTTGTGCCAATTTTACCACACTGAACAAACAGATGGGCAGTCAAGGCCATGCCTGGACTGTCACCTTTGAGGGTGACTCTCACTTATTCAGTTATGACGAGGCCACCATTGAGAAACAAGGGCTGTGCTGCCTTCGGAGAACCACACCGCCCTCCCAGAAAACTGGTCTGTCTCCTCGTCACATTGAATCGGGCAACCTCAGCAGGGCCGATGCCCTTGAGGGACGATGCACGCACCCCACCGACAGGTGCCACAGGCAGGGCGGCGGGGCGGGTTCCTTGGTGTGGTGTCCGTGTCTCAGAATACAAGAGTAAATACAAGCAACAAACAATATGCCTGGAATAATAGAGGCTACTGAATCTTCCTAAGAAGATTCTCAACAATTCTCCAGGCGGAAGGTTATTGTCTGAACCCTGCATTTGCTCACCACCACGGGGCTTTCTGTCCATACCCCAAGGAGGGTCACGTGTATTAATCAGCATTTCTTACTGCAGTTACATAAATGAATCAGCCCACCGCGCAATGAGATAAGCTTCTTGGTAATCAAGAGTGGGTACTCTACGGCGATTACTTGTGACCACAGCACCTTGTGGTTTACAATGTCCCTGCACATTCTGAGTTAAAGCTTCACAGCCCCCACCGTGAGCAGACGTAGACTTGAACACCACGTAGGTGCCCTGGAAAGGACGATGTGACAATATGACTGAACAAGAGGCAAATGGATCACACTCACACCCTGTTCGTCCCCCTCCACTACAAACAGAAGACACTTCAGGAGATGAGTGCATGTGTGTGCATGCACACATGCACATGCACACAGGGGCATGTAGTGCTTTCCGTGGACTAGCCAGCTACCACTAAGAAAGCCCAGGCCCACAGAGGGCAACTTCTGTCTTGGCTCTCATGAAGGAAGCCTCAAGGAGCTGAGACCAGTGGGACGACACCACTCTCCCCCCCGACGAGAACACCCACAGAAGCCCGATCTCCCGGCCCCGCCCGGCCGGGGAGAGGAGCCGCTGCCCCCGGGGAGGGTGCTCTCCTTTCATGTGTCCCCTGGCCCTGTGCTGTCTTCCAAGCAGAATACATTAATACAGAAATGCTCCAGAGGGAACACTCTGCACCTTCATGACATCTCTGCAGTCCCTGTTTTGAAATTTGGCCTTGAGAAGTTCAAAGGACTTAGATACCAGAGTTCAAGGAAGACCAAGACGTACCCCAGGGCAGGCCCTAGTCTCAGATGCTGGAAAACCTGCCCTTCCTACACTGCAGCCGATTTAACCTCTCAAAGCACTGAGTGCTTAGTGCTTGAACTTATCTTGGACTAACAGAATTAATTGCAAAGATTCTCCGCTCTTCCTATCAATGGAAGCGGAAGGCAGTTCAGCTGAAGGGTCCCTAAATGAGCCCCCTGGGTGACGACGACTCTGACTGATGCCACACTGCTGGCATCCGGGCAGAGCTCAGCCAGGCCGGCCCTCCCTGACCGCCCGGCCCTGCTTCAGGGGTTCCCCTGCGATGCCCACTCACCATTCTTCTCGGCCTTGTGTTTCGGTGGCTCGGGCTCCGGGAGACACGGGCAGGGCCCATCGCACAGGGTGGTGAGGCTCTTGCCAGTAGAACAAGCGTGGAACTCCATCTTGCACTGCAAAGGAGAGACAGGACAGGCCTGAGGGATGCTGCCGAGTAGACTCTGCCCGGCTCCTGGAGGGGGCAGCCCGTGCCCCTCTGACCACAGATGGGTGCACGGGGCACAGCAGCCATGACGGAGAACAGAGGAGTCTGTCTCAGTTACAGGCCTGAATGACAGCCCCTGCATGAGAAATGTTTGTCTGAGTGCATAGTGTAACATCCGGAAGCACTGCAGAAGCACTGGGAGGCTGACAGCAATAAAGGGCAACCTCAACTATAACTGCTAATAAAGGTGTTAGTCTGAAACAACATCTCGGAATCCCACAGGCTCTGCAAAGACCAGCCCCTCACCGACCACAGAGGCTGCTTCTCTCCTTTCCTTGTCCTGTGAGGGAAGCACCACCCACAGAGCGCCCCTGGTTCCTCGGCTGCCCCAAGCTTTTCCTGGGCTATTCAGTAACTATCTGTCTAGTTCAGGTGGCACATGGGAGGCCCAGTGCTTCCCCTGGGGAACAAGAGGAGTCGACACTTTCGTTCCTACCATCCAAAACCTAAGTGTACACAGCCTTTCCCCTCGGAGGTCGCCTGCAGTTACCTAACTAGCCTGTGACTGGTGCCAACGTCCCCCGATCCTCAGATTCAGATTGAGAGCACAAGCAGGAAAGAGGGGTGTTATTCCTGGGGGCAAAAGACCACAAGTAACAGTCTTTTAATTATTCTCTCATTGTAGAGTAACAAAGTGAGGCTCAGAGAGGTTAAATAAGGGAAAGGTCAGGACACTTGAATGGGCCAGAGCCAGGGTTCACAGCCCTTCGGATGAGCACCTCCGGGACCCACATGGCGGTTTCTGCCATGCGGATGGGCTCTGCAGCTGGCACTGCACTCTGGTGGCTGCTGGCCTGGATCCGAGCTGTCTGTGAGTCCCCCCTCCATTACTGTGGCAGTCCCAAGGCTGGGGTTTCATCAGTCTTCTGCAGAGACCCAGGGCGTCAGGACCATGTTTGTATCTGGTGGGGGTTCAGAGGCAGAGCAGATAGGCAAATTCACCCTCTGTGCCTGCCGCTCTTATCAGGTGCCACAGGGAATATCTTAAAAGAAAGAAAAAGGAGATACAGCCACTGCCCTTGGAAAACGCTAGCGTGTATCTTTGGAAAATGCGGGCAGCATTTGCAAAGCGGCACTCAGGGGTGCGGACGAAGCTGGCTCATTATGAGAGGACCAGCTACTCAGGCCCCACGCCAGTTTCAAAGCGAGCAGCGAGTGCTTTCCGCCTGGTTCTGCGTGCACTGGAATCACTCTCGGGCAACTCCACGGCCACCCACACAACCCCTGCTGACCCCTGCAGGGAGAGGGCGGCAGACAGGCCTGCAGGGGCTGCCAGCTTCCTTCCTCTTCATGCAAAACTGCCTTCTGTGCTGATCCGTTAGGCGTCTGGGGTGCGCCCACTGTGGTAACAGGAGGTGTGGGCTGCAGGAAGGGAAGCCATGGCCCGGGCCTCCCACATCAACAACCTAATGAGGAAGAGGAAAAACCGTTCTTCTGAAGCCTCGAGGATGTGACCTTGAGGTGAGGCAGACGTATGTCTACGCAGGGATGCAGCACGAAGGCGACCCGCAGGTGTGGGCACGCCCGCAGGCCATCCAGATGGACAGAAGATGAGCCGAGGGGAATGCTGGGAGGCGGCTGGGGAGCCACCACCCTAAGCTCCATCGCAGGCAGGGCAGCAGGCACCCAGGCGCCCAGGACAGGGTGACGCCGCTGTGCCCACCCCACCGCCTCCTTCCCCCGGGCTGGCTCTCTGGAATAACCCTCAGTTTCCGACTGGCAGTCCTCCCACTATTTTGTCAATAGCAACTGTAAGCAAATTTAGGGGAAACTGTGTATTTTTCTTACAAAAGTATATTTTATATAGTCAAACTTACTACGTTTACTTACCATAACGCCTTCTCATACTGTTACTGTAACTGCCTGTTTCTCTCTGGGACAGACTGTAAGACTTCCCCCCAACGTCCCCGGCCTCCCTGAAACAGGAACCTCCACTTGGCCCCTGCCCCGTGGGAAACGGGACCGCCCCTCCCCAGGGACACCCGTCCTGGGCAGTGGATCCTGAATGGGGTGACATGAGCCAGGCGTGGGCAGCCGTTTTAAGACCCACCGCTTGGTTTCATCGCCTCCCTTGCTCTTCTCTCTACGGTGAAAATGGCATGTGCCAGAATAAGGGCTGCCTCTGCCCGGGGCCCAGAAGGCAGAGGACGTGGACCGAGCCGACGCTAACCCGCAGCTAAGGAGAAGCACAAATGAGGACTTAATGCGTGCTCTTGTGACCCACTCCTGTTTGCGGATCATTTGTTACCACAGCATAACATAGCAAAAGCTGATAAAACAACGGACTTCCTAGCAGACCATGAAGTACTTAACAACTGGAAGAGGTCTTAGTCACTGTCTCACCCCTGGCACGACAGGACAGCAGCCCAAGCCCCTGGCACAGGGTCGGTGTTCGGGAGGTAGCGCTGAGCCGTAGAGGCAGGATGAGAGGCAGCAGCGTTCATCCCTCGGCTCTAACCCCTGCTCCAGCTGCCCGGAGCTGCCAACTGGTGGCACAGAGAAGGCAGGCGCTGGCGCTCAGCATTCAAGGCGCTCCTGCGGAGCCCTCCTGGACTTACACCCGCCCCAGCCACTTGCTCTGCCACTCAGGGCCCTCTCTGCTCACCCCAGTCTGTCCCTGGAGGCAGGGCCTAGTCCATCCACTTCCTCGATGCCCACGGCACCTCGGGGACCCCTGAGGACAGTCACTGCTGTAACTCGGCGTCCTTGGCTGGCCCCCATGGCCCCTCTTCTGCACAGCTGCTATTGCAACCTGTGGGGCAGCTGGGTCTCCTCGCCGACCCATGGAGGTGCCACCAGAGAAGTAAGATTTATCTGTACCAGTGAAAACCCATGTTTCAAGGGCACAGATCTTTTTGTCTTCTAGGACAATGTGCGGCATTTAAATGAGGCTCAAATGGCTGCAACTCCATTTTGTATCAAGCTAAAAACATGCTGTGCAGAGGTGCATATGTATGTGGTAAAAGCTACTTTAAAGGGGGCGGTGGTGACGAGTACCTTGAAGACAGGGGTTCCCCACAGAAAGGAGGCAGGAGGGTGGCCTCGGCCCTCAGGACCACCGTGACATGGGGAACGGGGTGTGTCACGAGTGGGGTGTTGGATTCCAAGGCTTTGTTTTGTTACGAGGCTTGACAACTGATATAAATAATGCATACATGTGGCCCTGGCCTGGTGGCTCAGTTGGTTGGAGCATCGTCCCATACACCAAAAGGTTGTGGGTTCAATCCCTGGTCAGGGTGCATGTGGGAGGCAACTGATCAACGTTCCTCTCTCTCTTCCTCCCTCCCCAAAATCAATAAACATATCCTCAGGTGAGGATAAAAAGAATAATGCATATCTGTGTATGTATGAAATACTTTATGATAGAACATAGAAATGGTTTATAGGCTTCTCTCAAAGTGAGGTCCAAGCCATATCCACACCTCAGGGACACTGGTTAGGAGGAGTGGCGCCCATGGGGGCCCCTCGGGGACCCAGCTCCCCCGAGGGTGCGCAGCTCCACCCCGACCGTCGCTAGGCAGGGGCACCGGGAGCTCCAGCTACTCGGACATTGCGTGCATGTTCCCTCCCCACAGCATGGCCCTCAGCCCTGCCCAGACTCACCCACCCACTGTCCTGCCCCATCCTCTCTCCCCCAGGGTCTTCCTGGGAAAGAACAGATACAGAAGCCAAGAGGGGCTCACTGCCCCAGCTTTGCCCAGAGGGGCCAGAGGACTCTCAAAGCACAGGGCTCCTTGCTGGACAGGGCTGCACAGCATGGCGGGACCTTCACCTTCATACCATGTGGGCGCCTCGCACCAAGCAGCACCCTCTCCCAACCTACAGGGGACAGAGACCCAGGACAGCCCTGGCCACTTACCGAAGAATCACAAGGCTGGACTTTGCCTCGTGTGCCCTGGCTGTGCCTGTGCAGATCCTGACCACACAGGGCAGGCATGCTGCCCCTCGAGTCTAGGGCTGCCAAGGGAACAGGAGCCGAGAGAAAAAGAGGTGCCCATGTGACTCTTCCAGGGCCGTGGTTCTGCTCCTCACTGTGAACGGTACCCGACCCACCTGAGGACATAAGCAGCCTCCCTCGGGGAGAGGCAGCAGGGAGCAGAGTGAGAAAGTGCAAGGATTGCCCTAGTGCAGCGGCCTCCAACATTTTTGGCACCAGGGACCGGTTCTGTGGAAGACGAATTTTACAGGGACCTATCCTGTTCCTACAGGAAACGGGCCGGTCCCTTCTGAGGCCTGGAGCAGGGGAGCCCTGCCCTAGAGAGATGTGGGGATGAAGAAATAAGTGTTCCCCCCAACACCACAGGGCGTCACTGGCTCCTTCCCTGCTTTGGCCCCGAAGGACAAGGGTTCGGAGTCCCCAGCCACTCCGTCCCCCTACAGCGGGCAGGAGTGAAAAATGGCCAAGGACAGCAGCAGCCAGGGGCGCCCTGCGCAGCTCTGCGGACTGGCGTCACCGCGGCGTCTGCAGAGCTCTGGGCAAAGACGGCAGACTGCCTGTGGAGCTCACAGTCCTCAGCCTGGAGGTGGAAAAGCAAAAACAAGAGACGAAATGACATTCTTGGGAATGAATGAGGGGCACCCCTAAGTCCTCACTGTAGGGGAAAAAACAAGCCTTGGAGGATGTGAAGAAAGAGGAGGAAATGGTACAAACGTATTTTTGTGGATTTGGAGTGGAGAGCCAGTCAACTGGGCAAAGCAGCCAGAGCTGAAGGCAGACCCAGGGGCGCCTGCGTCCCAAGGGGAAGAGGCACAGGGCGATGCACCAGAGTCCCATGGAGAGGTCCCTGCTGCCTGTCGGGGGCGCCATTTGGCCACAAACACAAGTGGGTCTGACTAGAGAGAAGAATCATTCCTGGTCTGGCCTCCACTCTCCCTCCACAGGCAAAAGCTTTGCACTTGGCATTAAGAGTTGAATTACGTGTCTCACGAGAGATACTCTGAAGTCCAGACCCTGAGGACTTGAGGGAGGGGATTTAGAAACAGGGTCTTTGTATTGAACTTTAAAAGAGTCCATTAAGGCAGGCCCCAATCCAATGAGGTGTGCTTTGGGACGGGAAAACCTGGACAAGGAGACAGACATACGACATGGTGAAGAGACACGGGGAGGATTTTCTGGCCATGCCTGAGGCTGCCAGGAGCTACCAGGGGCACGAGACAGATTCTCCCTCACGGCCTCGGGAGGAGCCAGCCCCACTCACACCCTGACTTCAGACTTCAGCCTGGGGACTAGGAGACAGTGGCTTCTGCTGCTGGTATCCCCCAGCCTGCGGCGCTTTGCTGGCCTGGTGCGAACGCACTGCTAATGCAACTCCCACCCAGATTTTTAGAAGGAGCGACTCTAAGGAATGGAAACAACTTGCCTCGCTCAGGTTTACGGAGCGAGCGCAGATCCTTGTGCCAAGGACCCTCCCTTGGCTGGTCCTCCCGGAAGGACAGTAAATACCACCAACAGCAGCCTCCCAGCAGATGGACTTAAAGAGCTTGGCCAGATTTTATCAGCGGTGACTCACACCCAGGAAGGAGGAAACATGAGAAATTCAAGCCTTCGTGTTGATTTTATGATAAAAAGTTAAATAAATAATTAGCCATAACTATTTAAAAGAGGAGAGCTGAGAGAGGCGGAAATTAGTTAAGGACTTTAAAGCATGGCACTGGGACCCATTCCATACAAATGCAAACACAAACATAAACATGAACCCCGGAAGCTTCTGGGCCCCGAGATGGCTACATGAGAAATGCCTTTCCCAGTCACTGCAGAGGCAGAGCAGCCGGACGGAGCCAGACATTTCACGACGGGAAGAAATATTCAAAATGTTGACCTACTTCAAAATAAATGTGCCAGCAGGTTTCCCAGCCAATCTCTCCTTCCGTTTTGCATAACACCAACGTGTCGGAATGAGTGAACGCTCGCCTGCAAATGGCCAGTAAATCTTCCCCTTCTGTGATTTGTAAAGCAAAACTAATAACCTCTGCCTGGTTCCCTGCTCACGCAGGTCTCCACAGAGAGCAGCTCTCCGCCACTCCGCACTCTTCACTTTGCCTTGCGCGCCGTGGGCATTATTTTTAACACTTTATTTAAATTGCTTTCTCCACTGTTTCTCATCAACCTATCACCTATTTTTAAACCAGACTGTTGACAGTTCACAGTTGACAATTGTGTTCGCAGTTGATGAATTCTGATCTGTTTTTATTCCCCTAAAATCATGTCAAAGAAAGGGGGTGGGTAATCTCACAGCTCTGCTGCCTTTAATAACCGGGCGTGAAGTGAGCGGCTGCCGACTGCACGCGTCCCCGGTGGGTGGAAGGACGGCTGTCCGTCTCTGCTGGGCTGAGTGTCTCCGTGGTCACCTGCGAGGAGCCGTGCAGAGAGAGGCTCTGGTCTCATCCAGAGCTTCCCCAAAGGGGTGTGTGCATGTGCGTGTTCCTCCTCTAGTTAGCGAGCACCCACTGTGGGCCAGGCCCTATTCTACAGCTATGAACCAACAGCAGGACCAAAGCCCTGTTTTCAGGAAGGTTATATGACGGCTGCTGCTGAGCTGCTGCGGGCAGACACAAAGGAGAGTACGACACGGAGGGTGGGGTGGCAACGGTGTATATATGGGCAATCAGGAAATCTTCTAGGAAGATGACAGCTGACAGAGATGTGAGAGAACAGAATAAGGGAGCCAGGCAGCCATCTGGGGAAGGTGCACCTAACTGCACCTGAGAAACAGCAAGGAAGCAGTGTGGCTGGACAGGAGAGAGCAGGGAGCAGAGCGGATGGGGCACCTGTCTCCCCCGAAATACTGACAGCGGCCAGAGGGGGAGTGGGTGTGGCCCAGGGCTTGAGCTTTACTCCCCCCCACCTCTCTCTCTCTCTCTCTCTCTCTCTCTCTCTCACACACACACACACAGTTAAGAGTTCTAAAGGAGGCAGAAACTTAAACTTTAAAACCAAGTTGTTAAAAGTGTAAAACAAGGAAGAGCTCTTCTTTACGGAAGAATGTCAGCTGCATACGTGCAGAAGGAATGCAAGAATCAGAAAATCATCATTTTGCAGCTCCCTGTGCAATAACAGAGTCCCGACCGCTGATGTTTACTAAAAATAGGGAGTGGAGGTTGCTGGGGAACAGGACACTAACACAGTCTGACAGTGTCACCCCACAGAACACCTAGTTACTAAAAGAGGAAAGTGTACATTTGCAGAAAACACACATGTGGCAGTTAGCCCTTAACAAAGGGCTAAGGGGCCGGTTTAGCGCCTCTGCAGGGCACCGCGGGCACACACCCTCTGATGCACTGCAAAGCAGGCACGCGCCAGGCAGGAGACGCTGGTACCAGACCTGCTTAGCCCGAACCTGTCACTCACCGGGAAGAACATCCAACATTGAGGACTTTTATAAGGAAACTACCTGAACACCCAAAAAATAAAAACAGTACCTCATTGTTCTAGATGAGAAGAAATTAAATAAATGAAACAAATGCAGTAAGTGAGACTTGATTAAAGCTTGAAAAATAATACTTGTACAAAGCTATAAAAGACATTCTGGGGGAAATCTGTTGCAATTTTTAACACGGCCTGGGTATTAAGTGATACTGCGTTATTGTTCTGGCACGTGTAGTAACAACAACCAGGACGGTGTTACAGGACAATGCCTGTTTCCTTTTCTTGGGAGGAAGGTGTCTCAGTGTCTGCACATTGTTTCTAAATGATTCAGGGGGGAGAAGTGTGCATGCCCATTCAGAGAGAGACAGCGAGAGTCAGCGGGCGAGGGCGAGGGCAAACACCGCAAAACGTTAAGAACTGCCAAATCTCGATGATGGGTAAACAAGTATGTATCACATTATTCTTTAAGCTCTTCCATACACCATTAACCCAACACCTAGGGAAAAGTACATGTAACTTGCTTTGCCCCATGGTGCTAGGAGAGCCCTCCCCAGAAGCCAGTCCTCTTGGCTCCCCAGAACCACCCCCTAGTGCTCCACCACCCCACCTGCTGCAGTGGCCTCTGCTCCGGGGCCTCCCCGCCCCACCTCACCTTCTTCAGGCCTTTGCTCCAATGTCACCTGCTCACTGAAGACTTCTCTCTTCTTACCCCTTTTAAAATCATAACTGCATACCCAATCCCTTACATGGTCTTACTGTGTCTTTTTAAATATAAAACGTACCATATCTAAGGCACCACATACATTTCTTGCTTATCTGCAGTTTTCTGTTTGTCCAGCACGGGAGTTCCAGGAGAGCAGGGGTCTTTGTTTTGTCCACCGCCACGTCCGGAGCACCAGGCCCTCAGTGGTGCTCAGTAAAAGCACGTCGCGTGAAGGGATGAGTCACAAAAGCACTGGCCTGCCTGCAGAGTGAGCCACCCCCACCCCAATGTCTAAGTATGAATGAGAGCTAGGACCCTGGACAGGACCCCCAAAAAGGCAAAACTCACAAGATGACGAGGGAGGTCAAGTTTCCCCCAGCGCTAGGGGAAAGGGGCTCCCAATGGAAAGAAAACTGGTGCACAGAACAATGAGGAGGTCGCCTCTTCGAGGATGCCCGAGAGTGAGAAGGGGAGATTCGGACCTTGCCTCTCCTTGCCTGGCTGGCTTCCCCTCCAGGCAGGCCTCCCGGGTTTCCCACCTCTGGCCCAGCGCCACTCTCTCTCACCGCACTCACCCTACTGCACCTGCTGCACGTTTACGTACCTGCCTGCTGCAGAAAACAGACATCTTTGTCTAGGCCCTAGTGAAGGGCCCACAATTCTGCCCCCTGAAGCTGCTTTTCGGGATACTGATTTTAAGTTGTTTATTAAGAAACAAGACTCAGGAAGAATCTTTGATCCTTCCCTCTTTCCTGTCCGAAAGACTCAAACAGAGAACCCTGCTTCCGGGAGACCTCGGTATGCAGCCTTAGACTGATGTGAATCAGGCAAGGCCAACGAGAGCTGGACACCCCTGCATTCCCCCGTTTCCGAGTCACCTAGCGCGCTCGTCCCCGCCCTGTGCGTGCTGCTCTTCCTCAGCTCCCTGGGAGTCGCCCACGCTCACTTCTGATATCTGATACTTCTCAACTCCAGTCTCAATCAAGGCCCCCCTTGCTCCTTTGTCCAAAAATGGCTAAGATACCCAGTGTTGCTTCACCGTTTTGGAGTTTTCATGAATTTATCAGGTGTATGTGAATTCCCTATGCACTTGTACTATAGTTTAATTTTCTCCTGTTAATCTGTCTCTGTGAAGTTGGTCATTAGCCCAGTCAGGATGCAGACGGTGGGAGGAAAAGTGTGAACATGTTTTTAGCCCCCACGCTAGCCTGCAGCAGGCAGTTAAAACAGGCCTGTTTGCTTACGGGACACACGTCGTCCAAGTCACACAGCATGGCGGGAGAGCTGGGGTCGGCAGGCTCTTTACGCAGATGAAGGCTCCCTGAAAAGCAAGCGGTGGCCTCAAGGACATGAGGCCACTGAACGACAGGTTTCATTCTGAACGCGCATCATTCAGCTTCTCCCCGTTCCACTGCTGTGCATGGTGACTCGCAGACCCCCAGACAGTGAGGGCCTGGCCGAACCTCTCCTGGTGTCTCAGGACTGCTGACTGAAGAGGCCGAGGGGAGGAAGGGCAATGAATCCAGAGCTGAGAGATGAAGAAGGGAAGGGAGGCCCCTGAGCTGTAGCCGGGAAGGAGGCTGGCCGGCCATTTCTCAAATGGGGGCAAACGGAACCCTCGCACGTCGACTGCACTATGATGATGACGCGATTTGAACACCTACACTGTTGCAGTTAGCTAAGATCGCTCACACAAGTCAAGCTGATTAGCCAACAGACCTGGCTGAGGTGATTGGGCACCTTCCCTCCGTGCTCCGGAGGCGTAAGGGCTTCCGGCTGCTGCTGGCGAAGAGAGTAACTGTCAAGAACCACAAGGAGCTCCCCTGAGCAAAGCATTTTCAGGAGCTGCCGGTCCAGACTGGCCCCGCCAGGGTCTCCAGGAAGAGCAGCAGGCATCCGAGCTTGACTCCCACCTAGGGGTGAGCTCCCTGGGAGCGCGAACTGGACGCTGTCCAGGCTCACACCCCCCAGCCAGACACAAGCCCCACACACTCCCAAAGCAGGTAGAAGTGGCTTGGTGAAATAATTAATCCTCATCCCAGCAACCCCACCCCCACTGTACAGATGAGGAGAATGAGGGGAAGGAAGGCAGGAGCACGAGAATGGCGGGAGGGGGAGGGCTGAAAGCAGCAGAGCAGGCAGGGCAGAGGACAGGAGGGGAGGAAAGCAGAGGAAATACAAGGGAGAGAGCGGAGCACGTGCTGCACGTGTAGGAAGCAGCGGAAACCCTCCAGGAGGTGCGGGCGGCCACGGGGGAGGGGTGGTGAGAGCAGGGGCCTCCTCAGGAGGCCCTCGCCCCAGCCTGGCTGCGTGGGCTCGAGCAGCTCCAGGAGAAAGGAAGGGAATGTTCCAAGGTGCCGGCGCCTGCTGAAAATAAAAACGTCTCTGCCGCTCTCAGTGCCCGTGAGAGGCCTGTCTCTACAGCTGTCCCTGCTTCCTCGGAGGGCCCCGCCCACGGGAAGCCACCTGCCCCACTGCTCGTCCTCCCCCAGGGCTGGGGCAGGTTCTGCGGCAGACAGGATGCTGGCGGGGTGCTGGTGGCAGGCGAGCAGAGGTGGCACCTAATTTCTCTCCTGACTCTCGCCGCTCCAGCTGTGGTGATGGAAGGAGAGAGAGCCCAGGCTCTGTCTGCCTCTCTCTCTGCAAACCTGGGAGGCATCTGCCACTCGGGCTCCACTGCTCACTAAAGGTGAGAATCTGGGCAATCTGCACAGCCTGACCGCACCTCCTTTCCTCATCACTAAAGAAAGGTAATCCCCGTCCTGCAGCAGCGGTCTCGGGGAGAACAGAACGGGAAAGGAAGAGACCCCTGGTGCCCTGTGGCTGCTCCTGGCACAAGGTAGTCGGTGCAGCTCCGTTCCTCCCTCCAACCCTCCGGACCCTGCCTCATTCTCCCCTTCCTCCAAGGCTCTGCACACCTGAATGAGCTCTGTGAAATGCAAATGTGTGTGGTACTCCCATTCCTTGTTCCCTTCACCTCCACATAACGCCTTGGAGCCCAGCAGAAAAGGTCCCTGATGATCTAGGCCCCACTTGCCCCTCCACCCTCATTCCTTTGCTTCTCTCCCAAACACACGCAAAGCTGAGGCCCTGACCGCACTTCCCCAACAGCATCGCCCCAATCCCTCCACCACGGTTCTCCGCCCTCCTCCCCGCCTGCCCCTGCTTGGATGGGATGCCCTCTCGCCTGGGCGCCTTTCTGTTCTCCTCCCCTCACCCTCCCCACGCAGGCCGTGTGCCCTGGGAGGGCACTCGGCAACAACTGCTGCTCCTGGCGACCGCCCTGGCCCCAGACACACCTCCCACCTGTGCCGCCGACCTCCCCCTGCCCGTGCCCCGGCCTCCGGCTTCCTCTTGTCCCCTAGTGTTCCTTCATTCACAGTGGAGCTGCCACACTTCGGGGCTTTTCTGTGCTACAGCTGCAGCAAGACTTATCAATAT
Organism: Trachops cirrhosus; assembly: GCA_028533065.1. Classification (NCBI taxonomy): domain Eukaryota; kingdom Metazoa; phylum Chordata; class Mammalia; order Chiroptera; family Phyllostomidae; genus Trachops; species Trachops cirrhosus. Next base: position 27,630,017 of record CM052546.1, on the reverse strand, counting down.
ATATAGTTCATTAAATATGTGTAATTGTTTGCTACAATTAGCCATCGTGGCACCAGGCACTGAGTGGAAAGCCTTAGCTATACTCTCTCCTTTAACTTTCATCGCAGCCTCTGCACCATAAGAACTACTGCGCCACCTTACACAGGAAGAAGCTCAGACTGAGACACCACATTTGCCCAGGGACAGCCAGCTCTGAGATGCAGAGCCAAGGTTCAAACCCAGGCTCTCCGACCCTGAAGCCTGTGTTCCTAAGAGGTCAAATACGTATATGGTCCCCTTCACGGTGTCTACCAAGGTCAGGGAATGGTCCTTCCAGTCAGCCCACGGCACCTGCAGGAACTGCTCTCACACAGAGAAAGCCAAGTCATACTTCCTGGTGGTGGGGGGGGGATTCCCTGGGAACTGTCCCAAGGTCGCACGGATCTGGTCAGGTGGAGAGGTGGTGTCCCTCCCAGTGTCCAGCAGGGCTCCATGAGGGCAGGGCTCTTGGTCTTTTCACTCCCTGATGCATCTTAGGCACCTAGAACAGTGCCCAGCACCCAGTAGGCCCTCGTTTGTTCAGTGAAAGAGTATGTGAACGAGACAGAAAACAAGCCCCCAGAAGTGCTGCCAGACCTATCACCAAAGAAAGAATGAGTTTCTCAGAGAAATGGAAGAAAACCCCAGACAGAGGGGCTGCAGCAGAGAGAGCACGTCGCAGCCACCGAAGGTGGGGTGGGAGGATCATGCTGCTGAGGAGCAGAAAGGCCGGAGCCTGCGGAAGTCCACGTCAGGTCCATCACCTCCACAGAGTGGCCTAGCGCAGGCCTCTTCTGCGGCTTCAAACCAATTTTCTCCTGGTTCTGAACTCCCAAGAATGCAGACTTCCCAGGCACCTCGTCACTGGAGCTCAAAGGAAGGCAAAGCCACCCCTCTGTTCCGATCTCCACAGCCGGGGGCCTCCTGCCTCCGCCCCAGCGCTTCTGGGGGGCGATCTGGGTCGCCCGCCTCATGTTGCCGGCACCCCTTTGCCATCACTGCCAGGCTGCAGAGAGAGACCCCTGACTCTCGTTTGCTGAAGCGGTGACCTGCCTGAGGGCATCGGCCCAGAGCCCCTCTGCTCCCAAAAATACAGAGACTCCCCACGCAGGGCGGGAGAAGCGCAGATGGAGGACGAGGAGCGGCCGGTTTCCAGGGGGATGGAATCCATGCTGGGCCCCAGCAGCCCCTGACATTCTGAAAATCAGAAAACAGACGCCAGCTAAGCATCTCCACCAACTCTTCTCCAGAGCTAACACCTCACAAGGTTAAAAAAAAAACACGCCGGCTGCTGCGCCCGACCTCGTGTCTGCTCTGCAGCCCAGCTCCTTCCTCTCCTCCACTCTCTGCAGAGAATGAACCTTTCCGAATAAGGCCCACAGACGTTCACTAGAGCCAACAAGAACGAAATGAGAGATAAAGGTGACCAAAAATGCCAAAGCAGACTTTTGACCCAAAGCAACAAGATTAAGGTCATATTTTAAAAATGAAACAGTAACTTCAACTCCGAATTCTAGTTTTACTGCTTAGAGATGAGGGAGCCTGGAGTGTGCAATTAAAAAGCCACATAACTCAGCGGGGATCTCCCCGGCTTGGCCTCACCTCCATGAAAGATACGTTTAAGTAGTAAAATCCCCTTCCGAGAGTTCGTGCTCTGATGAGACTGAGCTGTGAAAGTGGCGGGGTGGACAGAGTCTGCCATTTTTCCTTCCTTTTGATCACACCCCCAGAGAGGCCTCATCTCATTTCTCCGAGGACCTCATGAACTGTGAGACAGCTAGACCAGATGCCCTGTGAGGCTGACCTTGACCATTCTGCCCCATGAAGCAAACAGGGGCTCAGGGTTCCCACTGCTCAAGTCTCATCATTCATGGGAACTCCAAGCCCCTTTGGGCCTTCTGCTGAGGCCAAAACTAGAACCTGAAACGTCCATGCCTGGGCACAGGCAAACTTACAAGGCTTGGGAGGTTCACACCTCTGATGCTGCGATGCAGGTACTGGGTAACTTCTCGGCATGACCAGCCCAGGGGACAAAGGGGAATATGTGCAAAAAGCTCAGCCTTTCAATGAGATGTTGAGTCCCCCACCAGGCGAGCAGGGATGGGTATGCAGACAGACTGAAGGGGCAAGCACTGGCATGGGTCCAGGAGAGAGGGACAAGAATAGGGACCCGGCTATAAGGAGGCAGGCATCTGGGGACAAGAGGCCATTAGAAGGCCTTGTGAAGGCCAAAGAGTATGATGAGGGTAGATGATGATGCATGACAGTTGTCAGGTCCTGAGGAAATGGGACAAAAGACAAGCCATTGGTTGGTGCAGGTTTTCTGAGTCAGTTAGCCTCCCGTCTCCAGCTGGGCTGAGAGTCCTTTGGGGGTGCGATGGGGCCGGGAAGGCCCTACAGTCTGGGCTGGGCCTCAGTCTGCAGAGGTCTGAGCAAAGTGGTACAGCTTCAAAGATCAAGAGCTCATTACCCATTCAGTCCTCAGAGCCAAGCTTCCCACAAGCCTCTGCTTCCCCTGATTTCAAAGTTAGAAAGTTCAAATTAGTCTCCTCCTGCCCCCACCAAGTTTCTACTTGCATATTTTGATGTCAATCCAGAATCTGTGTTAATCAGGCCAAAATTCATTAATGGTGGCTGGCTGTGATCTCCAGGAAGCTAGCTGCCCACCCCCATCTAATGTAATTTGGGTTTCCTACGGCTGAGTGATTTTTCAAACACTGTAGCAGCAAACTCTGGAGGGACCCCCACACAGGCCTGGCACAGCTCGTGTCTCGCAGGGCCTGGCGCGGTGTGCGCGCTCCCTCCTGTGTTGGGGACTTCCACGCTGCACGGCAATAACGAGCCCTCGCATTGCGGTGCTCCTCATCATGTCATTGCCACAGATAATTAAGTTCATCCATTATCTCCCTCTCTTTGCTGCGTTGGGAGGATGCCACTTCGAAGCTCACAGGGGAGCCAATATATCAGCCACTGAGATCCTCGGGAACGGTGCCGCTGACTTCCCAGAAGAGCAGATGAGTCAGAGCAGAAGCTCCGGAATCATCTGACCTGGCTGTAAATCTGCCCTGGCTCTCGACTTCCTAGCACTGAAAAAATTAATTAACCCTCCTATGCCTTAGTTTCCCAATCTGTAAAATGGGGTGAAGTAATAACACCTGCCTCAGTGGACTGTTGTACTCCATTTATTCAGCTCACATTTGTTGAGCACCTACTATGTGCCAGGCAGTGCTCTAGTACTTGGGGTATCGTGGTGAACAGAGCCTTAGAGCCTTAGAGCCTTAGAGCAAGGCTCACACTCTAAGAAGGAGGCCAGATGCAGGCTGACCTCGTGGATTGTGCTTCACGTTATTGTGCTTCACCATTTTTTTTTAACAAATTAAAAGCAAGATCTTCCACCAGCAAAAAGATTACGACTTGCTTTACTGTGATGTTCGCTTAACTTTGGTGGTCTGGAATGGAACCCACAGCATCTCTGAGCTGTGCCTGCACTAGAAAATAATCGGTATGACATGAGACGGTGCATGTAAAGCACCTGGAACAAGGCCAGGCATGGGCAGGGGCTGTGGGAAAGCTGGGACACACAGGGCGCCTTTGGGACACACATCTCCCGGCCACGCCTGACCGTGGGGGGCATGATGATGGGGAGGAAGAATGACATTTCTTCAGCCTTCATCTTGGGGACACCTGCTGGGCACCCCTCCCTCCAGTGTGACCGGAGGAAGTGATGATGCAGTAAGAATCCCCCTGGGGTCAGGAGGGAGGCGACATCGGGGAGAGGGAAGGATGCAGAGGCAGGCAAACCCAGACTCAAATCGTAGCTCTTCCTTGCTTGCCCTATGACCTAAAGAAAGTCCCTTCACCCTCTGAGGCTCGGTTTCTGCACCTATAAAATGGGCATGATAGTGGCCCCTGCCTTGTTGCACTGTGACAACTAACCAGGATGATGGCCAGGCTCAGCCCAGGGCCCAGCGCAGGGCAAGTGTCTGTTCCTGTCTGCCAGCCCCACCCTCGCCCATGCTGACTCAGGCAGCCGCAGCTGCTACGGAGCCTTCCTTCCATTTCTGAGACGATGCCAGTGCGCCCGGGCCATACAGGGAGGAAACACCAAGACTGAGATGTAGGGCCACTCTGAACGAACCACGGGTTTGCAGCATTTGAGAGGAGCAGGCAGGCGGGCGACACTTCCCGAAGCAGCAACTCAGCTGCAGCAACATGAGCCCACTCACCGGCTGTAGGAGACGGGCTGCCCCTCCTGACTTTCTCGCACCAGAAGCGGGGAGGAGGCCTCTGGGAGAGGGCAAGGAGGGGACGGCTTTGGACAAAGAGACCAGTGCCCTGTGGACCCTCGGAACAGTGCTGCTCTCCACACCGACTGGAAAGGAAGAGCCTCATTGTTCACAGGGGAGTGAGGAAAGGTAAAGCCAGGTGCACCCCTTACAAATGAAAACGGCAAAGTCCACGCCTGTCCAACTAATCCCGCAGTGAATGCCCAGTGACAACAACAACTGATGTGGACGGCGACTACTGAAAGCAGAGCTTTGCATCCATTAGCTCATTTGATCCCCACAATAAACAAAAATACTTGACAATCAGGTGGTGCAGAACTGCACTTCACCGTCGTCATCTGACCCAGCGTGAAGCCCCGCCCCCGGTGCCACCAGGCAGTGCCCCTGAGGGCTGGGCCAGACCTCAGCTGGGCCCGGTCCTCCCACACACTGGTTCAGGCCGGTTACAGTACCTACTTCCAGGGCTGTTCGTTTTTTTTTATCCTTACCCAAGGACATTTTTTCATTGCTTTTAGAGAGAATGGAAGAGAAAGAGGGCGACACAGAGAGAGAAACATCAACTGGTTGCTTCCTGTACACCCTGGACCAGGAATCATATGCACCCTGACTGGGAATCGAACCCAAGACCTTTTGGTTACCAGACAACTCTCCAACCAACTGAGCCACACCAATCAGGGCTAGGACTGTTAAATTTAAGGTGAATGAATTTTCAAATGCTCATCAAGTGTTGAGCACAGGGACTTGCCTCTGGCCTTCCTCCCCTTTCCTCACTTCCCTGCATCTTGCTGTCCCACTCCCTGCATTGCTAACCTGTTGCTTGACAGCTGCTGGCGCTGGAGCTCCGCTGAGGACCCAGAGAACTTCCGCTGGACTCCCTGGCCCCTTCCCTCTGCTCCTCCCACCATCTCTCTCCTCAGCCCATACTCTGCCCAACCCCAGTTTTCTCTGTTAGGAACAAAACCAACCTCCCCAGAGGTTATAAGATGCCCAGGGCATATTTCCCCCCCCCAGCCCCCACCCAGTGCAGACTCCCAGCCGGGACCCTCACAATGCCTCTGCCTTCAAGAGCTTCACATGATAGATGAGGAAACTGAGACTCAGAGGAATCCCATGATTTGCCCAAGCCACCAGGATGACACAAAGTGAAGCCGAGCCTGACTGATGACCTCTGGGTCCCAACCAAATGCTCCTGTTACGTAACAAGCTGTCACTTCCTCAGCTGCTGGGGAAGTGCTAGTGCATAGTGGTTGAAATGAATTCAGCAAGGGGGCGCCAGAACGAGCCTCCTACAGGGAAGATGAATGGAGCAGAGCACTGCCTGTCTTTCTCTCCCTCTCAGCTGACTACCTGCAGCCAAACCAGAGGGCAGAGGCTGCTGCGTGACCTCCCTTCCTCACTGAAGGTGAAGGCCAGGCGTGCAGGGTGCACCTGACGGGGTTGAAGGCCGGGCCTCTGCACCCGCAGACCTCTGCTCCTCCCAGGAGGCCCCAACAGGTCTGGTGGGGAGACCCGGTGCACGAACGCAGACGAGTCACCTCAGTCCTCGGGAAAGCAGGAGCCCTACCACTGAGCCCCCTGGGCCACGCACTAAGTGAGGAGGCGAGGGAACGCCCCCGCCGTGGCACTCTAGTGGCAGCCATTTCGTATTACTGTCACCGTCATCAATGAAAGGGGACTGAAAGGTGAGGTGAAAAATACAATGAAGATTAAATTAAAAAAGGAAATAAAAGGTATAAAGCTAAAAAAGTAAAGTTATAAGTTAGTGATATAGTTAGCGATACAGATATTTTTATTTTTCAGATACTTAAAATTTTCACAATGGTAATATAGTTAAACCAACAATATAAATATTTAAAGAACACTGTTATTCATGCCATCAGGTTCATCCTATAGAGTTAGCTCCTCAAGACCTCTCACCCTCAAGAATCCTCCATCCTCCAGCCTCCGTAGGCAGTGGTGGTGGGGGGGGGGGGGCGGTGCTCGCCTCTCTGTGAAGCAGGAGCAGCCGAATCTCTCCCAGCCAGTGCACAGGGTCGGAACCGGGCAGCAGCAGACGCAGCGTGCAGAGGGTGGAGTCGGAGGCACAGCATCAGCTTCAGGCGGCCCAAACAGGGTTCCCCAGGCCCGTGGGAGGGAGAATACTAAGGAGCCTCAAAAAGGAGATCAGGAAGCAGGCACAGAAAAGGTGGGGAAGAGAAGTATATGGTCCAGGGGAAGAGCACGGGTAGCTCTACTTCACAGGAACTTTCCACCCCTGTAACATGGATTTCCAGAAGCGCCGCTGCTGACACCGTGTTCTCTCTAAGCCCGGAAGCGTCTCCCACCCTCCCAGGAAAAGCTCTTGGGTAGAAGTCAGGAGACTGAGGTTCTCATCTCTGCAGAGACAACGACCTGACTCCTCAGGCCTCAGTTTCCACATTGCTGGGGGTCGGGGAGGGGGCCCAGGAGAGGCTGGACTAGTTAGGTTCTCAGCTCCCTTCCAACTCAAATGCTCTGCGTCTCCATCAGCCAACAGAATGCCCTGCCTCAAGCCTGAGCTGGGTTCCTCTCCAGGGAGGGTTGCATCTTCCAGTCCTGCCCGGGGGACGTGACTGAGGGCTCGGAGCAGCGCCATGGCCCCACCGTCACATCCTGCCTCCTGCACACGTGTCGGGTGGAGTCGACTTCTGACCCGTCGATTTTGTCAGTGTGCACTGGTTACACGTTTTCATTTGCTCAGCAGTCTCTCCCAGATTTGAAAGATGAGCAGTGTCTGTCTCCCAACTGGGCTTGTTTCTACTTTGGATTCAAATCACCTGATCAGCTTGCTCCAGGATATTTGGACAAACAAATAGATTAAAAGAGTGACATCAGGATGTAAAATCTATCAACCTCTTAGAGAAAGTTTGCTGATCTCCCAGCTCTCCCATTACCACCTCTCCCCCTCTGGACATCATTAGCTTTTCAGGCCAATCACCTTTGTTTTGGTGGCGAGTGCAGGTTGAGAGACTCGCAACGAAGTGGCAAGCAAGGTCATGGTCCCTGCCTTCAAAGATTTTTTCAAGTAGATTAACCAATGGATCTACTGGCACATTATATGGGACTGGCCGCAGTGATGTGGTGGACCACAGCGAGGGACCATCAGCACTGCTGTGGTTGAGCATGGAAAACCCTGAGGGGAGAAGTCTTCCAGGCAGCCTTGCAACTCAGTGCGAGGTTCTGAGGGTGTGGAAGGAAGGAGGCACGGGGGAGTCCAGGAGCAAAGACAGAGACTAGGAAAGAGGCTCAGAACCCGAGTCGGAGCCTTGTCTGGCCGTGCGGAGCAAGAAGCAGCGGCTGCAGGTGCTCCCACAGAGGAGAAGCGCAGTCTGCGTGCGGAGAGGAGGCCAGGGCGAGCACTGTGACCGCGGCCCAGAGGGAGCACTGCAGAACTGGGGAGGGACACAATCGAGGAGAATGTCCTCAAAGTGCCAGCACACCCCCTCTCCTGGCTTCCCACCCTCCTCCTTGTCCTGCTCTTGAGATCAACATCTTCGACACTCCCTCTGAATAGAACTGGAAAAAAAAAACAAAAGGAAACCCAAAGCGTTCCAAGTCGCCCTCTCTCAATAGCATCTCCTAATTTTCTGGTTAGTGCTGCTGGAGAAGGCAAGTCAGCAGGTGAAGATGCCTGTGGGCATCAGGCTCGAAGCCGTGCGGGCAGCTCACGTCCCATACTGAGCGCACTGGCCCTGGTGGCTGGTGCGTTCACCCCGACCCTCCTGCTTCGCCCACACCTGCCCCCTGTGATGGCAGAGGCCCTCCGCCTGCGACCCGAGGACACCAGCAAGGTCTCCTCCAAACCTGGAGCTGCAGAGCCGTGCTGCCGCTGCCCGGTGCTGCCAGGTGCCCTCTCCCAGCCAGACTGTTGGGGACTTGAGTCGTCCACAAAACCGGCCGACTTCTGGAAGCACGTGAAGTAGGTCAGGAAATCTGGAAATACCCCCCCAAACCTGCACATCCACTCAGCTTCAAGGCCCCTCAGACCCATCCTCTAATTCTGAGACAAAAAAGCCAAATCTATACTTTTAGTTTAAAAAAAGTACGAAACTTGAGAGCAAGCTTTTGGAAACTCAAGTTTCCACACACTCCGTGACGCCATGAGCTGGGGGCTGTGGATCCACGGAAGACGGCAGCGTGGTTTGAGCTGGAGCAAGGAAAGGAGGGGCACCTTCTGGCCTACACCCGGGGGGTGCGTCGGGGGCACGGCAGAGGCCGCCAGCAGACTGGAGAACGCCGCTTCCCAAGTCATCGGGCCGGGGGCAAGCACAGGGTCTGACCCCTGCACACCAACATTGTTTTTGCTCTCTGTCGCGATTGGCACTCCGTGGAGACATGGAGTCAACTCGGAGATGGCCCAACCTTTTCAACAGAAATGGAAGCAATGCTTTCTCTAACAAAGCACACAACTCCCACATGAGGCAACTGCTGGTTTTAAGATTTTATTTCAGTGGAAAAGGGTTGAGCTTGCCTCAGGAACAAACAACTTTTTGCAAAACAGCAATTTGCAGTTCATCCTCTTGTCAACAAAATTGCTGTATCATTTCCAAGCTTCTCACAGAGCAGCAATTAGCCAAAAAAAGACATCCACACTCAGGACACAGTGGGAGGAGGAGAAGAAGCCCTGAGCTGCTCTCCACCCCCTGCACCCCCCAGTCCTCGAGGCAGAATTCCGCCCCCGGGCTGGGCAGGCATGCGGCACAGACACCGGCTGCTTCGGGACACTTGGACGTCCACCTCAGCGCCACGCCCTGTGCAGCCGCAGAAATAAGTGGCAGCTAAGACCTCAAGGGCAGGTGCCATGTCCAGCCTGGTTCCACACTCCCCGTGGCATGGCTGAGCTCAGGCACCAGAACACAGCAAGCCCTTCTGCTAGCTGAGGTTAAGGGAAGGGCAGAAGCAGTGAAGTTCGAATGCTATGTGGAGTTTCATCTTGAAAGCATGAAACAGCTCTCCAGTGCTCCATTGCCTCTGAACGGGGGGAGAGAAAGGGTCATGGCACACACAGAATAGGCAGATTTTGTAACAGGAAAATGTCTTTGTTCCCCTGGGCTTTCAAGCCAGGGGCTTTGACAATATGCAACTTGATTCTCCTGAGACTCTCAGGCACCTGGAATCATGAAGCGGTTTCTCTTCTGACCGTACGGTACCCTGGGGCTTGGGTTCAGACTCTAGCCTCCCCCCGCACCCCGCCCCATCTCTTTGTATGCTTATCCAGTCATGGAGCTGAGCTAAGACCCAGGGGGAAAGGCAACACAGGAGCAATGAAAACCTGGCCACAGGTTCCCTTCCCACCCCTCTGTGTTGGGTGGCGAAGAGGAGCAGGGGACACAATGGGAAAGGCACGGCGCAGTTGGCCAGGTGGGTGCCACGACGAGAACTTCGTACATCAGCTTCCTTATGAGTGTGGGCACTGTGCCTTCAGACTCGGCATCCATTAAGTCATTTCCTCCCTCTTCCCAAGGACTGCCTCCTCCCTACTCCATCCCCTCCTCCCACCTACGGCTACTGAGCACCCGTTAGCTACAAGGCTCTGTAGTAGGTGCTATGGATACAAAGTAGCGGCTGTAACAAAACAGCCTGTGCAAGGGTTACACTGAACTGAGATGACAAAAACTGAAGCTGAGAAATTACCCCTTCCTAAAATAGTGTCAAATCCATGCCGCTAAATGCCCGGCGCTGTACTGGGAAAGGGCCTGTGCCCACCTCTGCTGAGAGACGTGCCCCGGCAGCCTCTCCCTCCAGGGCTCGGGCTCTGGGTAAGGACACGTGAGAGCAACGTTCTCCGGGCAGCCACGTTTGACGTCACTGCACGTCCCTCCACCTCAGCAGGCCGAGTGTCCCCTCTTTGGGAGAACTGAAGATTATTAACCCCCTTCGTCAAGACTGAAAACTCTGCATGTGGGAGTTCATTTGACCTTAGAGATTCTTTAGTATTTACTCACAGAGCCATTCCATCCACTGAGACAAAGAAGAATCCCCAAAATGCTCAACGGCGCCGGTCCCTACAGACGCCGCACACTCACATTTGTTTTCTTGTCAAGTCCCTCGACAGGCCACAGAGAGACCTTCGCATTCTGTCCCTGCTCGGCCCCAGCCTCAGCGCTCCCCCATCCCCAGCCACCTCCTTCCCACACCACGTGTCTGCTGATTCGCTCTCTGTGCCGGGCACTGTGCGAGCTGCTCCGAGAGGAGCCAGTTAAGGGCGCACTAACGGAAACATGCAGACCCCCGAGGGGCCAAGGAGTGGCCCCGGGGCAAGACAACAGTGGCACCCGTGTCCTGGGAGCAGCGGTGGCGATGTAAGGTCAGACGAGGGTACGGTGCTGAGGTGCTGAGGTAGAGGCAGGAAGTCTCGCTAATGGGTTGGCTGGAGGGCAGGAGGGAAAACGAGAGGTGACAGACCTGCCTCCCAGGTGCTGGCCTGAGCCACTGGGTGGAGAGCAGGGCCACGGCGACCAGGGGAGGCCCAGAGCTCTGTTTGGCCGCGATGAATGGGAGATGAATGGGCAGTGCCAGTCAGGTACCCGAGTGAATGGTCCCAGCAGGCCGTTCGGAAGCCACCCTATACACCACAATGTCACTGCCATTAAAACAGGAGAGTTTAACACCTTCTGACAAAGACCAAACTGTTTGTGCTCAGCTAAATCTGGGCGCCGATCCACCTGTGTCACTTACAAAGGTGGGCTCCCGGGCAAGGAGCAACCCCTTTCTGTGAGGGCCAGCCCCTTCCTCTGTGGAACGGAGGGTGGAACTGTTTTGCCCTGGGGTTGGTCAGCACAGGCTGGGGGAGGGGAGCAGCGCCGGCCCAGGATGGCGCCAGGCACAGGGCCGGCAGCCTGCGTGGGCTGACTGGTGAGCCATTCCCGAGAGACCACCGCCAGGGGCGGGCAAAGCTAGCCTCGGCTTTCCATTCTTACCATCAGCTATTATTCTCCCTAGTTGGTGGAAACTTCACAGAAGGAAAAGCCCGAGGAATTCCTAAGCAACACAGTAAAACTGTTTTGAGTGACTACAATGGCGGGTTGAGAGAATGGCAGCTACAGGGATAAGACTGCAGATGTGTGAAACTCGCAATCAAGAAAGCCCGTGAGTTGTGAAAGCCAAGTGACCTCAGGAACTCCAACTCCCTCCACAGCTCCAGCCCCCAACAGTCCAGAAAAACATGGGCGGGGGGCGGGCAGGAGGGGGCGGGAGCCACCCTCATTGAGGAGGCAGGGTCACCCCGGAGACCAGACCTCGGGAGGTTGTCAGCACTGTGGGCACCCAGGGCGTGCGACAGGGGAGCTCTGTTCAGATAATACAGAAATGGGGTGGTGCGGACCGAGGCCTGCTGAGGGCGCCCCTGCCCGCCCCACCCTCACCCCCACCGGTCTGCAGTGCGGCCCCCCAAACTGCTCAGCCGCACGCTTTGCTCATTTTCCACGCAGGGCACTCCAGTTGTTCCACGTGGCTGTGATAACACACCGAGGCGGTGCTGTGGGGCCACCTGCCACCTGCAGAGGCCAAGCCCCCCGTTTCACACCACCAGCACCCAGACACCCTGATGAGGACCATGTGAGACGCCATTCAGAGTGGGCCTGGGGCCATCAGGTCGCCAATCTGGGAAAGAAAGGGGCTGCTGAAGGGGCAGGATGAACCCAGACAGGACTCCAGGAGGGCATCTCGGCCCCTTGGGGAAGGGGGCTGCTCGCCAGGCCTGAGAACAAACCGGCAGAGCGGCTGAGCACAGCTGAGAAAGCGAAGAGCTGGCCCCGGCCGTCAGCCATGCCTGTGCGCCAAGGCAGGGTCGGTAAACCCTTGGACTGCGGCCACAGGACTTCCTGAGCGCTAACAAAAAAAAATTTCAATTCTTTACCACTAAAGTCCAATTTCCTGGCTGATTCTAACTAAGCGCCACCCCTCCCAGATCCGTCTGAGTCAGGCAGGTCTGTTGCACTGACCTCAGGGGGGCTGGGGCCTGGACTGGGGGGACCTGCGAGTCCCCGGGTGATGTCGTGGTCAAGTCTGGCTCCCCCACCTGGGAGCTGAGGGACAGCAGCGGGGGCTGGAGCTGAGCCTCTTTCCTCATGACCTCGAGGAGGGGTCAACACTGGTGCCCGTTTTACAGGTCAGGGTGAGAATTAAATGAGGCCTGGTGTCCCGTGTGCAGCACGGTGGGGGCACACAGCAAACACTCGATGTGGCGTTGGCGTGGAGCACATCCAACAGTGACCAGCAAACAGGCGGCCCCTACAGAGGGGCTCTGGAGCGGACCCTGGTCGCTGGCCTTCTGACTGGAGGGGCCGCCTTTCCAGGAAGGACCAGACCTGGAGCCGGTCCCCGTTCCCCTTGCACCTCTGGGGAACTTGGTTAGGGTCACATTTCTGTCCGCTCCCTCCAGCCCAGGAATGGTCAGGCCAGCAGCCAGAGCTGCTGGTCACTTGGTCCTCCAACAGGGCCCATCTCAGTGACACATGACCCTGGCTTAGAAATCCCACCAAAGCTGCCCCCCACCCTAGAAAGTCCACCTGCCTCAGCGACCTGTTCATGCACCAAGCAGGCCAAAGGGGCTCACGAGCATTTGACAAAAGAACGAACAGTGGGGTGAGGATGAGGTGATGTCGGTGAGTCAGGTGGAGGAACGAGTACTCAACAGTCATTTCCATCTGCAAAGCGGCACACACCCGTGTCCACATCCTTCCATGCCTCCCACCCCTCCCGATCTCTGTGAGACCTCCTGGCTCAGGCCCACCCTGATTTCACTAATGGGACCTCTCTCAGCCACACTGGAACACCTGCAGCCTGACGCCCACTACGTGTTGGTGGAATGAATGAAAATGGCCCTGAGTAGCATTTCACACCCACCAGTTCAGCATCCACCACACTGGGCGCTGCCCGGGGACCAGTGATGAGCAAGCACATCCTTGCGCCAGCCTGTGCCTGCTACATGGTCTGCCCTCGGCTGCAGGTGCCTGCTGTCATTATCGCCATCAGCACCTCCACTGTTCAGGACAGGGAGCAACCCACCAGCTTGAGAGGAGGCAGAAAAGACCTCAGGAAGGAAATGGAGGGGATAATGTAAACGCTAGGCCCCCGGCACCGGAGGGAGAGCTGGTGCTCTGCAAGAGATTCCTCAGCCTTCCTTGGGGACAAGGCAATGAATATTTACAGTTCCGGCTTTTCTATGTGCCAGATGCTGTTGTACGAATTTAATATGCAATCACTAACTTTAACTTTTTGCAAAAACTTTGAGTTAGGTAGCATGATCCCCATTTTGTAGACAAGGAAACCCCGGGCACCGAGAGGCTTCACAACTTGTTCAAGGTCACTTAACTGACAGGCTGCTCTGGGGTCTGAGACTATGCCACCCAGCTCCACTGCACAAGCTCTGAGCTGTGACGCCGACGTGCCAGTCCTCCCTCTGTGACCCACCCAGCACCTCACCTGGTCCTTGCCTCTGCCACACTCCCTACCTGGCTGACCTATGAGACCATCCATGTTTACATGTCTGTCTGTCCCAGAAGCAGGGAATACCTTGGCGACAGGACCAGTGCCTGGCATGGCCCCGGTATGTGGTGGGCGTGTCTGATGACGCTGCAGGGGCCGCCATCAGCTCTGCAGTCTTGCTGGTCTGAGATGGGAATCAGCCAGCGGGCTGCCATTTGCAGAGTCAAAAGGTGAAGCAGCCTCTCCCAAGCACGTGGCCTGCAGAAGTGTCATCTCCCTTGTTCCCCTGTCAGCTATGGAATGGAGGGCTTTGTCACATCAGTCCCAGGGGCCATGTCACACATGTCCCTCGTCGCTCACCTGTGCCGACAACTGGTTTTTGTCCCCCAGGCACTTACACACTTTGCCCAGGGAACCTTGTCCATCCCTCTCAGCCAGCAGCCTCTGAAAGGCCACCAGGGCCGCAGGCCCCCCAGGAGCCCTCCGCCGTCCCAGCCACTCCCTGGGCAGCTCTTCCTGCTGCTGCTCCGTCGCCGAGACCCCTGCTCCTCAAAGTGGGGCAGGAGAGCAGTGCCGGCAAGTGGACCCCGGGCTCTGTACCTAAAGGGATATTAAAATCCAGGACACAGCTCGAGCACAGAGAATTCTCCAGGAAAGGAGACTCCAAAGGGATTGAGTGTTCAGTGTAACTTGCATCTCTTTGTTTTTCAATGGTTCCCAGGAAAAAGCTTTGAAAAGCATCAACTCTTCTCTGACATTCCTCAGCCTAGCTGAGGCTACAGAGTGCAGCCTCCCTAAACAATGGAGGATACCAGCGTCGAAAAAGGAACCCGGAGACAAACGTGGGTGACTGGAGGGATGTGCCACCCCTGAGACACACGCTGCAGACCTGGCCTTTTTTAAACAGCTGTATCGAGGTCTATTTGACATATCTAAAAGGGTACAGTTTGATGAAGCTTTGATCAATATAAACTCCGAAACATCCCTAAAACCATCACTATAATCAAGACAACTCACAGACCCACATCCCCGTAAGCTTCTCCACACCCCTGTGTAATCCTGCCCCCATCACACCCACCCACCATGTACCAAGGTCATCAGACAGTATGTGCTATTTTTATCCTCACCTGAGGGCAGACACAGGGAGAGAGGGGGAGACAGAGAGAGAAAAACATTGATGTGACAGAGAAACATCGGTTGGTTGCTTTCCCATATGTGCCCAACTAGGGATCAAACCTGCAACCTGGGTACATGCCCTGACTGGGAATCGAACCTGCCACCTTTCGGTCTAGGGGACAATGCTCCAGCCAACTGAGCCACTCCGGCCAGGGCAGTATGTACTATTTCTCGTCTGGCTTCCACTCTGCATAATTATGTAATATTCATTCATGCTGTTACATGCACTAGCAGTCCATTCCTTTTTGTTTGGAGGAGTATCCAGGTGTGCGAATGCACCACGTTAGTTCATTCATTCACTTGGTGGACATCTGGGTTGTTCGCAGTTTTGAGAGACCACAAAAAACGCTGCTGTGAGCATTTGTGGACAACTACTCCTGTGGACTTCTACTTCTCTCGAGTTAGGGTCTAGAATTAGGATGCCTTGATCATATGGTAATTTTAAAGGAACTTCTACACTGTTCTCCAAAGTGCTCAGACCATCTTACAGCCGTGCTGGTGGTGTGTGACCTTTCCGCCTCTTCCAGTTGTTGACAACACTCGATGTGATAGGTATTTCTGAAACTGAGATGTTCTCAGTTTCTCAGGAGTGGCATCTCACTGCGGTTATAATTTGCACTTCCTCGGTGACAGATAACGTTCAGCAGTCTTTTTGTCTTTATTTACCACCCATATATCTTCCCTGGTAACATGCCTGCTCAGACCTTTTCCCCACTTCTACTGGGTTGTTTGTGTGCTTATTGCTGGACTCACAGAGAGTTCTTTACATATTCTGGACGAGAGTCCTGTATCAGATATATGATTTCGAAGTATTTTCTCCTAGGCTTCACTTTTCATCCTCTTAACACTGTCTTTTGAGGGCAGAATTGAAAAAAAAAACCATGTGTCTTTTTTTTTTAGCACATTATGTTTTTGGTGCTGTATCTAAGAAATACTTGCCTAACTCAAGGTCACAAAGATTTTCTGGGGTTTTTTCCGTGGAAGTTTTATACTTTTAGCTTTTATATTTTAGCCTATGGGGTATATATTTTTATGGTTCAACAAATTTATCACTTTTGTTTTTCCTGAAAATAGAGCCTCCTTCCTGCTTTCTACTAATACTCATTGTACGTGTGCAGTGTTGGAGATGACAAGATTGGCGGGAAAGTTTCTCCCCTCAGTAAGGGCACTTTTTTAATTCAGGAAGAATTTTGAATACATGTCAAAGGGGAGAAATTAGTACATTGAATCTGCATAACCTCAGGTCAACGATTTCAAGATTTTGCCAGATTTGCTTAATTGTATCTTTTTACTCCTTTTCTCTTTGCTAAATTATTTTAAAGCAAATCCTCCATGTTCTTCACAATCTGTATCTTTTTAAGACTGTGTTTTTCTTACTTAATACTAATGCTACTATCATATCTAACTTCTAGTTCATAATCAGTTTTCCTGAAAGTCCCCAAACATCTTTTTCCTTTAAAATTTTGGTTGGTTTGTTTCAATTTGGGTGCAACTGGTGTTCACAAAACCCTTGGTAGCCATGTCTCCCACTCTACCTTTTTTCATGCAGAGACTGGGTGCATTTCCCGCCCCCATCCCCCAAATTCGTCCCCTTCTGCATTTGTCTGTTTGCCTCTGTGCAGTCCCCTGTAACACACTTCTCTACCCCTGCACAGCCTATGAACAGAAATTAGAGCTGTAGGCTTGGAGAGATTCAGGTTTAGCTCCTGGCAAAACCACTCCCTTCACTTAACTATTAAACTCACACATGGCTGTGTTCCTCCTACCACGGGAAACCAGAGGACAGGCAATGCCTGTTGCCCACTTCAGTGATTCTAGGATTCATCAGAGGGCTCAGGTGGCAATAGCCTGAAGTCCATTGACCTTGGGTCTAATCATGACTTCATCCATGTGTGACTGCCACCTCCCTCAGCTACCTCGTTAGAGGCTGAAAACGGTGATTTCCTAATTCTATCATTACTTCTGTATTTCTACTCCTGTAAGGAACTTTCCTTGTTAGGGAAAGGCCCCAAGGAGTAGGGCCTTAGGGTTACTCAGACATATGGTTTGAATAGATATAATATGTAGTTAATTACTCGGTTTTAATTGCAAAATTTAGAATAAGGAGCTGGAGCCCTGGTTCCTTTTGGGTGGTATGGAGTGCATGTGGGTGCTTTCTCCATGAAAATGCACTGTTAATGATGATATTCCTCACTTTTGGAAGTTTCTAATTGATCTGGTGTTTTTTGACAGTATATCACTCACTCATTGCTTAAGTTTTAAACTGTCTTTTTAATAAACATTCTGAACATCTGAACTAAATTCATCTCTCAAGTTCTTCAGCGGGGTGGTCCTAATTCTTCTGTTTTGGGTCTGTGCCGCCTCTTGCTCATCGTGGCTTATTTCCTTCTATGCTTTTATCAGGTTGCGAGGGACACCTGTGAGGCTTGTGTTAAAGTGTTTGTCTTCAAGAAAGGATTTACGCTTGCTTCTTCCAGGGACCCTGCTGCATTCCCCACCTAGGACACTCTGAGGCAATTAACCAGCTGGACCAGACAAAGAACATAAATCAGAACCACACTCTCGGGCTGCCTTTCGCATAGTATGGCGTAGCACAGCTTGACAGCCGCCACCTGTTCTGACTGATTTACGTCTGTGTCCTACATAGATTGTTCAAATGTTTTGTGTACCACCCTTGTCCCTATATGGAAGGATGCAGGTTCTCTATTACAACATTTTAGAGGTGAGCTTTTCTCTCTCTAACCAGAGTCCAAGCTGAAACTGACGTGTGTCCTTGTTGTCTTTCTTTACTGATAGAATTTCTTTTTTTTAAAAAAGTCAAGCCCATCTTTTAATTCAGGGCGAACATGAGGAAGGCTTTGGCTTTGTGAAGGGGGTCTCAGCTCCAAGTGCCCACCTTGCAGGACCTAAGGCACTGTCTCCAGTGCGCGGGCAGCTGTTGGCCCAAAGCCCGCTGGTTAGATCAGCTAACCCTCTATGTCTCCGACGCCCGGGGCTGTGGTCAGTATCCGCTTCAGTCTTCCTTCTCCCCACCCGCCAAACCAGGGGTTTCCCTTACATCTTGCAATCTCAGCTGTTTAAAAGGATGTTTATTATAACTAGGAGTTTGTGTCACAGAGTTTTCAGGATCTCTAGCCCTCCATGTGGCTGGACATACACATGCATCTACAGACAATTCCAATGTGGTACAATAAATGCCTCAGCAGACCTATGTACCCTGGTGCTAGTGCAGCTCAGAGGAAAGAAATGGCCTCACCTGGCATGAAGAGCTCATGGGGGCTCCACTGAGACTGATGTGAGGCTGAGCCTTAGAGCTGAAATCCCAGTAATACAGTTACTCCCTTTATTGGCAGGGGTGGGTGGGTAAGAGGCGCAATCCATTCTGTCTGGTCACAGGCATTCAAATGCAGAAAAAGCAATGTGTCCTCTCCACCCCACCTCCCTCTGTGCTTTGGTGCCAGGGAGGGGCTGTGCGTTGGTGTGGTGCAGAGGGGGCCACATGGCTGGTCTGGAGAGCCCCCAGTGGACAGGGTGGGAGACAACATGAGAGATGCAGCCGATTGTGCTCAGCACCACCTTTGGGGCATCCCGCCCCCACTTACCTAATGTCACCTTTTAGTCTGGCCGCTAAGAGAGGAGAAAGCAGATAAACCCTTATCACGAGCCCCACCCTATGGTCTGGTCAGGCTCCCCAGTCTCTACAGCTCCTGGTCTCTTGTCTGGCTGCCACTGCACAGCCTGCCTCTGGGAATGTTCGGTTCCAACGCAGTCCTCAGTGCCTTCGGGTAAGAACTGGGGCAAAGCTGCTCTTTGGACCCAGGGCCCTCCCTGCTGCTGAAGGCCCGCTCTTCTGAGCAACTCGCTGGACAGAAGCCAGCACCACCTCGGGAAGGCCACGCTTGGATACAGGATGAGGCATTTCTGTTCCATGTAAAGATTCCAAAAGGTTTCATTTGGTTTGTAAAGAGGAAAAACCCCAGCAACATGCTCTGGTAAAAGCGAAAGGATCATTAAAGCCATTTCCCTCAACAGGCAGTTATGATGTCAATTCCTGGTAAGTCCTAACTCAGCTCATATTCCCTCCCGTAACACACGGGTTCTGGTCTAAGGCTTACAGGAGGAGATGAGCCTCTCTGCGCATTGTCCCCGCCTGGTGGGGGAAGGCTCCCTGGGAACGCCGTGAAGCAGTCTGGCTGTGCCCGTTTGAGCAGCGTGCCAAGAGGGAATATTTTATTCGTTTCGTTTAAAGGAAAACAAAAGCAACACGATCACGAACTTAATTAAAGTTGTTTGTAATGACTTAATTAGATTTTTAGCACTGTGCATATTCATTCTGACCGGGGACCTTTCTGTCTTCTAAAGGATTGGCTGGCAGATGTCTCGTGTGCTGTGCAATTTCACCTAATCCTTAACTTCACCTCCTGATGAGGTGAGGATGAGCATAATTGTGTTCAGGTAATTGCTTTATCAAATGGTTTAATTGTGCATTCAGCAGAACCGACAGCAAGAAGGTTCTTCTTCCTAATGTGTTTTTAACAAAAGCGCTAACTAATTACATGGCATTCTACTCAGGGCATTTGAGAAAAAGAAATGAATACCTATTCTTCAAATCTCAGTTAAATGCATGTTTGCATATAGAACATAGAAATAAGTGGTGAAATAATTAGTTGAATTGCTTTCTTCGGCTCTAACTTCAAAACTGATCTGCATGTTGAAGTAGTCTGTGTAAATTCTGTGGCTGCATTTTCACCACGGACGGCGTTCAAACATCTGTGCTTTCTGAAAATGTCACAATAACCATTTTGCCTGAAAGTTTATCCTCGGGAGCCAAGAAGACTATGTTCCAAAAAGAAACAAATGCTTAATAGAACTGAGGACAGATGTGCTCATGATCAGCAGGAAGTATTTCAACTTCAGTCCAAATGGTTTTTAGAAACTCTAAATTAAAATGATGCTGAGCCTCCTTTACTGTAGATGAACTTTCTCTTTAGCTAGGTAACTAATAGGTGCTACGGACGTGTCTCACGTGCCCCTCTAGCCAGTCACCCCACGGAAATGCATGCCTTACTACGTCCTTACAGGCTCGAGCCAGTGTCATTTACCTGCAAGCTTTGATGAGGCTAATATACGGTATTTGCTACTTTAGGTGACTATGTGCTGCACTGCGTTTAACATTCTACTCAGTCCAGTCAATACTCTCTCCTTCTTATTCTGGTAAAAACTACCACCTCTGATCATAGCGAAGGATACGGGTCAAGTGGGTCATGGGAACATGGTCATTGATTAAAAGATGAACACATGATTCAAAAAGATCCCATTGGAATCCATTCCTGGCGCCGAAACACAGACACTGGCTACTTTCTTTAGAGTTTCTAGGTTAGGAGCAAATGAACCTGGGGCTGTCAAAACCCCTATTCCCCACCACGGGGAGAAAGCCTCTTTGTGGAATGAAGCTAAGCACCAGGAGAGACAGCCAGCAATGAGAGACGGGAGGGAATGCAGTGCTGTCAACGCTGAATTCCCCTTCTTTCTCTGAGGCCTGCCTTCCCTGGTGTGCTTTCTAGCCTTGTGTGCCAGCAAATCTTCACTTTTGGATTAAGCTAAATATAAGTTGTGTTTCTGCTGCTTAAAAGCAGAAGCATCCTGATGATACAGGGCATTTTACATTACTCTCCAAATGGCTTTCCCCCAAGGAAGTGAAGTCCGTGATTCTAGTCAGCCACTCTGCTACTCAGGTGCTGTGCTGACCTCGGAAAAGTTTTATAAATTCAGTTTTCTCATCTTGAATAAAAACTCAGGACAGTTCCTACCTCATAACTTTGTAGTGAGAATTAGATGTAATCAAGGAAATAAAATACTCTGGCATTAGCACAATGTCATATTACTTAATAGGTATTCAGTAATTAAGTACCGTCGTTTTGTTGTTGCTGTTATTATAATCATTAAAAACATTATTATGGTAGGGACCACTAGATAGCCCCAATATTCCCTCAACCCTTCCTTTAATAGTATAACTCAAATTAGCTGGGCACATAGGTTCCCAGAATAAAACTACATTTCCCAGCCTCCCTTGCAGCTTGATGTAGGCCTTGGGATGAAGTTGTCGGGAAGCTGTGAGCAGATGTGACAGTGGTGACTTCTGGATTGTGCCCCTTCTTTTCCTCCTTCCTACTGGCTGGAGACCCAGGTGCAGAAGCTGAACAGTTCCGGCTGCGGAGAACAACAGGAGCTGCAAGGGTCCTGGTCCTTGACACTCTGGAGGCAGCACACCAGCTCGGGGCTGTTTATCTTTGGAAGATTTACACACAGAGAAATAACACTTTATCCTATTTAAGCCTCTGTTTCACTTGGGTTTTTGTCATAGCAAACAAGACCTATATCCTAACTAATACACAATTAATATTTTAAATACTATTCATACTAGTTCTTTTTAAAAAGCCCACAAAGAGAAAAAAAGGAATGATAATAAAGCCAGGGTAATAACTTGGTTTAAACTAACAGCTGAGGGTTTTCATAGTAGGACTACTAGCTCACGGGATGGAATGATGTTTGGCTACTCCAGCCTGAGGAAAAGAGGTTGAAAATGAACACGGCCTCAGGGTGAGAGGCAGGGTTAGGGCATCTGCCGAGGGGGATTTGTCCCCAGTCTCCAACTGTTTAAAGTGTGAAACAAAATTGCTCAGAGTTGGTTAGATGTTGCTGAGTATTTTCCTCAAGTCATACTACCTCTTCTGTTGGCTTTTTTTCTGAGCAACAGAAAATCAAAAGAAGGAAATCTCCCACCTGCCTGCTCCACCCACAGGCACTGCGGACACAGGACTCCATTCTCCCCCCACGGCCTGGGAGCACAGGGCTGCGGCTGGGGACTTGGCTGCTTCGTGTTCTCCCCAGGGCTGCCCAGATGGGACATCCAGTGACTTCCCTCATCGCTGCTATTGCTCTTAATCCTGGTGCCCTTCCCATTCCCACTGGGCTCCACTCTCCTGGGTATAAAACATGCACAGGCAGGCAAGCCTTCCCCCTTCAGCTTCCAATCATTTTATTTTCTGCTTCTATCAGAAGCAAGGCCTTCACCCACGAGCCATTTGCAAGTGAAGACAACTCACACCCAGCAGGTTCTAGGGAGGCAGAGCTATCCACAAATATCCCCGAAAATACAGACAGCCTCGACTCTGCCAAAAAACAAAAAGCGAAACTAGCCACATGTCAGACCCTCCCACGCCTGTCACAGTCACAGGGCCCCAGAAGTCTGGGGCGGAGGGGCGCGGAGAAGCACGCTGAGCTCGAAGCTCTCGAGAGGAGCCCTGCAAATCCAGACCCTGGATCTGCTCTGCCCACTGGAGCAGCCTGTTCGTGGGCAACGCCAGCCAAGAGACTCCATTTGCCAAGAACTTCAAACATGACCTTTACTTGATAGCAGTTGTTGGAAACTATTAAGATGACTCTGAAAATATAATCTGCAGCAACAAGATGTTGAATGAAATGCCAGCCCTGCAGAGCGAGCTGTCCCCCCCGCCCACCTTTGCGCACACGCAGAAGAGCAGAGGCATTTTCCTCCACAGCAGTTCTTAACTCGGCATCTCTCGTCTGCGTCTAGACATAAATGAGCCATTTGCTAATTGTTTAACAGCGATTAAGGAAGCAAGCGTTGTGGGGAGCGGGGAGAGAAGACGGGTATTTGCCTGCTTGTTTTCCAATTACCAACAGCCAGGCAGATGCCAGAGAACAGCGCTGGTTCTCGGGGCTTCCCGATGTCCTCTGAGAGCCCCCTGTCCCTGGAGATCAGGCTGGGCACCCGGGGCTTCTGGGTGGAAAATGTGCAGCGATAGCCTTGACAGAGGCTTTGGTTGGGGGCTGAGGGGAGGGAAGGAGGAGACAAGGCAAGAAAGTCCTAGTGATAGAGGCCTGGCAATGTGAGACCCAGCCTGGGGCAGCGGGGCCTCCACCCCTGCTCCTTCCGAGCCTCCAGGCCCCCAGCGCCACCCCTGATCCGTTCCCACTTCCCAGAACAGCTCTCCCCTCTAGAGAGAACACTAACATTGCCCACCCGAAGTTTGGGCTGGCCAGATTCTAGTCAGCAGCAGCAATTTCCCTTCTTATGGGCAAAATTAGAAGTTGGCAGCCAGGACTTCAAAAGCTTTCATCTTTCCATGTGGATAACAGGAGAGAAAGCACAGGCATTCACAGATGCCCGGGTCCCAGCTGGTTCACACTGAGGGCCACAAAGCTGTCAGCACGAGGAGGGTTCCCAAGTGCCCCCAGGACCAGGATGGTGAAGAGCCCTTCTGCTGAGCGGAAATAACTTTCTATATTTGAAATGTGGTCGCCAAGATCAGCTGTGATTTCCTGAGTGCATCTTTGGACTGTTTTCAATCTGTCTCTGCAATCACGACACAGGCCTGGCTCTGGCCAGCTGGCTCCTCAGTCACCCTGCCTCAGTCCCGCCCCCAACCACTGCTACCGTGCAGCCACTATAGGCAAATTCAAAAATATAAATCCTTAACAGAACCCCTGAGGCTCTGAGGGCAAAGTCCAAGCTCCACACATGGTTTTCAAGGCTCTGCAAGAAGTGCCCTTGATTACTTTTCTAGCCTCCTTTCGGTAGCGAGCCAACCCCCTGCTCCCGATGCACATGTGGCTCGGCCATAACGACACTCGCTGGTTCCTTCAAGGGGCCATGCTTGCTTTCATCTCTTCACCCCACTCCTCCCTCTGATGAAGGGCCAGCCCACGCCTCTGCCCCCACTCTTCCTCTGGTGACCTCTCCCAGCCAAAGACCTCCACTGAATCGCCACGTCCTCTGGGAAGAGCATTCCCTCCTGCCCACAGGTTGAGTGGCCCTGCTGTGTCCTGTAGCACCCCAAATGCCCCTTATCTGGACACCTATTCTAGTGAAAAGAGATTGCCTTTTTTTAAACTTTTCTCTTTATTTACTGATTTTTAAGGGGAAGAGAGAAAGAGAGAGACATCGATTTGTTGTTCCACATGTTTACACACTCATTGGTTGATTACTGTAGGTGCCCTGACCAGGGATCGAACCTGCAACCTTGGCATATCAGGATGACCCTCTAACCACCTGAGCTACCTGGCCAGGGTGAGATTGCCTTTCAGATGGGGGACTTTGTCTATTTGCCCTTTGTCACATCCCCAGGACTCAGCACAATGCGTGGCATGCAGTGAGACAGACCGCCATGTCACTGGCATCTGGACCACTCCATTTTCCCCGGCCAGGAGAACGTGACACCAAGGGCAGGTATGTGACTGGGAGCAACGTCAAGGGGCAAGACCTCTGCCATGCTCTCAGACCAGCAGCAGCACTGGCCTTCCACTTGCCTGTCCCCAGTGGAGGTTTTCTGTTCCTTATCTTTTATGGGTTATACTTTATGGAGTCTCAATAAACATTTATTGCCATGTAACATCTTATATCCCTTCATCTCAGGACTGTGTGTTCTTGTTCACTTTATATCTGATCCTGGGGGAGCCACAGAGTTCTGAGTGGTGTCCCTGATGCTGGGACCCTGGAAGAACCCTGCTACAGACAGGGGGCTCTAAATGCAACCCCCTAGTTCCAGGAGCAGAAGGAAGCTTGTTTGGTGTGGCCCAAGGACAAGCACTGGCATCTGGGACAGAGCTGATGCTGGAGCTCCCCCCACCTCCCGCTCCTGACAGTGCCCCCACCGCCTCTGGACCATCTGTGAAAGGGTGAGCACTTCATCTGGAGAACTGTGACTCTTATTATGCAGTGTCGGTTTCCTTGGTGATGTGGGACTGGGGCTGCAGTATACCTTTGCCAACACTAATTTTTGTGACTTCAACTTACATCAAATCGCCATGCATCATGGTCTCTTCTGTCCTTTATCGCCTGAGCCCACTGACTCCCCCGCCCACACACACACAGGCACAAGGCCATAGCTACAGAGAATGAAAGTTACTTGTTCATTGATAGTTAACTCACTCTTTTAACTGACCATTGAGTGGTGGCCTGCAAGTAGTTTTGCCTGCAAGATTAAAACGTCCTCCTAAAGCTCAATTACCAGGTGGTCTCATATTTAGCGGCAATAACTAAAACACCCAATGGTAAACCCAACCAGACTGAGCCCTTCCCCCTTGGAAGGCAGTTGCACGGAGCACCGTGGGGAGGGTCCGAATTGTCCTGGGCTTCAGAGGCCTTGCGCAGTCAGTGGATGCCTTTTGACTAAGTCATCTTTGATTCTATTCTTTAGGTAAAAGAGAAAGCCAACTTTCCAGGAGTTCATAAAAGACAGAAAACTAGGAGCCTAATGCCCCAAACCAACACCAACAGCGTTTTCCACTGCAGTGCCTTCTGCCCACCACCCTCCTACCCCCCTTTTTAAGCTTCAAATTGAAGTGGGTGATCACAGACATCCAGGCCGGAGACCACGGGGGTCAAACGCTGCCACTGTCTTTGGCTCTTTGGGCCTCAGTATTCCCCGTATGGAGGACGGGGAGGAGGACCTTCCAGCTGCTGATGAGAAGGCTTTGGGTCTCTTCTTTTGCTCCAGGAAAAGACAGGTGAGCAGGTCTGGGAAACCGAGGGCTCTGTCGGGCGGGTGTAGGAATCCAAGGACGTGACTCAGGCGCAGGGCAGGCCTTTCAGGGCCCTGCCCCACGGTATTGGGAGTCATTCCTCTGGTGAGGACTCAGGAGTCACTACAAAGGACTCACCGAACCCTGATCCTGCCTCCAAAACAAGCGATTTAACAGTATCTGTTAAATCAGAAGCAGGCCCGCTTCTCTGACACAAGTGCCAATGTTCCGGCCCAGACTGCAGGGGGGCCTTGATCAGAAAGCCTTTCCCAAAGACATTCCTGGGCAACCAAGGGCACGTCGGGCCACGCCTGACAGGTTAACGCTGCTCCTTGTAGCTCAGGGGGTCATGGGGAGCTGGCGTTTTAAGTTCTTCCTGCGAAGGGGAGACAGAGACGAGCGGGCAGGTCTGTGTTGGGGTTTGCTGTGCACCATGCCCCTCGCCCGAACAGCCCTCATCACTCACTGACATCTCATGGCTCGTCTCCAGTCACAGGCTTGAGGATCAGACGGTTTACCGTGGAGCTGGAGGAAATCATTTGAGCAGCACAGACTGGATCTTCACAAAGACAGAATCATTGCGAGGAGCCTCTGACTCTCTGCCAGAGCCCCAGGCTGGGTGTTTAGCTCAGCAACTTGGCCCATGGTGGTGATGGCTTATTTTTCTCAATCACTAAGTTCTCGCCTACCCATTCACTCAAATCCCCAATGGGGTATACAGACCAGAATCTCTCCATTCCTGCCCAGCTAGTGTCCCCAGTAGCCCAGTGTTGTCTATGATCTTACTGAGCACCCACAGTACACTGTGTCCTGTGCTGGTGAAGCACCCACTGTGTGCTATGTCCTGTGCTGCTGAAGGCAGTAGCTGACATTGCGTCTCCCTCTAGGATCGCACGTTCTCAAGGCAGACATGGATGAGAAGGCACTTAGAACAGCAAGTGTTCCCAAGCCGGGCATTCTCCACCCATCTGCTCACCTTCCAGCTTTGGCTAGACGTCTCTTCTCAGACTGTTCTCAAATCCTCCCAGCCCCTCTCCCCACATCAGCCACATGCCTCTCCCCTCACTGTTAGAGTCACAAGGGTGTCCTCACAGCTCCTCAAACACACCATCCTGCCTGGAGCCCGGGCCCATGCTATTTTCTCTATCTGGAACATTCTGCCCCTCCCCCCAGTTTCAAGGACACCCCTCAGAGAGGCCTTCCCTGGCCAGCCCCTATAAAGCAGGCCCCTCTTGCTCTCATTCTCAGCATTAGGCTCACTTCCTTTCAACACGTTTCAAAAATTGAAATTATATAGTTTCTTGTTTGGTGACTTATTTATTTGTGTCTCTCCTACCAGACTATATAACCTCCAATGGCGTCTGCCTTGCTCCCCACTGCCCCTCACCACAGAGCACCCAGAAGTGTTCACTACACGGTGGCTGCCCAAACGAACGAGGGGCTTTTCTCTGCTAAGTGATAACGGAATAGAAAGGCAACGGGCTCGGGAGGGCCTTGTCAGTAACAGCAAAGGGCCTGGGCACGGTTCTACGCATTTTAAGTGCAGAAGACACATGAATGGGCTTATATGACAGAATGACACCTCCTCTTCCGTCATGTGGAAATGGTCTTAGGGGGCAGGGGAAAGGGCAGACTGGAGACAAGGGGGCCTGTTCAGGAGGCGCCGATGAAAACTGAAGTCCTCGCGACTCGGCGCAGTTCAGCGATCAGCAGCACGGGCATCACCTAGAGTCTGTTACAGATGCAGAAGCTCGGGCCCCACGCCAGACCAGCTACAGCGTAATCTGCGTGTTAACAGCCTCACCAGCAGACTGTATACACGCACCTAGAAGCTGGGCTTTAGGGGAAAGACAATGGTGCCGTAGCTGTCTGTGGGAGTGGGGGACAGAACTGATTCGTCAGTGCCCCCATAAATCCAGTCACTGCCCCCTGCAAAGCCACTATTCCAGAAGTGTCCAGGGAGTCAGAAGCAAGCTCTGCTATGACAAACTTTATCAGACTGTGATTCCATAAGGGGTCAGGGAGAGTAGGGGAAGGAGGAAGGGGGGAGCGCTGAGCAGAGCTGGCCGGGGCTGTTTAGCCAGGGTAGACCAGCTATGACCTTGGGCAGAGAAGCTGAATTCCCAGGGCAGGCTGGGAGGTAAGGATTACTGACTCTGGCCAGGAAGAAAAGCCAGTTTGTTAATTTGCACTCTGAGTTTCCCCAGCACCTGGCACAGAATGATACTTGTTGAAAGAACAAAGAAACTAATCCAGCAGGGATTGTGCGACTGAGGTTCTAAAGCAGACTACATGAGTCTGGGGGTCTGGGGACAAGTAGACATACCTTCAGTGGCTGCCTGCTTTGTTAACTGCATTCCCTTTCGGTTAGAAAAAAGTAGAAATCCGAGAGGATAAAACTCCACTCTCAGGAAATGAAAATGTATGACCTGTTCAACCCAAAATCAGCAGGAGAGCACGGCACAGCCTCCGAAGAGCCCGATCCAGCCCCTGAGGGCAGCAGGCAGGAGGGTGCTCCCAGGCTGTAGACTCTCCAAAACGCAGGAGCCCGGGTGGTGAGGGGATCCCAGAGGACAGAGGCTGCAGCTGCGCGTGCAGCGGGTCAGGGACAGGATGGGATCGGCAGAATGGCCCAAGTCCCTGAGCCCAAGACCCACAGGGTAGCTGTGTGGCCTGCAGTGACCAGAGTGTCTCCTACAGCAACTCTCGTAGCCCTAGGCTCTGTTCTGCAAGCGAACCTCACATAGGAGAACCAGAGGAGGGACCGAAGTGGGAGGCTGAGGCTGGAAGAGACAAGAGGGTCCGAGCCCCACTCCTCACCCCCGCCTTTCCTCATGGAAAACTCCTGAGACACCTACACACCACAGCCTTCCTGCCTAGCACCCTGCGGGGCACCAAGGGGGCACAGGTGACTATCTGTGGGATACAAGAACGAAGCAGCAAACTCTGGTCCATTCTGCGGTTTCCTTCTCTTTAACTCATTCTCCCAGTGGGACTCCACATTCCCACACACAAATGACAAGCTTATCCTAAGAAGAGTGTTTGCAGTTCCAAGAATAAATGATCACTTCCTTCCTCCTTTTCCCACCCCAATAAGCCCTGCCTCCCTGCCTGTAAAGCCTCCTGCTAGAGCCCAAATGAAATGTCCCTCCCCTCTGAAACTTTTCCCTGTCCTTCCAGTAAGAAGAAATAGACCCACTGGGTCCCTAGTGCCCTTTTCTATGAAACCATTTTCCTTCCACAGGTTTCAGGTAAGACCATCTGTCACCAGATTCGCCCTCCCCACTAGACGGTAAGCCCCCAGGAGGCCCTGAAAAAGGAACGACCTCCCCATAGCCCCGGGGGGCCTGGTGCAGGGCTGGGAGGGTTCTGGATGCGCAGCCGAAGCGCTGGCCTCCCATTCCTGCCGGCACCTCGTCAAGGTTCAGATGGCCTCCCGGGTCGCCCTCACGTCTTGGCTCCCATTGGCCGAGCTGTACGGCTCGCATCTCTGGAACAGCTGGCTCCGCTGTCTGCACTGGGAAGCTCCCCTGGATTAACTCGGGCTCACATGTCACTCTCAGAATCACCTTCCCCCCTTAGGCCTGACTGGCCGACCAGCACGCGGGAGGTAACATCTTTTCTCCCTTGTCTCTTCAGCCAGAGAGTCCGCTCAAGGGGCAGCTTCCTAAGCACAAGGCCCAGAATCACATGGAGAGTCACGCAGCTGTGCCAGTTTGGGCACTGACACTTGTCAGAACCAGCAGACACAGAGTGCTGTTGATGACAAAGAAGACAAAGGTGACTGACCTTGGATGTGTAGGTGTGGCCATCGGAGCCGCAGACCATGGCCGACTGTGCCACGGGGCAGGGCTTGCACTTGACCAGATTCGAAGGTCCAACCCAGTGTTTGTGGGCCACGTTCTCCTTCTTTTGCCTGCGGATGAGAAAAGAGAAGAGTTAACTAATGCTCCCGTCCCCATGGCCTCTCCTCGGGGTACCTGGACAAAGGCCAAATAAACAAAAGCGCTGGTCCAACAGCCAGCTCTCCCATTGGTTCCAACTCCCGATGAGGGCAGGAGGCTGCTCCAGAAGCCTAGGTTCAGCCCACGGGATGGAGTGGGGAAGCAGTGTAGCCACTATGAATGTTGCAAACACCACTTACTGCCGCAAAGACCATCACAAAACATTGGAAAGACCAATGAAGGAGGAGTGTGGCCCTACCCGCTCACCCAGCCCCCAGGGTGGGGCACATCGTACAGCCTCAGACTCCTCCAGGGCCACCAGCCACCTCACAGTTGGGTGACACACAGATAACTCAGCAAGCATCTCTGATTGACACCCATCTCCAAACACAACCCAATGACTTCATCACAGCTGTGGCCAACGATCTCTGGATACCTTTTAAGTCAGGGGTGTCAAACTCATTTTCACCAGGGGCTATATCAGCCTCGAGGTTGCCTTCAAAGGGCCGAATGTAATTTTAGAACTGTATAAATGCAACTACCGCTTAACTGTTAAGTGAGAACTTCCAATTTGCCACTTGATAGAGGCTCTGAGGGGATATCACTTCCGACTGCTAAAATAATCAGAATTCTGTTCTTTCATCCCAGCTCCAGCTTCCCCCGCTCCCCACCTTTGTCATAATGATAAATGGCGCTATTAGGATGGTTTCATCCTTGGTAGGAACCCCACCCCTGATCACAAAGCACTGAAAGGAAGGCCTGCAGTTACTGCCACCCTTTTGCTCTTGGGAAGCTGCTCTCCCAGGAACCCCTGGGAGTGGCTCCCACGGCCGTGGGGCTGCGTTCCGGGTGGAGGAAGAGTGTCTGTGCACGGCCCAGCTGTCAGGCGACAACCATGCCCTTGAGGGTTTTGCACCAGCAGTCCTGCATGGTTGTAACACTTGGGCTCTGGGGTCAGAAAGCATAAGTTCAAATCTCGCTCCGCCAGTGTGCTCTTGGCAGGATTTTTAACCCTGTGAACTGCAGTTTCCTCATCTGTAAAATGGGACAATAGAGTCTACTTCAAGAGGATGGTACGAAGATTAAATGAGCTAAGATGTGTAAAGTACCTGGTATTATACCAGGCAAATGGGAAGCAATAAAAATGGTAGCCGTTGTTATAACTATTCTTTGCCTCAATAGAGGGAGGTACAGAGGATGATATCCCCATTGCCATAGAAATGGGACTTGATTCTAAGGCCCTAGGTTTGGGATGGCATTTAATTCCCCCAAAGGACTCACAGGGTCACAAGAAGGAAATCTTTTCTACTAGGTATGGGATGAATACCCAGCTCCTCAGGAATTAGGGTTTGGTGGCTAAGGTAACCTACCCTCCTCCAAACAAGAAAAGCAACTGAGGAAGGCACACACCAACTTGTTCTTATACTACCTCAAAGCCACTCCCATGATTTGAGGGGAGGACTATGAGGAAGGAGATCTGTTAGGGGAACTACCTTTGAACTTGACTTCCAGGCGAATGACCACGTGCCCACAGCACAATCCTTGGGACCACTGTGGATCCCAGGCTGGGCAGGCCACAGGGCCAAGCCTGACTGACCAACAAACAGAAGAAGGAAGTCCTACGAGGGCCCTCAGAGATTACCTGGTCCAGCCTACTCACTTCACTAGTGGGGGAAATGGAGGCTTGAACTGGGAAGAGCCTTGCCCAGAAAAGCCGGTGGCTAGGCCCATGATGACGGTCACACAGCTTCTGCGTGCCTGGGGATGAGCCTCTCCTCCTCAGCCCATCTCAGTCCCACCTACATCGCCAGCATGAAAACTCTCTGGGGTCACCCCCAGGTGTGTCACTGGGCATCTTCTCTCCGAAGGCCCCCTGCTTCCATAGTGCTACCTCCTTCCTTGTCCTGGCCCCTTTGCCTGGAGTAAAAACAACTATTATTTGCATTTTGAAATCACACAGGCATGAGGTTTCCTATTACGGGTTGCTAAACACAATTTAGACTTCCGAGGACTACCGAGAAAGGGATGGTGGCTGACGGGACCCCAGGCAGCAGCCAGGCAGGCTGCCGGCACAGGGTTATTCTTAGAGCACACGGTTCCCTCAGCACAACGGCACACGTTTGTCCCCATTCGCACAGCAGACTGTCTGACACGGGTAATGAATCAGCAAACGCAGGCAGATGCTCTGCCGTCTAGCAGCCCCTCTCCTGGGTCAGTCGCTAGCTGCGTGTCCATGGCTGAAGCAATTCCTGTTACGAGTTCCCAGGAAGGGGCTATAAAGTCCAAAGAGTGGGCAGCTTTGCCGGAGCAGACATAGCCATGTGCAATGATGCCGCAGAGGAAAGAAGCCGGAAGGAGCTTAGCCAAAGGCAGAGAAGGGAGAAGTGAACAATGAGCCCACAGCTTGGAGAAAAAGATGGAACCAGCTATTAATCACCAGTTAATGACAGGTCACCCCCATCTCTGGACCTAAGGGGAGGCTGAGGGGTGAGGCTGGTCAGTGCTCCCTAGGGGGCCTGGTGCATCGTGGGTACTCAATATATCCCTGCTGGCTGAGTGGGTGGGTCCCTGTGGGCTGACCCTGTCTGGTTACTCAGCAGTTAATCGCCAAATCACAGCTTGTCAGAACAAGAAAATACCTTCAAACTAATCCAGCGCAATGACTGTATTTATAAATGAGGAATCAGAGACACAGCTGGGGGGCACTGGCCCAGTGTCGCACAGAGATCTGGCAAAGCTCCTTCCTCGATATTGGTCAGATTGAGGTTCCCCTGGAAACGACTGTGCTCTTCTGGGGCTGGCGTCTGCGTTTTCATCGTCAGGGCCCCGCTTCACACACGAAGCCCCCTGAACCACCATCCGGGCACTTCCCCAGCAGAGCGGTGGCTTCCATACCCGATGTCGAGTGGTTTCGGGTCACGCCCAGGGGGAGCTCCTTCTGACCCTCCTGCGATGCCCTGGGGACTAGGAGCACAGATGCCAGGTCTCTGAATTCGCCTGGTTTTAACAAAACAAGCATACCTATTACACCGGGGTGTTCCTTACCTTTCTAGAATGCTAGCAGAGATGGCAACCAAACCTGCTGCCTCTGTCCAGAGGCCAAGTTCTGTGCAGTTATATACAAGTACATGTGAGCCCACGGAGCACAGCTTCCCTGGTTATTACGTGCACATTCCAATCTCCACAACTCAGTGCAAACCATAAAAAATAACCAACCCAGTTGAAGCGAGGGACTAAGCTTTCTGACTCGAAGATATTTCACTTCTTGAGTCAATGAAGAGTGAAATCTGATAAAGGTATCTTGATGGGATCGCAATTCCCAATGTCACAGACATTCATCAGTTGAGGTGACACAAGCAATTTAGTCTGGGAGGCAAGTTCCACCATCCTCTCCATTGGCCACGAAGCCCTCCCTTCACCCCCCCTTCGCCCCTGCCAGGCTGGTCGCACCGCCCACCCCACCCCAGCACCGCACAGAAAGTCCCAGCCCACCAGCACCCCAAGATGCAGAGAGGACAATCAGCACACCCCAACATTTCTAACTCTCTTTGGCTCAGCTGCTTATTCTCAATCCTTTTTTTTTAAGTCTACCAAAATAGCCAACATGTATGGTTTTGAAGCAGAGTGATGATTCTCAAGTACAAGTCTGATAATATGACTCCCACACTCAAAACCTCCCTCTTCTCCCCACGTTCTAGGGCACAGTCTGAACTCTGCATTTTGGTGTAAAACCAACTGAGCCTACCTCTACAGGACCACCGTCTGCTCTGCCTTCTTTTCCAACACACACACACACACACACACACCCTCACACTCCCATGCATGCACACACGCACACTGATCACCACCATTACATACTTGCTCCAGTTGCCTTTGCTATATATATATATATTTTGAGCCACCAAAGGCCACTGCACCTCTGTACCATCCTGTGGGTTTTCCCACCTCTGACATATTTTCATTCCCACCCCCATTTCTCCCCTCTATCCTCCACTTCTCTCTGCCTGATAAGACTTTATTCAAGGCCCAGCTCAAAAACCCCCTCCTCCAGGAAGTCTGCCAGGGCCGCTCCACAGGCAGTCAGCCTGCACTCCCATAACACCACGGTCCTCTGGTGGCCTCTGGGCAGGCTCCCGGACTAGTCTCCAAGCAAGCAACTTGATTCAATGTGGCCAAATATTAAGGAGCTATCCCAATAGGATGTGGGGTATACCCCGGGTTAAAGGCCTGAAGTCTGTCCTGGACACGTTCTTTTCCTGTCCTCAGCACTTCCCTCCATCACTCAGTCGGGCTGACTCTATCTCCAGCCAGCCATATCAGCTACTCACATGTCTCTTACATGTGCCATGCAAATTCAAGTCTGCATAGCTTGGCACATGCTCTCTATCTGCACTGCAAACGCCTGTCCCTTGCTTAAGTTTCAAATCAATGCCTTCCATGAAGTCTCTCCTGATCCCACGAGCCCTATCACAAGTAGAATTAACCACGACATTATTTGTTCAACAGTTCACGATGCTGAGACCCAACTGCGACGTTCACTGCAGCACAAAGCAGTTCCTTTCATGCCCGTCTTCATCAGTATACTGTGCACTTCTCAAGGGTAGCGACTGGGTCTTATTCATGTCTGTGCTCCTGGTGCTTGGAAACAAGATTGACCCTCGAGACACATGGGTTTTGCTCATAAAAATAAGTGAATTTATTCATTTGGGTCTTTAGAATTTTTTCCTTTTATTTCTGGAAATCATTAGCACTGACTAGAAGGCAAAAATAGCATGTTGTTTTAAGTAACAAGAATTCAACGGGCTCTTGTTTCCAGAAACCCTAATTCAGACTTCAAAAAACAACAACAATTAGCAAAAGTTGCTAAAGACAACTGAGAAACGGGCGGGGGGCTCTCCGGGGCGTCTGAGGGCTGAAGGAGCCCCAGACTCCAGACGTGGGGCTGCCTCCAAAGCGGGAGGCCCCAGGCCGCCAACAGATACAAAGTTTTTGGGTTTGAGAATGAGAAATCCCAATTCCCAAGAATTCGCAACAAGTACTGAAATAAGTTTTTCTGTATTCTTCACAACAGTTTGTGTTTTTTTAAACAAATAGCAAATATTAAGTTTAGCAGTATTTATAAAGAAATGTAGCCTAGAATAAAAGGTCAAACCCTGGAAATTGTCAGCAAGCATTATTGGGTAGCACTCAAATAATGTGACCTTTGGATTTTCCAGCAAGCTGACAGCAATGCACAGAATCACATGTTGTTATTGTCAATTTAAAGACTTACTTTGTTCTAACACTGTTCTCTGGAACACCACACAGAGAAGTCCTATTAAGTATACTATGCAAATAAATGCATTAATATTCATTTTATTTACAAGAGCAACTCATCGCTGGCAGCAGACGGGACTACACACAGTCTAATGAGACAGCAACAGCTACAGGCGAGACGGAGTAGGTCATGCCTGCGCTTCCCCAGGTGTTCCTGTCCTAGTTCCTGGACTTGTCGACATTAACCTTCAAGCCCACACGGCAGTGCTTCCTGCTCTTGCTTTCCATGGTACCCTGCCGCTCCTCACGCAGAGATCCCTACCTGCGCCAGCCACGGCGAGCCCCACTTCCTACCTCTGCCCATCAAGAGAGTCTCTGAGGACTCAGCTGTGACCCGGTGTTTCACTTGGCCATGGGCAGAGCAGGGCCACGGTCAGGGCCCCCAGCAAAAAGGTGGCGAGATCGAGATACCAGAGTAACTTTTTCAGCAATAAATACATATGCAGATATACACTTCCTGACATCGATCCCACAGGATGAAATTTAACACCCGTGCCAACAATATTTTAATGATGTGGTGGGGGTGGGGCAGAAAGAGGACTGGTAGTGGAATCGTTGACTTTTTTCCTTGCATTTTATTGAAGAGGCCTTTCATTTTATTCAGTACACCGCGCATTCTAACTTGTTTGTGTCACTGTAGATGGGCCGGGTTTTCTCTGCACAGGAACGGCTGGGGAAAGAGTAAAGGGATCCCAGACAGCGAGTGAGAGCCGCAGCACCCCAGTTGTTCTGCGTGGCCACTGCACGCCCGTCTGAGTGCCGAGCCCCACCTCCCCGACCCCGCACACGCACCGCCAGCCGCGTCCTCGGTGCAGGAGGAAGAGCCGCTCTCACACAACCAGCCCCAGGACCTTCTTTGTTCTCCCAGCAGATCTCTCGGGCAGGCCTGGCGGCTCAGAGACGTGCGGAACCCCCCCACGAGCAGCTCTTTCCTGTGCTCGGCGTTGCTGCCAGCTGCCAGCATTATCTGTTTATTTTCCTGTTAGCATCAAAAATCCCACTCAAAAACAAGATTAAATTTGTTTGCCAAATCAAAAGTAATTGCTCTAAAACATGGATGGAAGATACTTAGGTTGACATGGTGGCTCTTTTGAACGGAAGACAAAATAATGAATGTTAATTGAAATGAAAAACATGTTAACCATTGGAATAGTACAATGATGCTCTCATTCCTCTGCTGTTAGGGTTATGCGAGTCATTACACTAAGTCATAAAGTGACACAGGAAGAGCATAACGGCCTTTGTCATTTACCAAAGCTGCTTGGATGGGAAAGACGGGCTCCCACGTGAGACATTCTCCATCCTGGTACCTAGGGGCTCACGAGTCGCCTTCCCTTCCCTAATGAAGGGCCCCACCACGAGATCCTGTCCACACAGAGCCCAGCCGTCCTAATAAACAGCCCCGTGTTAGTGAACTGCACCTGGAGAAAGAGCAGGCCTTCGCCACGCGGTGCCCAAGCAAGTGAAAGCCGCACTGCACTCTCACTGAGGGCTTACCTAGTCTGCTGATGCCACTAACGCTACCACCAGCAACGACAAACACTACACTAATTGTCTCATTTTCTCCTCCCAAGAGCCCCAGGAGGAAGAGAAGTTATGGTGGAACGTGGCAAGCTGTGTTGGGGAGTGGGCTGGGGAGACTTCGCGAGCAAGGCAGACCTGTGGGGAGGGGAGCACACACCCTCACCGGGGTGGTGCCGGTCGTCAGGACGAAGTGTCCTGTGATCCACCAATCTGAGGTGGTGTACCAGCCACCAGAAAGCCAGCCACGGTGTGCGGCGTCCCTCCACCGGACTTGACTCGGGTAAGGAGTGCGAGGCCCACGATGTACTGCAGGTTAAGGCCCAAACACAGCAGAAGGGACCGAGTGGCAGAGAGCCATCAGGATGCTTCTAAACCATCACCATGCCAGGTTTCTAAGGTCCCTTCCAACCCGTAGGACGGGTGCGTATTTTTAAAGTTTTAGAGCGAGAGTCGGGGCCTGGCCTGGATGCGATTCCAAAGGCATGAACCCCTCTCTGCGTGTGTGTGAATGTCAGCCTCTCGACTGCGGTTCGTTTCACCTCGAGCCTCCGTGACCGCCTTTCGCTGAAGCTGCGTGATGGCCAAGTCAGCCGGGGAAGCGTCTACTCTTCACAGATCAGGGGACTCAGCGGCCAGATGGGAGTGCCCAGGCACGCTGCATGTGCACGTGTAAATGAACTGAAAACGCCTAGGCAGGCGCACACCAAACTCGGGGGCTGCCCTCCGTGAGGTAGGACTGAGGCCGCGGAATGGGAACTTCTGCTTTGTGACGCTGTGGCTGTCACTGGATTCTCTTACAGCCACATATTGCTGGTCTACTTTATTCAAAGTCTAAAAAAAGAAACACATTTTCAGAACTTTTGAAGAAATGCATGTTGTCAAACCCACAGCTGTCTGCCAGCCCTCCATTTCTCCTGCAGTGTTTAAGAAGCTGAAGTGGTTGGGGCAGAAGAAAGGCCTCCCAGGTGCTGGGAGGAGGCTGAGACGAAGGGAGGGCACTAGAGAAAGCTCCCTAAACCCGCTGTCCCCGGAGGTTTCCGTGCAGAACAAGGGGTCAGACCAACCGATCAGGACTAAATTTCCACATAACTGTGTTTCAAGGATCTGTTTAAGCAGAGCATTGAAACAGAGGGTACAAAAAATCTAACTGTCAGGATTCTAGAGATAATCTTTCCTTTTTCAACAAACACTTATTAAATACCTATTTTGTGCGAGAAATTGGGCAAAGAATTCTAAAAGAATGCTATCACTGTGTTAAATGTATTGTGTATAACATACATAACTTGTAACAATTATTCCGAAGGATAATGATCATATTACACTATACTGAGTGGCTGAATTTATTCAGGGTAGATGTTACCTAAACTATTTTTATGCTTACTCGTCTTGAGACACCAGAGATTCCCACAGACTGCTAACGTTTCCAAGAAAATCCCTACATGGCAAGAACGCTGCTGTTAATTTCAGGAACGCCCCCCACCCCAAACCATCGTACGCTGAAGAGTGCCCGAAGAACTTGTGTGGCCAGTGGGCAAAGGACAAGAAGACGAACTTGCCGGAGGGCAGCCCCAGAGCGCTGATGCCGCCGCACACACCTCCGAACTTCACTGGAATCCCGGTTTCCTCACGCTTGAAATGGAACACGTGTGTCCAGGGACCCTCGTCAAACCTGCTCGAGCCTAAACTCGCAGTGTCCCCAGTGTCCTCGACGGCATCATGAAGATTAGCAGGCTGATGTGATTCTGTAAATTCCGCTGCCTGGCTGGGGACTCCGCATCTGCAGTCACCTTCCATTAGAAGAGTGACAGAGCAGGGTCAGTGGCACCAGGGCCTCTCACAGCTCGGCTGGTCGAATGAGCACGGCCACCAGGCCTACGGCCAAAACGGCCGAAACAGTCTGCGCAGGTGCGCGAGCTCACGAGCACCGCCCCCCCCCAACCGGACCGGACCTGGCTTTGTTAAGGAAGAGGGCCAAGCTGGCAGTGGGTTAGAAAGCCATTATGGAAACGCAAGCGAACAGCTGAGTTTTCTGTATTCCCTTAGGATAATGCAAAACAGAGTACTCTGTTTTAAAAATCCATTTCTTCCTAGAAGGGGCCAGAAAACATTGTCACTACTACCCACTGACCTTCAACACCCCTGTTTGATTTCTTGTTTCATCTTTTTTTTTTGTTTGCTGGCACAAGAAAGAAAAAGCCCTGTGTGGCCCTGAGACCTTAGAGGAAATCGTTAGCGATGGACATGCTAATTGGAAAGGAACAGAGGAAGGAAATGATAATGAAGCAAGCCCAAGACCAAGAGTCACATTGGGCCTCCCTCCCTGGGCATTCATAATCCTGCCTCTTGGCAGCAGGGACCAGAGGACCGAGGGTTTTGCTAACACAGATTCCGGCTAATTGTGTGTAAGCTCGGGTGTGTGCACAGGGGGTGGGGCTAGGACACGCCTGTCCACCAGGGCTCTGCTGCTATCATCTTAGAAAACATGTGCTTCCATTCCCCGGGGTCAATTAATTGTTATGGGATGTGTGTATGAGAGAGAAAAATGCCCACGTTTGTTTTCTAGCCACCAGCAGCGAAGCCCCTATCCTGGGAGGGCTGTGCATGATCTGCTTTGGGAGAACAAGGCAGGATCGTGAAGCAGAAGCACGTAGATGGCATAGGGGACAAAGCTGTTTTCAGGACAGGCCCGAGGACAAGCGGAAAGCAGATAGAGACATGGACTCAAGGAGATCCAACCGAGAGCCAGCATCTACAAGCCACCACCACCGGGCCATTCCCCAAATTCAGGCCATTCCGTGGTGCAGAAGGCAGGTACAGCCACATCAGCACCATAACCCCTCCCCTGCTCAGAAAGCTTTCTTCACGCTCAGTGTGGGAGGAGAGGAGCTCTTGCTCCGCCTTTGCAGGTGGGAGACTTTCTGGTCAAGGCCAAAAACTAAGGTTAACTCCACTGACCTGTGTTTTCACCAACCAGCATCCTCCCACCCTTTCCCAAAGGCCAGCTCCAGTGCTACACCCCTCAAGTCCAGATGCCACTGACAGTGAGGAGTTAACAAAAGAGAAGGGAGCCAGACTAGCTGAGCCTGATTAAGCCTGGAAGTCACAGTGTCGGGCACCCCAGGGGGAAGCCACATCCTCTGCCAAAGGGGACTTGATCCCCAGTAGATCAGGTTCCCGATCTCCCCAGGGAACAAGTGGCCATTAACCAGAAGACTGAGGGAGAGATGGGGCGCAGGGAGAGGTCCTTCTACTTTGAGGCATGCGCAGTAGAAGCCAAGATGGTGACCATAAAGGGGAGGTGTCTAGCCTGAGAGATGGATGGGATTGGATGAAGGCATGAAACCCTGGAAGATCTAGGAAAGACATTGGTTAGTTTGAAAGAAAGCTTACCCCTTCCCAAACCCAAGGAGATACAATCAAAGCCTAACAAAGGTCCATCTCGGTAGCATGCATTTATCCATATGTTTGCCCATGGGCTCACACACGTTCTCTCTCTGTAGCAGCCATGCAGGTACAAGCACGAGCCCTAGGGTGGGCCTGGGTACAGCAGCTCAGCACCAGCTGGAGCACAGCGGGAGCAGACTGAGCTAGCTGGGTGGAAAAGAGACCGGGCTGGACCAAGCTCTGGCATGGACTAAACTGAACCATGGCAGCCTCGGATGCCCTGCCGATGCCAGGTACTGGCACAACGTCTCTGGACCCCGGCACTTCTTCTGGGTGAAGACAAGCCTGAACATCTTCTGCAGTGGGACGGAGCTCAGCCGCCTGGCTGTGGATGAGACACGGGGCACCCGGAGACAGTCCTTTGTTTTTACTCAATACATCTCATCCTTCCAAGTGTGGGTCCCTGAAACGCTTTCTTTGTGCCTCCGTGGAAGAGCCCAGGTTCCACCAGCAGTAAGAGGACCAAGAGTGTGTCGCCACAGGGAAGACTGAACCAGCGTGTCTTAGCGCTTCTCCAGGGCACAGCCTGGACGACTGTGCAGAGTGACTCCCAGAAAACCTTTTGTCTCAATACATGGAAGACGGCTCACACGGTGCTGCAGCAGCTCAGGCCCAGGTCCCCTGGAGGAAGGGGACGCTATGGAAGGCATGCTGTGATTTGTGCACGCATTCCGTGGACAAACATCCAGGAGGCTGTTCGCACTTCTTCAGTAGTGTAACCAAGTGCACTGGAGAAGTCTTTATGTGCATCTGTGTTTACTCCCACAACACATATTCTCCAAAACGAAGTCTGGGGCCGATGGGGCCAAATGCCCGGCAGAACTGTGGTACCAACGTAGGCTCCTGCCAGCAGCGCCCTGCATGGAGCACTGGCCCGCCTCCCGATCCTCCGCTCTGCAGACACCGCCAGGGCCACTCTGAGAGCTGCTCTGGAGCAGAGTGCTTGGGTAAACCATCGAAGGTCCACACATGATCAACGGAGCCATTTACAGCAACAAACCAACTCTGCCCCAAAACAGACAGTGAAAAAAAGGCACGTGGAGGAACCGCTTAAGTTGGAGAGCAGGTAGCTTAGCAGGAAATCAAACGTCACTCCCAGCACATTCTGATCAGTTTGCGGGTACACTGAGGGCTCACACACGGGGGACAGCAGTGCCTGTGAGCCCAAGCCCCCTCCCGGGGGGTGGGCAGCTCACCCCTAGCCCCTCTGCACCGGGGTTCTCCCCAGGACAGAGAAAACAGGCCAGTAAGAATGCTGCCTGCTGCCTCCCCAGATGTCCTCCTGGCCGAGCTGCAGGCAGTCCTGTTGTGTCTTATTCTGAAGGGCAGGGAGGGAGGGGGAGTGCCATGGGCCATGGGGCAGAGGGGCCAGCCCTCAGAGAAGAGATCTAGAGGCTGCAGGCCCCTGGATGAAGCGGGAGGGTGGACTCAGCCCGTCTCAGAGGCGCCCGGGGCAGCAGTGGAAAGCTGCTCCTACGACTGGCAGAGCAGCTGCCCGGGGAAGGTCCCTTTCCTTTCTCCTCCCTGAAGGCAGAGTTAGCTCCACCCTGTGACATTCTGAGCGACAGAGACCTTCAGCTCTGAGAGGTGCAAGGGGTCAATGAAACAGATGACCATGTGTCACCACCGAGGCTAAGCCTGTGGCGCCAGAGAGCTGACCTTGAGATGTGTCCCATCACTTAGCACAGAGAGAGGACGGGCAGAGTCAAGGCCCCAGTGAATGAGGCTACCAGGCCGGGGCAGAGCCTGGAGTATGCTGCTCTCTCCTAGAAACAGGGCCGCTTTCACACCAGACCGACAAGTCGCCTCCACTTTCCCTGTGAAATTCCACAGGCACTTGCTGAGCAGTTTCTGGGCATCTGGAGATGCGGTGGGTCCTGCGCAAACAACAAAGGGAAATGGGGGAGCCCCGGCCCTCATAGGAACACCCTGCCCCTCACTTGCTTTGTGACTCAGCTGACCCACCAGAGCTCCTAATTTGGCACATCAGCCTGGCCCTGTGTCTCCAGCTCCTTCCCTGACTTAACACGTCCACCCACTAATGCATTGTAAGCCCCTACAGTGTGCCAAGACCCAGGCTTGCACTCCAGAGGGCACCTGCGCGTTATAAGTGGATACGCCTACAGGGAGGGGAGTCTGCACTCCGCCAGCGAAGAAGTTACTCACCAGACAACGGGCACCACCCAGAACACTGCAAGCACAGGGCCTCTGCACGCGTGAGCCCAGGTGGGCCTGAGCAACTCTGTGAGGCTGGCAAGGACTGTGCCCCCAACTAATTCCTCTGGGAGCTAGAGGCGCAGGTGGGAGGCTAGCTTTATTAAGCACCTACTATGTGCCAGCGCTACACTTATCACTTTCCTCATCATGATCCCACAACATGGTTTCTAAAGTCATCATTTGATACGAAAATGGAGACTTAGTGCAGGAAAATGTCTCAAGGGCAGAGTGGCTCTTACACAAAGATGGGCTCGGGGCAGCCTTGCTCTGGGCCCCCCTCTCTGCCCATGAGGCCATGCGGTATGGAGCAAGTCACAGTGTGGCCGGGTCATTGTGGCTCTTAAACCACAATGATGATGACTAGTAAAGTCCACCAGTTAGTGATGCCCCACCCCCAACTGTGCTGGAAACGGTTGCTGTCCTCTTGGAACTTGATTCCATGGGGTTTTTAAATGATTTTTTAGCTTAGAGCACATACACCTGTGCCCCTAGGCCCCTCTGCCAGGCTGTGAGCTTCAGTGAGGACGTCCCCAGGACCTCCACGCGAGCACACGCATAGCCCTCCAGTGCCTCTCACACAGCACGCAGTTTGGCTTAAAGAACAGCTGTTCAAGAAAAGTCATTCACCTCAAGCCACAGGATTCTGTCTCCCTCCCGCTTAAAGCCACACAAGATGTCCCTTGTGACTGGCCTGGGAGGCAAACCTGTCCCATAATCTTCTAGGCTCTGAAGGTTCGCCCGCCTCCCTCTCCAGCCTCACGCAGCCACACCCTCTCAGTCTCTGTCTGGAAGCACAGCCCTCTCCTCTCACTTCTTTCAGGACACCTTGTCCCCGCCCTCTTCCCTGACTCAGGGCCCTCGCAGAGGCTCTTCCCTCCTCTGGGAACACCTTTCCTGATGGTTTGTCCAGTGGGTGCCTATTGCCTTTCACCTCCCCAGAGGCCTCCCCTATTCAACTAACCTAAAGTGAGTCTCTCTTCTGGGACTCTGCTTTTATCCTACCTAATGCTTATCATGATGTCAGATGCTTAATTTTTCTTTTTATCATCTTTTCCAATGGACTTTAAATCTCCATGAGGGTACACCATGTCCACTCATCACAGAATTCCAAACATACAGCCAATGGAAGACACCAGAAATACTTGTGAAATAAAGAGATTCTCAGACTCCGGCTGAGTGGAATCTGAGTTAGTGACCTTTAACCCCTCATTGCTGATGCAGGCAAGCTGTTTTCCGAGACCTAGCCCTGCCGCCTTGACGACAGGAGGGACTCATGCCCGAAAGCCCCTCATCACCATCGCGGCTCTGCCAAGGACGGACTCTGGCTCCTGGCCGGGGTGGGGGGCAGGCCTGCCCCTTTCCCTTTCACTTGGGAATTCCTCACAGCCACGGGCAGTGTGAGCCGGTCATTCCTCCCTCCCATCAGGCGAACGGGAAGGAAGCATGACACCCCAGCACCCCAGCTGGGGCAGGTTCAGGGACAAGCCGGGCCGAAAAGGGCCTTTCGCGCCTCAGCAACACAGCCACACCCCTTTCTGCGTGTGCCCAGGAACAACATCAGGGAAGAGGATGCCTGGGAAAGGTCCCCAAACTACTTAACTTTCATCTCTGCTGCCTCTCGGTGCTTGGAAGGCCTTGCCCTCTGCCCACCGTCTCCATGAGGAACATTAAAGGCAGGACATTAGCTTGAGAACATTCCATTTAAAACAAGAGCACTCTAAAGACAGCGCTGGATGCCCATCTAAATCATCCCATGTCCATTTTCTGGCTCCAGAGCCCGCCAGGTCAGTGCCCGCAATGGGCCCTACCGTGGTGCCTGAGACCCATAAAGAATGTCTTTCATGGTTCATTGGCTGAATTAACCTGATATAAAATGTCTAAACGGAAAGCCTGCAAGTTGGGATCTTAATGAG
Organism: Trachops cirrhosus; assembly: GCA_028533065.1. Classification (NCBI taxonomy): domain Eukaryota; kingdom Metazoa; phylum Chordata; class Mammalia; order Chiroptera; family Phyllostomidae; genus Trachops; species Trachops cirrhosus. The sequence continues at coordinate 27,586,184 of CM052546.1, read as the reverse complement.
TCTAGGCAGAGTTGCAAGCAGGCCACAGTAGATTTATTAATAACAAAGGCCAAGGAAAGAGATTTTGAAAAATTAAAACAGAAGTTAGGGAAAAAGGGAAAATTCAATCTGATCACTTCTATAAAAGAGGATGATGTGGCCCTGGCTGGTGTGGCTCAGTGGATTGAGCGCTGGCCTGTGAACCAAAGGGCTGCAGGTTCAATCCCCAGTCAGAGCACATGCCTGGGTTGTGGGCCAGGTCCCCAGTAGGGTATGCGCAAGAGGCAACCACGCACTGATGTTTGTCTCCCTCTCTTTCCCTCTCTAAAAAATAAATGATGATGTGTTTCACGAGCAGCCACACAGATGCCTGGGTACTATAGAGTCCTCCCAGAACGTGTGGGCACCTTAATGCCTTCAGTGAGTTGCGGGGAGGCCTGAGCTTATCTGTTTCTTACTGTTCAAGGATGGATGTGCTAATATAATGATTCACACCTGTGTGTGTGCTGCACAGCCAGCCCGGAGCCCTGGTGGAAATCACGCCTAGCGATGATCTCTTCAAAACTGGCATACACACCCCACCTCCTCTTTCTAATCTACTGAAATCTAGTGTCTGAAATATGCAACTCTTACATTCCTTAATATGCAAGAACCAATAAACAGAACAGCAGCAGCCCTGTCTCTGTGGGCAGAACCCCAGAGCTGGGCCACACTTAACGCTTTCCAACAGAGACCAGGGGAGGAAAGGAGAAGGTGCTGTTCAGTCAGTCCCTGGCCCTGGAGCAGCCACTCCCAGCTCCACAGACACTTGGTTCTCTAGCTCTCCCCCTGGGCACATTCTGAAACTCCACCACACGGCTCAATCTCTTACAAAGAGAACGTGGCTCAAAAAGGACAAGGGCCCAATGCCTTGGGGTCCACTGGAAATGGGAACAGCCCCCTCTAGTGTGTGGGGGTCTGCTTCTTCAGCAGTGCAGACTGCCGGGGGAGAGGACAGCCTGGAGGAAAGTTCTGGAGAAGACTCTGGTAGGGCAGAGGCTCTGTTCCTTGTGAGCCACACCTGCAGAATGCCCAGCCAGGCACGAGGCCATTAGACTGACTGGGAGACCTTGTCTGGTTTTGTTTGGTTTTGTTTTGTTTTTAAAGAAAAACAAGGCAGGGCAAGATATGGGTCTGGTAAATTTTATGGGCAGTCATGATTTTGATATATATATATTTCAATGCTTTTGTAAAGCGTGCTTAGTGAATTTGCTTTATAATGTAGGATCTGCCTGTCACTTTGTCCTCTGCTCCAAAGGACTAAAAATTCTACACGATTATTCCCATCTCCATTATGAATTGCTTTTTACTCTCTGCTGCTCTTGTCATTAAGATTCTCTAATCAATACATTCAGTTTCAGAAGGAAAAAAAAGGAACAGAGAAAGTAGCTGGCTTGCTCCAGTTAAGAAGCCCTGCTGCATGAAGGTCCTGGGAGCAGCTGGGGCCTTACAGGCACAGGCGTCTAGCACTTTTGCTGTTTAGAAAAATAAAGCTGCAGTTTAAAGGAATTAAATATCTCTATGTTTAAGGGACACATGGTTTAAATGATTGCTTTAAACAAAAGACCTCAAAGAGGAATAATGAACCCAGAAGTATTGCTTTTGGCACAGAAAGGAGAAGGTAGGTTTCATGCCGGGGCCCCCGCTGGTTGTTCTGCAAGGAGCAGGGCCGGCAGAGCAGGGCCGGCAGAGCAGGCCCTGGCCTGAGTCTCATGGCACCTCTGGAGCCAGGAGCAGTTTGGCTGGAGGCTGGCGGGCTTCAGCAGCGCAGGGAAAAATGAAGTAGCCAGTGAGAGTTCACACCCAGGACTCCGGACGAAGGGGAGGCTGTATGGCATTCTGCCGTTCTCCTTCCACATCTGTCCCTTACCAGCCCCGTGCTGTCAAGGGAGTACTTTAAAAACCTCAACAGTCTCATCTGGAAAATGGGATCACAATACAGACCTAAGTGACTCTTGTGAAAAGTCAGCAAGATCCCTTCTGCCGTGTGTGCCTAATACGTAGGTCAGTAAGCAGCATCTCTTGAATCAATTACTCTCCTTGTTTTCCACAGTGCCCAGTGGCGGGTGTTTGCAAAACAGACCACGGAGATGACTTTACTGTTTACAAAGGGGCCTGATTCAAAAGTGGGCTCAAACCCAAAACTCAACTTTCATACACAGTTGAGAAACAGCACCAAGTCCTCCTTACCCAGTCTCAAAGCATGACAAATAAAGATCCCTCCGAGGTTAAAACAGAACATAAGGAAACGCGTGAGCCCTTTGGAGAAAGAGTGTGAGCTACATAAACATAAAATCTTACTAGGGCATGTGGGCATGATCACTCTTAGGTAACTACCAATGCCGTGAGTTGTAAAGCTCCAGAAAGCCACCCAGGCACCTAGGAGTCCCCCACCTTCCACGTGGCCTCATGTCTTGCAAAGCAGGACAGACAGGTGTGTGTGTAATCAACCCCCTCAAAGCCGCTATAGCGGGAGACAGAGCTCTGTTGTAAAACAAAACTGAGATGAAACAACCATCATCCTTTCAAATATCCTCTGAGAGTCTGGTATTTGATGTACTTTTCTCTGACCTCAAACACTTTGATTCTTTGTTTCAAGTTCACATAAAAGACAGAAAGGGCCCAGATTGGTCTACTACACCACCAGCCTCCCCTGAATCTGAAATCTTTGCTGGTATAGAGAATTCACTGTTACTCCGGGTAATTAAGGAAGTGGAGGGAAAGAACCATTCCATCCGAGAGGCCTAGCCCACTGCGCGATGGGCTCCTTACTGAAAACGAGGTTAGCTCCCCCTGCTCCCAGAAGGCTTTCGGGGGTGCGCTCCGACGCTGAAGTCCCACCCTGACATCCTTCCTGCCCATTCACAACAACACACCCGCAGAATCTGAGAATATGGCTTGTCTGGAAGGCTTACAACCCCTGCTGCAATTTTCCCTTCTCCAAATAAAAATCAATGGCAACAGAGAGGTAAAATCAATGTCTTGTGCTCTGTAAGAAAACCCCCCCTCCTCCCATCGCTTGCCCACCCAGAACAATAAATCAGACCTGGCAGCGAATCCCCGAGAGCAGAGCCCTGTGCAGGTTGCATGACTTTCTGTCCACCCCTCTGTCCCTTACAAAGGTATTTTCTTTAAGAAGACCTAAGAGAATCTATTTGGAAAAAAAAAAAAAAAAACCCTAAGTCAGTAAGAATAACACATGGCTGTGTTAAAAACTCTTCTTCCCCAAATGAACCCATCTGCCAGTGGGATCTTTGGCCTCGAAGGCCAGAGTTGGACTTAACTGCCTCCCGAAGGATCCGCTTTCTGTTATCAAGCCTTGGAGAATGCTCGCGTCCCTCCCGGACCTGCTGCCCCAGTGACAGGTGTCCTGCCACGTAGATTGGCTCACACTCCCTAGGACTTCTCGTACTTGTACTCAGCCTGCCCATCGTGAAACTCATTCTCACTGCTGCATGCGCCGATGGCCAGTTCCTCCTCGTTGCTGAGTGGCGCCCATCACCACGGACAGGCCGCAGCTGGTTTCTCCACGCACCAGCTGATGGACAGCTGGGTTCTTTCCAGCTCTCTCCATGGCAAATACAGCTGCTGTGAGTGCCCATGGGTGAGTCTCTGCACGCCCCAAGTGCACACCTTTCGTTGGACACACGTTTTGCGAATACTGTCTCCCAGTGTGGCTTGTCTTTCTGTTTTCATAGCGGTGTCTTTTGAAAATCAAAGTTTTTAATTTGGATGATACCCAATTTGTTGATTTTCTCTTTGATCTTGGCATTTATAGTTCATGTTATTTTGTCTTATTTAAGAAATCTTTGTCAAATCCAAGGTTACTACTGTTATTTTCTTCTAAAAGTTTTATAGTCTTGGCTCTTATATTTAGGTCTCTGATCCATTTCAAGTTATTTTTTGTATAGTACACAGTCATTAAAATTTATGAGGATATACACACATATATATAATAAAGAGTTTGTAGAGTCATAAAAATACTCATTTATAAATACTAACCAAAGAGAGCCCAATGCAAATTTTTGTATACAATACAGGTGCCACTTCATAACCAAATATTGACAAAAACAAACCAATGAACAAAACCTATGACTAGAAGAATGGAAGGAAATACACTGCAATGTTTTGATTCCTATTTTAAGATGATATGACCACTGCCTATTTCTGGTTTCTTTTTACTTTTCTGTGTTTTATGTAACAAGCATCAACTATTGCTATAAAAAAGTAAATTGCAATATTGTAAAAAAGTCATGTACGAGATGGCTTCCTGATTCCAAGCTGCCTTCATGATGCTCTTGATGCATAAGTGGCCCCTTAGGAGAACCGGACAGGTGAACACACTGCCAGGCCGAGCTTAACGGAAGGAAGAGATGAAATAAAGAACTTCCACAGAAAATTCTCCAAAGGGAAGATGAGGTTAGCTGAAGCCTCTAGAAAAAACCAGATACAAACCCAAACACCACCAAAGGAAGAAAATAATGCCAGCAGAGGAAGGACCGGTTGCCCCGTGTCCCCCACCCCTGAAACTGCTCGCCCTGAACTCTGTGGTCACACGCTCTACTCACTCACTCTCCGCCAGCGAAGAAAGCTAATGAAATTCTCTTGCCAATGTGCTCACTGTCCTTCTATCTCAATCTGCTTGCAAAGACAGCCCGAGTCTGCAGCCTCAATCAGCCTGGGGCTGGCCCAGCCGCCTCTCCATGTGTGTGCCCTCCTGCCCGTCTGGCGGGCGGGATTTGCCTCTTCAGCTGCTGCAGAGGCCAGACTGGCTGATGGAATTGCCTACAGATGTTTCACAGAGAGAAAGATTACTTCCCTGATTGATGAATATGAAGAGTTGTCAACACGGTCTCCCTGGTCAGAGGGGACCCCTGAAGTAGAATGTGGAAAGACAGATGTTTCATCTGGGAAGGTGTCCAAGGCCCTACGAAGAGGTGTGCATTTGGCTGACATGGCGGACCGGGAAATTCAGGCTCTGAGAGGGAGAGGCGGGAGGCTGGACCCACGGCCGCAGCCAGTGCCATGGCAGGGCCCCCCACACCCTAAGAAGGGAGTGGCATGCCTCCTCAATGGGCCTCTCCTTTGGGCTGTTTTCCAGTGAACAGACAGATACCGTTGTCAGAAATGCAGTCGTCTTCTTTGTCCTCAGGTGTTAATCAGAAAAAGAGTGGCAGAGGCAGCACCGGAGCCCCCACCTCAACCTCCCAGGCTGCCCTGGGGGAGGGCTGCAACATGGGGAACGGTCAGACTGGGAAGGGGTGAGGCACCTGGGGTGAGCTCTTTGTTTTCAGGAGCATGCAACTTTGGGGCTTTCTGGCTGACCTTCCAGAATGAATCAGACAATAATGACAACAATTATCATAACTGTCTTAGTAATTGGAAGACAGCTGTCATTATGTAACCCTAATTTATGCACTTCATATACCTTTTTTATTGGACTCTTACACAAACACACACACAAAATGCCTTATGCATGGATTATTAAATTTTACTACCCATAAATGCTCTCTGCAAGAATTTCTGGCAGACGTACTCCAGCAAACAGAAAAGAGGAACGGGGTAAATGTTTTCATGAAACCCATTTTACAGACGAGGAAGCGCAGATTCAGAAGGTAAAGTAATAAGCCAAGGTCTCATGGCCTGCAAGCAGGCAGCCCCGGAATGGAGCCCAGATCGCGCTCCCTCCCAAATCCACGCTTCAGCCACTGCGAAGCCACGGTCGCCAGCAGATGGGGTTGATGAGGGTTACACTCTCAACACGGGAGAAAACGTGCTGGTGCCTCCACCACAGAAACTCGGCGTGCCCAGGGAATCACTACTTACACCTGGGCACGCCCGAGCGCCGACGACGCTGCTGCCTCTGCCGAGGACAGATTTGAGCGTCACGCTGAAAATCTCTTATCTGGCATTTCCAGAAAGGGCTGCGTTTCAGGAGCAAACAGGAGGTGGACTCTCCACATCACACACACAAATAAAGATAACCACACGTCTGAACAGCGCAGGGGCTCGCAGCAAAGGAGGCAACCTTCCCTCCTTCAGAAAAGGAGGGGATCAGGTGCGGCGGGGGGCCTGAGGGCAGTTTCCTCAGAGTAGGTATGCCTTAAAAGGAGTTTTAACATCAAAAAACCATTTTTAGCATCCCATTCCACAGTGAACTGATTTTCCTTGAGGGTGGGAGCAGGGTCTCTCGTTTTCCCCCAGCTCAGCGCCTAAGACACGAGGTACTCGATGCCTGTCTGCTGGGGATCAACGTCGGAGCAGACGGACAAGGCCGGGCGGACGAAGAGGCCAGCACACGGCAGTGATAAAAGCCACACGCGTCGGAACTGGGCAGCAGTGGGTGTGAATCTCGGCTGCCACAAATCACCAATGCTGCTCTCCACCTCAGTTCTCTCATTTTTAGCGTAGAGAAGAAAAATAAACACCAACTGGACAAGATGGCAGGGAGACTTCACGGATGTGGGTGCGGAGCACAATACTGGGCCCGTGCTAGGGCTGGTGGGGCGAGATCGATCCTTGCTTCCAGGAAGAACACTGCTGCCTGGAGGGGCAGCGAAGCTGATCAGGACACCTTGCCTCTCGGTCCTGTGGAGGCAGCGGCTCCCTGGCTCAGGGGAGCTCGAAGGCCAGGTCTGTCGCTGCAGGTACCGTGCCTGCGGAGGCAGAGGGGCTGCGCCGCACTGCCACAGGTGCTGGACCAGATTCTCAGAGCACCAGCACCTCGGGCACCATCAGACGCAACCAGTAGGGGATGGAGGGACTGCAAAACGTATTCCAAGAAGGGCCGTCAGAAGGGACCGGCATTGCTGAGACTTCAGGAACTAAGGGATGAGACAGGACGCATTCTGTGTGTTCTAGGGCAAAACTGGAACCAAGGAGCCAAAGTTACAGGGATGCAGACTTCAGTGGGAATCAGGAAAGGCTGCTTCCATTGCCTAAGATCATGGCGCAGTGCCAGTCACAACAGAGCAAGTTGTTGAATCCAGAACCGGGTGTCCTAACCCCATCACCCCACTGCCACACCTGTCTGAGGTCCAGGAGGGACCAGGAGAGGCCACAGGCACTGCAGTCACCTCTCTCTCACCCACCCCACCCCCTGCCAGCCCCACGCTCAAGGAAAGCCTGCCTTTTGTGTTTCTGTGTCTTGCACCTTCTTGTTTGAGTGTTTCTGCAGGGCCGAAGGCAGAAGTAGCCTCAAATCAAAGGCTCTTTCTGTCATTTGTAAAAGCCTGAGGCCACTGGCTAGATAATGGTGGGCGTGGGTGTGGCGAAGAGGCAAAGGCTTTAAGCTGGGGAAGAGAGACTATCAGGGCAAGGCTCCTTCTCAGAAGGAATGGAGGTGTGCTGGTCCGGAGGCGGCAGGACCCCAACCCAGGCATCCAGCCGGGCAAAGAGGCCCACATCCTGCATGGGCACCCCTGGACCTCAGCTGACCCCAAAGGATTACTGTGGCCAGCGGGTGAGTGGCAAGTAGGAGGCCAACGGTTCAGTCCCTGTCTTGTTAGCTCTGTGCTTCCTGGTTCCTGGGGTCATTCTGGGCGGAGGCACCGTGCCAACAATGACCAAGAAAGGAATCTCTGGTCCTCTGCTCAGAGGAGGGCTCCGAGCCAAATAAGGTTGATTGGGAGGAAATAAAGATGCTGACATCCTTTGCAAATCTGTGTGAGAACCACAGCAGGAGCACAGAAACCAAATACCACGTTAACCACAGCCCCACACCTTCTCTGCCTCTTCCCCGGAGGCTCCAGCCTGAGGGGAGGGCACCGCCCCCAGCCTCTGCCTTACCTGGGGAGCAGGTGCTTGCGGCTGACACACAGGGCCGTCTGGTAGTCCTGGGTCACACACACCTTGTGAGGGCTGCACTTCACCTTCAGGCAGGGGTCTTTGGATGGGTCCAGGGCTGAAGCAAATAAGAACAAAAACAGGGCGGTTAGGGCCTCAGGGAAAATTTAATGTCTATTTCTACTCAGCTAGGTAAGTGGGAAGTAAACAGACCATGTGTTTGCACTCTGTGCTGTTCATTCTTAAGCGGGAGGACATTGGAAAGAAACAACCTGGACCAGGGGGAGTTCAGTGTCTCCTGCACGTTTTCCTTCACATCAGGGTAGTGATTGCTCTGTGCCGTGGGGAGTGGCGGCATCTCCGTCTTCAGCAGGAATTACTTTTAAAATCCTTTAGAATCTTACACGCTCCAAGGGCCAAGAGCTACTTTCTCCTCTTTGGTCCTTTGTCTGCTGTTGCTTTTTATGACTTCATCCATGCCTAATTTTACCTATGTTCTATAACAAAAAGTCCTGGAGGACAGGGTTTTTTCTCTTTTTTTGCTTCAGTTCAGTCCACATGGACAAAGTGCATAAATAAGCCTAGTGTTGTTTTGTGAAGAACTTCCAGATGCATAAAACGGTTCCGTGCCCCACAAAGTTACAACACAACAGGGAGGGGGAAGCTTACCCATAAATATTTATGGGGCGAGGGAGGATTAGATAAGGGCCATGACGGGCATGTAAAGTAATGGCAAAGCTGGGGAGAAACACAGAGATCAATTTCTGGGGCAAGGATTAATGAGGCATTAATATGTGAATTGGATTTTGAAGGATGGGCAGGATTTTGAGAAGCCGAGAGAGAAAAGGCGCCCGGGCCCGGCGGCCAGCACAGGCCAATGACGGGAGGCGCGTGTGGGCAACTGTAAGGTGTTGCATCCAACCAGTACGTGCACTGGAATGCTGAGGCAGGGGGAGAGCTGCTCCAACCAAGTCACTGCAGGAAGGGTCTGGGAGGACAGCAGTTCCTACGTTGCAGCATTTCCTAGAACAGGCAGAGCGGAGGCCCTCGGCTCCTCCACACTCTGCATGCTGGGGTGCCGTGCTCCTCAAGGCTGAGCAGCGTGGCCGGCAGTCTCTGCGAAACAAGAGTAAGAGCGCCACCTCCCAGGCTCCAGGGCCCAAAGCCTGGGAGGCTGTAGGTCTTCCACAACTGCTCTCCACCACGGTCAGGGAGGAGATGTTCTCCCACGTCCTCCCCATGCAAACCTGTGGTTAAACCACTCAGCATCCAGAGCAGAGACAGCAAAACAGTGGGGAGAAAGCCACCTTCCTCCCCCATGGGACCCTCACCACTGTGACCCCTGCACTTAGAGGAGTCGTTATTCCAGAACGAGCCCTCCCAGGCCCAGAATCTCAACACCGTTTTCTCCAGACAGCTGCTGGGAATGTCCCGAGGGACCTGAACGCAAACATCCGAAGGCATTCCTGCCGCTTGCCCAGCTCAGGGCAGCCCCCTCTGCTGCAGCAGCTTCAGCGCTGTAAACAGAAACCAGGTGCTTCCTGGGCCAGTCAGGCCAGCAGTGACCAGGCCCTGGTTGGTCCCAGGGAAGCCTGCTTCTGGAGGAACCTGCTGGAGCTCAGCAGGAAGAAATGTGTTGCAAGATAAGGAGAGGCTGATTCGAGCCCCAGGGACACAGGGTCCACTCTGCGCTCTCGAGCGGAGGGCTGCCTCCTGTACTCTGGGTCTGAACTCAGAGGGCTCCGAGGCTGGGCCTTCTGGAGACCTGCACTAGGAACTTCCTGGCCCCAGGTGGGACGCTCTTGGTCCTGGGGACTTCCACACAAGAAGCCAAGATGCTGGTGTGTCTCAGGCCAGTGATCTACTTCTCCTTGTACACTGTCCCCCACCCCAACCCAGGTGGCCATCAGACCAACTTTATTATCCAAGATTCATGCAAACTTGAGCCAACAATGAAGCCTGATTACCAGATGACAATTAATAATGGCCATGCGAGTCCTCTGCTGCCCCTTCTCACACTTTCTTCCACCACAGGATGAAGTAAGACACTTACAGATCTCAAAAAACTTGGGCCCAGGTCACGGGCAGCCCCAGCCCCAGGTGTGAGCTAGGGTGTTTCCCCGGTAGGTGCCACAGAACCCTTAGGATTTTCCCTGGAGAGGAGCTCAGAGATAGAGACTGACAGGCTGGCCTAGCATGCTGGGTGCTGAAATCGGCTGTACTACACAACCAGGTTCATGGCCAAATTCGAGCTTCTTTTGCCTTCTGTAGCCAACTCCACACACATGCAGTGTCCACTCCATGAGCTGGGTGGCCTCAAAGGACAGTGCAGTCTCCAGGCAAAGAAGTCGGCCGACCACAGGAGGGACGCACAGACTCTCTGCCCGGTGTTTCCGAGTTTGAACGCTGGCTCTGCGCTTACCAGCCTCTCCGTACCTTGGTTGCCTCTTCTGCTAAAGAGGATAATAACGGTACCTACTACTGCTTTTGGTCGTCAGGAGGATTAAATGAGTTAATATTTGTAAGTGCTTAGAACAGATCTCTTAGGTGTTTGTTAATTTTTTTTGAGTCTGTATTTTGTTCCCAGAGTGAATAATAATCCTTCATAATAACAAGAACAATCGCTAACACTTACCCTGTGTTTCAGATGCGCAGGCAGTGAACTAAGCCCACTAATGGGATTACCATACTCAATGCTCCATCACCCGAGGAGGCTGCTGGCCTTAATGTGCCCATTTTACAAGTAAAGGTCTTAAAGCAAGTCCCTGGTGAGAGGTGCAGAGGGCAGTGGACACCTGCTGGGTGACTCCAGAACCCCATCTCCTTCCCACCACAGTCAGCAGCTGAGACGCACCTAGGATCTCCTTTGAAAGGTGGATTGTGGGCCCACCTCACAGAACCACCCAGCTGCACAGTGCTCCCGGGAGGCCTTCCGGGCAGAATGAGTCTTGCTAGGTAACAGTCAGGGGCAGCCAGGGTGTCCGGGACTGCCCAGGCTGGGCCATGCAGGACTGCCCCAGTGCTCCGCAGAAGGTGGGGTGCCCAGCCATGGGCAAGTGTGCCCTCCGCCTACTCCCTCTGACTGCAGCCACCCTCCAGCTGAGTCAACTGACCAGTGGTCTGGTCAATTTTCAGCCTGCAACCTTGCCGTCTGCCACCCTAGCTTTAGGCTACCGCCATAGGTTGCCCATCTTCCAACGCTTGAAGCTGACATTACTAAACAAACAAAAAAACCCTCCAACCAAAAACGCTAACAAATAAAAATCATCCGTTATTTAACTCCCTACGCATACTTCCTTAACAATTTGCATATAAAAATCAAGTGGGCTAAAAATTAATTACCAGGAACTGAATACTTCAAACACGTATGCAAGTTATTTAAATGAACTTCACAGAACAACAGAACAGTAACAAATCAAGCTGTCAGCGTTTATTCAATCACTAGGATTCCTCTTGTTTTTGAAAAACAGCAATGTTGGAATTAAAATGGGCATGTGGATGGAGAAAGAAGTGTGTCGTTTCCATTCAAATAAAGCCTCTAAACGAGCTTTTCCTGGGGACCCCAAGGCTCAGGTGACACTCCAGAAAGGCGACCCTCAGGAGAGGCATCCAGCACCTGTTTTGCACAGGGTCACGTGGCTCCACTTTCTAAAGAGAATGATAAGACACCACAATAGTAAGTGGCATTTAAGAGGCTCTTTAATCAGGTGCAGTGAAACCATGCAGGTAAGGAGGGGAGGGGAGTGGGTGAGCTGCGTGTGTGATAACCCCTACCAGGGTTAGATGCTTCTCCTCGAGGTACTAACGATGCCTGGAGACTGCGCCCCAAGTTGTTCTCCCTGAGCACGTGCTTGGGGCGAGGATGCAGCAGTCCCCACAAGGTGGCCGAGCCCGTGTGCCCTAAACCTCCTCTGTCTCCATACCTGCAGGGTAACGTGCCTGGCACAGAGCAGGTACCCCCAGAGGGTTAACTTCACTTTTCCTGCCCACGCAGAAAAAAAAAAAATCAAGTGTTAACTGACACATGATATATGTCCAATTAATTTTTCACTTATTTTTACAAAAACTTTTTTAAAGGAAAAAAGAACAAGAATGAATTAATTTAAAGAATGATGTGTTGAGCTGGAAAATACTGAATTCAAAATCCTGTTAATTACAGGCTACATGTAATTTTTTTAATTAATTTTATTTTTTAAGCTCACTGCTTGATCCCAATTAAGGTAGTGATATTTCAATTATCTTAATTGTTTCCAAACTTGTCTTCAATTCGATTGATTTTTTAATTGGCTACATTGCTTTTAAAAATCCAGGTCAAGCCTTTCTCTGCCCGTGGGCTCAGCGAAGTGCTCAGAGTCAAAGGGTCACAACAGGGCAACAGCCGGGCGGGCTGCCACCTCAGAGAGCTGAGATGAGAGCACGTTCCATTTTGTGGGCTGCCCAAAGGGCAGTCCCCTGGGGGTCCCCTCAGTCCCCTGAGAGTCCCCTGGGGAAGTGACACATGCTTGTGTCTACTGCATTAATATTTGCAGAGCATCTGTCCTGGGCAGGCCCGTGTTGGCTGGTCCGCAGCTCCGGAGTGAACGAGATGGCGTTCCCGCCCTCCGGGAGCCACAGCTCCACAGAGGAGATAGGCAGTGGGAGGGCGGGTCCTGCACGCTATGGGGGCAAGGGAGCTACCTCATCCTGTCTTCCCAGGGGGACGGGGGAGACTTCCTGGAGAGACTGACATCTACGAAAAAATGGGTTTAAGCCACACACCAGATTGAGGAAGAACCTTCCAGATAAAAAGAAGCACCCTTTGCAAACGTGAGAGAAATCACCGTAGATTTGGGGACTGCAGCATTTCATGGGGCTAGAACAGGTGGGGGAGGGGAGTGAGAGGGCTGGAGAGAGGGGAGGCATCGTGGAGGGCCTTGCAAACCAAGAGAGGGGGGCGTGGCTTCCATGTTCCCCGGTGACAACAAACTGGGTAGAGCTGGAAAGGGGGTCTTCGGCACCCCCTCTTATGCTGATCTCTGTGGGCCTCTGCTCCATGGTAGGAGGAGGAGGAAGAGAGAACCCTTTATACATATTTTATGTGGAAGGCGGCACCTTCAATTAAAAATAGACATGCTGTACCCCCTCCCCCTCCAAATGAGAGGTGGGTCAGGGTGGAGGTCCCAGTGCTCAGCTCCTACAGCCACTCTCCCCCTTGAGAAAACTTCATGCCCCCTCTCCCTGGGGATGTGAAGCTGCACAGAATTCTGGGAGGCAGCAAGTCAAGCTCACAAGACCAGAAAGGAAAGACTCAGTCTAAAACAGCTGTGTCAACTTGTGGTCCATTCTGGTGACTCCTGGCAACTTCCTCAGACAAAAGGCCACTTGATTTGCAAAAAGTTAACAAATGAATGACTGTTGTCTCCTTGCAGTTTTTAAGACTGCTCTCTGCCCGAATCCTGCTCATCTAAAGTTCATCTGAAGAGCAAAGGCACTCCCATTGATTCATTAGGTGTGACTTAATGGATGACTGACAGCAAAATTACTCTAAACTGCTAAAACCTCGTCAGGCGAAGATCCCAAACATTTATTACAGCTTGTCTGTCCCCATGGTAACCTGTGCATACACCTCACTTCCAATACCCTCCCCACACACGCCAGAGGGCCTTGTTTACCACCTGACTTGACAGAACCACACAGAATACAAAATAGAAGGCTCTGCTCATACGATTTTGCTGGAACCAGAGGAGAATGGCAGTGGGGAAGGCCTCTGTCACCATTCTCAGCTACCAGTCAAGGTGTGGGCCAAGATCTCTGAGGCTGAATAAAGCGGCCCATTGCCCACGCGTCTAAACAGGACACTTAGGTGATATAGATGGCTGAACCTGTGTGCCCAAGGAGTGGGGGACGGGAGTTGGTAAGGGACATGGGACAGACGAGCACAAAGGGGCAAAGGATAAAAGCGTGCACCTGACCAAAGATACCCCTCCTGGGAAGAGACCTTTTCTTTCCCTTCGAACCAAGGGCCCGAGGACTCATTTCCTTCTGTGTTAAAAATAAGAGCGTCCTGTCTCTTATCATAATTGTGTGTGTGTTCGGTGGGAGGATATCAACTATTAACAGGCTTTTTTGGAGGATAATTTTTCAACCTGGCTTTTAAATGATAACAACTGTTAAACATAGTTGGATGGATGGGGAGTTTATGATAATTATTCCTTCTACTTTTTGGTATATACAACATTTTTAATAACAAAACAAAAGAAGGGAAAACGAAATATCCTATGACCCAGCAAGTGAACGCATTAGGCAAAAATGTGCATCTTTCTGATCTCTAATGGGGGAAGATCAGGAACAACTTGAGTGTCCATACTGCTAGTCTGCTCAGGCTGCCACGACAAAATACAGCAGACGGGGTGGCTGAAACAGCAAAAATCGCTTTCTCGGAGTTTGGGGGCTAGAAGGCTGAGCTTAGGGGGTCAACACGGTCAGTGCACGACGAGAGCTCTCGGTCGAGCTTGCAGACACCCAGCTCCTTGCTGCACCCCCACAGGGGCATTTCTAGGTGCACTCGGAGAGCGAGCAAACACGGACGTCTCTTCTTATAAAGGACACCCATCCTCTCAGATCAGGGCCCCGTCCTATGGCCTCATGGCTTCCTCAGAGACCCCATCTCCACATGCAGCCACAGTGAGGGTTAAAGCTTCAACGCAAACATTCAATCCATACACCATCTATTGGGAAGTGGATACTTCAATGACAAGGCATCCATTTACGAGATACTGGATGTCTTGTAATTAAATGTCCAGTTATAAAGGGGGAAGTAGGTCTGTACATTCTCACATAGGTAGATATTTATGATACATGAAAAGTCAAGTTAGGTGAGAAAGCTGATTTGAAATGGCAAAGTAACTTTCTGACACCACACAGCTGGTAAAATGGCAAAGCCATAATCCAAACCAAGCCTGTTTACTTCTGAAGACCTCCTCTCCCTTCCTATGCCGCTGCTCTTGAAAAGAAGCACCAGCTCCAGCTTTCCCCGCTCACACACCAGCGCCCTCAGCTTCTCCTGATTGTCCTCTGGCTCCTGGGGCTACCCTGCCACACCCTGGGACTGTATTCAGACTCCCTACCTGCGCCCACCGCTCCCCGCCCCCCGCAACACCCATGCTGCCTGCCACCGGCTAGTCCAGAAACATCAGAGTCTCCTTCTGCTTCCCGGAGAATCTTGTCTACAGCAGGGAGACCACAGCAAGTCACAACCATCACTGGGGGAACAGCGAGTGTCCGGCCCTGTGAGGTCTTGGCATGTGTCTCTGAGATACGAGTTCAGGACCCCCATGCCCAGTGGAACTGAAGGCAGCCAGGAGGAGTTGCATCCCTGTGCTCATGTGCAGACCAGGACATTATAAGCAGTCACTGAAAAGTCCAACCTGGCTAATTTGCGCATCCTGGCCATTAAGGAAGAACGTGTTAAGGCAGGTCTCTGCGAGCAGCTGTGGGGATACGCTCCATAAAATCACACACCACAGCATTTTATTAGCTTGGCTGGCCAACCCTGCTTCTCGAAGCTATCATCTCACACCGCCCCTGTTCCCCAGCTGCCTGGGATGGTGAAGGCCAGGGGCCTCACTCCATGTTTTCACCAAGAAACTGATTTCCCTTCAAAGTGGGATGGGGCAGAAGAGGAAAAAGGACGGGGGTAGTGGGGAGGAGCACTAAGTGTAAAGACGGGGAGAGGAACATTTTTTCACATAGTGCACCCTTTGATTAGGGGGCTGACAAGGAAGACAGTGACAGCCATCAACCTGTGGTGTAGTGTACTGTTATTCTAATTTACCAATGAGGGAACCGATTCGTTCATCATGAATCCTCCAATGCAGGCACTGACACGGCGATGTCAAGTGGCTTGTCTGTGGTCACACAGCCATTAGGCCTGGATTTCGATCTGAGCAAAAGCTGATGCTCGAGGCCGCTTGGCTGGTCATGGAAACAGCTTATGGGGGGTGGGGGGTGCTAAGGTGATGGCTACAGGGCCAGCACGGGACCCCTCTGTAACCTCCCCAAGAATTTTGTCACCCACAGTATCCTGGAAATAACTTCTTACTGTCAAGGAAACATTGCACTATCCAAACTCAAAGCCTGAAGCTGAATATTTGAATAAACTTATATGACTTTTTCTAATGAATACAAAAGTCAAAATTTCTTTTCAAGGCAATCCTGACACGTAGTGAACCTAAGCCTCTCTGTGACTTATGCAACAACACATAACATGGGCCAGGTAACCCATGCGGTTCCTTCTGTGAAGGTTTCAGGAAGTGGGGACATGGCCATATCGCTGGGGGACACACAGGAGGCCTGGCCTGGACGGGGCAGAGCGTGTGAACAACAGGACCTAACAACAGCCTCGGTTCCCAGGGGAGGGATAAGATGCCCCCCACAGGCAAGTATGAACCTTCTCACTCATCAAAGGGCCATGATTTATTAAAATGTTGTAACAGTAAAGGTACTTAGGTCCTATTTCATTGTAATAGACAGAAATATTCATGAGACATTTATGAATAAAGGAGAGAGAATTACTTAAAATACATAAGAACCAGTTCTATAACCTGGGAGGGTAAGAGGACATTAATAGCACAATAAAAATAAAATACTTCTGGAAAAAAGGTATACTTAAAAGTGTTGTAGCTCATAAAGTCCATTTTCTGTACTTGTGCTTCACTTTAACGCAGTTAAAATTACAATAAAACACAGAGCTTTTCCCAAACCAAAGGCATCGGGAGAACCAACTCCTTTGGTGCCGATGAGCATGAATCTGTCATTATGCAGCAGCCACGGTGGTTGGACCACGAAAGAATGAAGAAACTCAGACACTCCACGAATGAAAAAAAGGTTAGGTGCGCCTCCAAGAAATGAGCCCACGGGTGTGGGTCAGAGAGACGGGTGTGAGAGGCACAGCTGCACCACTTCCCGCCGGTATGACCTCCGATTCGGTGGGAGACGAACTGATCTACTCCACCGGACCAAGTGAGGACCTGGTCGGATAGCGCACACGTGTGGCCAGGCATAGGCCTGGTGCGGTGCACACGCAGCCACCATCCCCGCCTCTCTTGCCTGCCGTTTCTGTCCTGCTCTCCCAGCAGAGGACATGCAGGTACTACGCCAGGGACCCTGCGCATTTCAGAGACTCCACGTCCCGGAGCCATGACACTGTTCAGTCTTTCCGGTCTCACGCGGTGGACTTGTCCACACAAGAAGAAACCTGAAAGTTTCATTTTAAATGTCAAGCTCAGGGTTCACTTTACCCAGACAACATCTGCTGATTAACTAGATCTAAACCCCTGCTGAAAGCCTCACGTGACAACTAAGAAGCTCGTACGTCTTCAGAAGAGCTGTGCTCTGCCTGGTTCTGTCTCAGATTACAAGGTCTTGGATGAAGGATTAAAAACTACCCCCCAAATTCTGTGCACCAAAAGCATGCAACGAAGCCGAAGCCTCTCTGGAGGGTTGCGGGGTGTGATTGTTAAAGTATCTTAAGGGCCTCCATTCAACATCTTTTACCATTGGTAAAAATCTAGGGAAAATAGAGAATATGAAAAAAGAATCGGGCAAACACTGTTGAGACAAAGAGGGCTGGAGCCCAGGGAAGCGGGTAGCGTGGGGTATGTTGGGGACGAACGGCAGGCAAGGCTCTGCAGGGCAGGTTTGGCGTGCAGGGTGCGTGCCAACCTGCAGCCAGAGCCTGTCCGCCTGACTGCTTTCTGCCTCGTCCTATAGAGCTCGGAAGGGGCAGGTCTCGGTGCACTGGGGATAATGAAGTCATTCACTGGCCACCTCCCTGACAAGTCCAAAAATCAGCGAGTGAGGGGAGACAGGCAGTCCCACCCCATACGCATTTTCCAGAGCCAGGCCTCCTTTCTATTTTCCGCAATCTAACCTATCCCTTGTTTCTCAGACTGTGGTGAGCCAAGGAGAATACAAATCTACCATGGAGCTCCCTGCAGCATCTATTTTACTGGATGGTAGGTAACTTAACACTTATTTTTTATGTTAAGGTAATCACTGCTCTCCTATATAATAGATTGCAAAATTCATCTCGACTTGTCTGAAAGAGACTTCGAAAATGTATGTGCTCACAAGTGGGTCCTGCCCTATGGACCTCAGAGGAGGTGTTTACTCTTCCTTGCCCTTAGAGGTTCTTCCGCAGAAAAGTTTGAGAAGTGTTGCAAGTGTTTACCAAGTTGAAAGGGCTCTAGAAGGCAGTGGGGAGCTCTCCAGGGTACTGATGCCTAAAATGGAAAATCAATTGCAGTAAAACTACATACAAAGAACCTTCAGAAGCAAATTGTTCATTCTTGTGGGACCGCAACACAGCTCCAGTGAGAGCTGGTTAATGAAAAATGTATCCTGTGCCCCTGGAACAGAATCCCCGGGCCATCTGTTCCCAGGGACTTCAGTCCCACTGGTGAGACACCCAAGGGTTTTTCAGAAAATCGACCTTGCATAATCTAGAGCTTTCTGAGAGCCCTCAATGTGCCAAGCACTGGGTGAGGCCCACAAATGAGTTACAGAGCATTTGTGGTTCCCCAGGTATGAATATCAAAATCAGAGCTGCTGTTTCTTTCATCCCTTCCACTGTTAATTTTTTTGTAAACATTTGGCTCTGGATTTATAAATGGGTAATTGGAGACTATTCATTTCCAAGTCCTTTCTTTCTCCAATTAGGGCAAGTTCACTTCTGCTTCCTTGGGATGGTTCCCAAGGTTATTAAATTCCATTCCTTAACTGATCACATTAAAGCAATCATGACAAAGTTAGTGCTGATTGGACCTGGGGTTTCTTGGGGCACCTTCTAAGCTATTAGAAACCACCGCAAGCTGAGAGAAGAATGATCGTATCTCCCTCTGTAGGGTTCAGTGAGTGCCGTATCACTCAAGTCTTTTGCATTCTTGCTGTTCCTCTGTTTGTTTGTGCCCCACACGGTTCGCTCGCTGCGAAAATGCTTCTCCACGTGCATCCAAATAAGCCGAGCAATTCCGTTTTAACCTTGCCCACAACCAGCTCTTTCCTGCCTGTCTCTTCACCAATGTGCCACTCAATGGCCAATTACCTCCCTTGCATTACTCTAAGATAAGGCCTACAGTGCTAATATAAAATATAAACCAGGTCTTAACTGTGCATGAAAGACAGAGGCAACAATAAATAATGAGCAAGTACCTATGAGGTTTCCTAAAACAAATGTGAAATAAACACAAGGAGTAAAATCTTTCATTTTCACTCCAGCAGTAAATACTGAGAACCCAGCAGGTAAGACGGAGCAGGGAGATAATCATCTGTAAACACCAAAACGGCTGCAAAGTGTTTTTTTCCTCCAAAGAAGGTGAATTGATGTTCTTATTTTTGTTAAAGTCATGGATCCTAATTTTTTATAAAAAGTGTCATAATGACGCCTTCACAACCTGGCCTCAAGCTCCCTTCAAGAACTTAGTTCCCTCTCCCCGCCCTCCAACATTCACCCCGCCTGCAGTCGCTGCGGACAGCTAACAACTCCACACACTCTGTGTGGTCGCGCCTCTGGAGTCCAGACTGCAGTGCCCAATATAAAGAATCGTTCCATTCTTACAATCACCTTACACGGCCAGTATTACCTCCCTGTGAAAGTGGAGGAAAAAATCAGAACTTGCCGAAGATCACGAAACAAGTAACTGGCCAGGTGGGGTGCGACTCCAAGTCTGTCAAAATGCAACAGAAGCCCCAGGGCCCCGGACAGGACCTGCGCCCTGCCCCACGGCATGCGCCCCTGGACGGCATGTGGAGTGGCGTGGGGCCCTGTGGCAGTTGCTGAGGGAGCGTGTGAGTGGCCCCTGGTCCATGGGCCTAACCACCGCTCTGCCTGTCTCTGTGAGGCCAGGGACCAAGGGTGGCTCATTGTCTCTGGACCCCAATCCCCTGACACCCGTCTTCTCTGAGGGATGTGTTCAGTTAACACGGAATAAACGGTCTGTGCAAGGACTCTCTTTGGATGAATGTTTTAAATTGGGATTTCTAGGTCACAATGATTCAGAGCTAGAAGGGTCCCTGGAGCATCCGCCTCCGGACCTACACATTCACATTTAAACACAGGAAAGACTTTAAATTATCAGCTCAGCAAACATTTATGAAACTAATTTTACATGCCAAGTACTATTATAAACACTGGGCATTTGAGAAATGGATAAGACAGAAGTGCCTGTTTTTAAGGAACTGACAATCTAGTAGAGGGACTAACAAGAGAGGAAGAAAGGAAGGGAGGAGGGGAGGAAGGAAGGCAGGAAGGAGAGGAAAAAGGAAATAAAGAAGGGAGGGCGTTAGGGGGAAGCATGAGATAGGAATGAGAGCTAGGCAGCTAATTTTAAAAGGGTGAGGCAGCAAAGAGCACCTGAGTAGCCACATTGGATTGAGCAGTCAGGGAAGACCTCTCTGAGGAGGTGACATTCAAGCCATGATCTAATGAGAAGGAGGATTTTTTGAAGATAAACTGAGAAACATTCCAGGGGAGGGACTGCAAAGGCCTCAGGGTGGGAACTGGCCCTGGAGTAGTAGATAAAGGAACAGATCTCAACAGGTCTCATGACTTTTCCAAGGGCACACAGCTAGCACAGGACCAGAACTGACCTCTAAAGACCAGTTCTCAGATGTGTATCCTTCGTGCAGTGAGTCCCCAGGCATCTGAGCAAGATGCCAAGGTCCACCACTACACGCTGGCCTTGCCCCGGGCCCGGACTCGCCTCCGTGACTAACACCCTGCCAGGGGCTCTGCTTCAACACAGTGGTCTTGGCTAGCTATTGCTCAGGTTGCAGAAGCTAGAGGTGAACAGCTGGAGAGAACCAAGACCTCCGGCTTCCTGGGCACTGTCTTTGCTCATGTAAGCAAACCACCGATATGTGTGATGTGCATTATATGGGAAGGTCAAAGGAGCATGAACTTTGTGCTCCAGACAAATTCAGTTGCACATCTAAGCTCAGCTCCTTGGATGCTGTGTGATCTTGGGCAAATTATGCAGCCTCTCTGAGCTATAAAGGGGAGTGCCAGCATTTCCCTTACTTGGTGGTTAGGATGAGACATTGTGTCACATGTTGGACAGTGGTCTCAGCAAGCACTCATTAAATGTTCTTTTCATTCTTTCCCACATGATTCTCCTTAAGCATTCCTTACAGTTGCTCCAATCCAAACTGGACCCCTTTCCTTCCCAGGTTCATCTACCAGACCATCTTTAAGCCAGGGTACAGCCCTGAAATCATCCTGTCTCTGTTCTCTACCTCCCAGAAGACCCCCAGCGATCCGCCTCTGCTGCCAAACCGGTCCTGTTCTCTGTAGCAATGCCCACCGCCCGATCAGCCTGGACTCCTCCCCCACCATGCCCTGCTTCCGAAACCTGAAGCCCCTCTAAGCCATCATCAGCGCTGCCCAGCCCGCCAGCACAGGAAAGGAGACCGGACGGTTCACCCCTCCATTCAGGGAGGTCGAGCTAGAAACTGACACTGGCACCCTGAAATGTGCAGAGCAGAGTGAAAGGAGAAGAAAAACACTGACGTGAAGGAGACCCCGTTTTTCCTAAACACTCTTCCCGATGCAAATGTGTAACTGAGACTTTGGCATCAGGTCCCCTGGCTGTGTCGAAAGCCTCCATCAGGCCTTTGTGATCCTGAAAAGCTAATGAGAGGATGTGTTTCTGTGTAATCCAAACAGTATCCATTTCCTGCCCAATCGTTCTTTTAAATGGGCAACAAATGTCCCTGGTGTGTTCTTTCCTCTGACAGACAGAGACTCCGTCTGGGCCCTTTGTGGGCCCTGGCCAATCACCGGGGGCAGGAGGCCCTCGACACCAACTCCAAGCGCCTATCACAGAGGCAGCCTCGGGCTGCCCTGCTCCCTCCTGACAGGCTGCGCTCACTGGAAGCCAAGCCCAAAATCAGGATTTTGAACTTGGACTGACAGAGCAGCTCACTAATTCTGAACTCATTTCTAAACTGCGAGTTGACCGCATTTTAGACGAAGCTCACGACTGTTTCAGGCGGTGGCATTAACAGATGGAGTGTGACAGAGCTTCAGCAGGTTCGGGAGAAACTCCCAGAACCACAACGTGAGGGACTCCAGGACTGCATTCATGGGGGGGCAGGCGAGGTGCCTTTACATCCTGAGGGGGAGGGAGGGCCCATGCAGAATGGCCACCAAGCGCTGTGGCAAAAATGAAGCGACACTTGGACATGGTCTCGTGTGCTCAGCTGGCATCTGCTGCTGTCAGCTTCCAGGGTCATAAATGCCGTACCAGCCTGTCCCTTTCCTCACCAGTTTGCACAGTCATCCCTTAGGGGACAATTCCTTACGGGAACCCGTCTCCTTAGCAACTCCCTGCCTTCACTTCCAAAAGGAAATCAATAGGAGAACAGAGTTTACTCTAAAGTAGTTTGCCACCCAATAATTCATCTATCTGCTGAGCACAGGACCCGCACTGAGCCCCATTACGTGCCAGGCATCATTTCGGATGCTGAACACGAGAGGGCCTGTCCCCGTGTATGTGACTCTTGCAGGCCCGTGAGAGCGGCCAGGTGCCCGCCACACCTGATCCCCTGGGGTCCTTCCAACCGCCCCATGAGCAGGTGTTGCTGTCAGGGTTGAGTTGCAGCCGACGTAACAGAGGACCTTGTAAAGACAGGTTGAGGCCCTTGCCCAGCATCTCGAGTTGGAAGACACGGAACAAGAGCTCAGACGGGAGAACCGGAGCCACCCTGCCCCAGAGGCCGACCACCCCACAGGTGCGCTCTGAGCAGCCCCAACGGTGCTTCTCCCGTCGTGAGCAAGTTGCTAGCACTGAATGAGAAAACGTCACAGGAGAATCCAGTACACATTTCTGGACGGTGTCTACACGGGAGAGCTGGCCACACGTGGGCTCGCACCCCACCGTGGGGCCGCTCTGCCTTGCCATCGCCTTCTCTGCCCCTGCGCACCTGCCTCGCCCCCGTCCCTTCCTTTCTCCTCCTCACATCCCCAAAGGCCCTGGTGCCCGCCACCGCCCACGGCGCCACAGGAACAAACAGCCGCACCCCACCCATTCCACACTCCCTCACTTAGCAGAGATTCCAGGACACAGGGGGTGGAATGTGCCAGCAGGGTGAGTTTTCTTTAGTATATACGCAGCTTTAGTCCACATACTTCCACGCTTGGCAAATAACATGGTAACTAATTTTTTTAGCTTTCACAGGCTAATTATCCTTCCTTTGAAGTTTTGCATCTGTGAAATTAAACTGGTACCCCTCTGCCCAGGCGAACCCCCTCCTGATAGGCTCTCGTCTGCTTTTTCCTTGGAGTCTTGACTGTGCTGAGTAGCAGCCTTGGTGCTGTCAGGCCCCAGAGGGGACCCTGGCAGGGGCAGCAAAGGGACCTCTTCCCGAGTCCCCCGTGTGGGGCCGTCACCACCACGTCTCCTACAGCGGCAGAGGAGGACCTCTTCCACGTGGCTTCCCTCTCTGCAGAGGTTTCTCATAATCATTGGGTCTGCAATTAACATCCTCTCAACATCACAGTCCACAGAAGCCCCACCTCCTGGGTGCTAATGTCTGAAACCATCTGAATGAGCAGAGACTCCTTTGGATGGAAGGTTGCTAACCAGGGGTGAAAGGGCAGGCTTCAGAGGGTCTAAAACTGCCACCTAAATCTCATGTGCACTTTCATAATGCAAGGGACCCAGAGTGGACATTCTCCTTCAGTCCTTCAATCCTCCTTCCTAACTGCCTCCAGTTCTTTACGTAGAATCTTCTCTCCCCACTGGGCACAGGCTAGGCAGGATGGTGGTTCAAACTGCCCACTTGCCCCTAAAAATGGCAGAGGTGACAGGTGCCAGCTGATCCTTCCTCTCCTGCCCTCCTCCACTCAATCCCAGAGACCTTCCTGTGGCTCTGCAAAGTGAAAGAGAGGCCCCAGGGCAGAGGAGAAAGCAGGCATCATTAGCCTGTGGTTCCCGCTGCCCAGCCAGCCCTCTGGCCTTCCCTAAGTCCTTTCCCCGCCCCGAGCCTGCGTTTCCCGCTCCAGCCTCTGGCAGCCTCAGTGAGCCTTGGACAGCCTCCCCGTGACAGCAGAGTCAGGCTCTGCGGCTACCGTCCAGAGAACTTGTAAGTAAGACAGATTCATGAGTCTAGAGAATATGACATGAGCTCTGTGGTTAGAAGCTACACTTTTAGGGAATTGAACAATCCTTGCTGGTTGAAATGTGGCCACACCTGGAGAGTCAGCGCATCCCTGCTGCGAGGGCTCAGGATGGCTGCTGAGCAGACCCTACCCAACATCACAGCCCGCAGAAAACTGCCCCTGGAGGTGAGACATGCCATGCATATGACTGCCACGTGGGCAGTGAGATTTACACGAACACTTCCTGCAGTTAGTGGGGAGGGGGTGCTGACCGAGCCACAGAAGGGCAGGGGCCCTCCACGGAGAGGCCAGGCTGCACTCCGACAAGGCCCACCCCCTGGGCAAACCTCATCCTTCCCCGAGCAGCCCTGTGATGACTTGGTTCTAGGGGGAGTGGTGACCAGGACACCCAGGATCTAATTCAGAGAGTGAGCAGGTTCTCCAGGCTTCAAAAGGGAAAAGTGGCCACACAGGCTCTTAGATTAACAGACACAGCTCCAGAAACACAAATAGACTGATGAGTCTCTCAGTCCTACAGCCAGATTCTCAGCCTCGAATCCAGTCCCAACGGACTCAGGGGTCCACCTTCCACCCGACCCAATCACCTGTGGTCTGGGGGAGGGGGCGGCTCTCAGAGAGCAAGCATGGCTCCCAGGAGCCCACCCACAGGACTCCCTTCCTCTGTGTCTGATGGGGAGACACTATTCCCAGTGAGCGGATAGTTGTGATTGGGAAGGATACCTCAAAGGATATCAACCTCAGGTGGTATATGCGACAAAAAATGAGAGGCCACCGCTGCTCTGAACGGTCGAAGCCACGGGAAGAAACACCTCAGAGCTGACACCCAGTGTCAGGTGAGGGTGTCGCAGCAGCCTCCAAACCCAGCGGGTGAGGGTCGTGTTCACCCCCCAATGCTTCAGATAAACTGCATCGGGTGCCGGTGTGCGTCCGAGGCCTCTCAACGCCCTCCTCCTGCCCCAGCAACCTCAGCCCTGCTTGTATTTCTGTAGGCTCCAGTGGCAACTGCTGCGTATGCTGTAAAATCGTCATCACTCTCATTTATAAGTTTAGTTATTACTTGTATATGTGTACATATATTTGCCTATCCTCAACAGAGGACATGCTTACTGATTTTAGAGAGAGGGGAGGGAAGAAGAGAGGGAAAGAAAAACATTGGTGAGAGAGAAAAGCATCGATCGGTTGCCTCCTGTGCGTGCCCCGACTGAACCCGCCACCTGGGTGTGCGCCCTGACCGGGAGTCAGACCCTCGGCCTTGAGGCCCACAGGACGACACTCCAACCAAATGAGCCGCAGCGGCCAGGGCCCGATTTATATTTTGATTTACGTTTCTCCCAGTTTTTGTCTTGTGTCACCTACCAAATGGCGAGTCCTATCTCATAAATGTTTTTTGACTTCTCTCAGAGCAGTGAGTCTCACACTTTTGTTGACAAAATATTACCGAAAAGTTTATAATAAACACATTGTTTACAATATCGTGGCACCACTGAAAATGCTGTTTTCTCCCAACTGTTTTGGCATTCAAAAATCTCTAAGATGTGCCAACAACGAAGATGTAAGCAAGATAGCACATTTTAAAACCCTATCTCTTTCATCAAGTGACCAGTGCCACAGCCACCTGATTTCTGGGACGGAAGAACAGGACCCAGTGGCTGTCACAGTCTGGGGGAGGTCTGAGGACAGAAGAGCCCAGGGAAAAGCAGAAGAGCCAAGGCCAAAGGCAAAAAGAAGTGGAAAGTAAGTCTGGTACCCCAATATCCCCTCCAGGGCTCAGGGACCTATAGAAAAGCAAACTCCTTGAGTGCCTTTAAAAGGGCCATTTTAGGATATTGTACCTTTTTGCGTCAGACTCTAAACCTTTCACAGGTCACTAACTAGCTCACGGCCTAGTGATCACCTAGTAACACATTACTAGATGATGCGGTGGTAGCGATAATGATGGCCCCCACTGCCTGGACACGGACATACGTGTGGGACACTGTGTGGGCACTCTCCGCACACCATCGCATCAACTCCTCTGAGCGACCCTGAGAGGAGGGGTCAGTCTCCCACTGGTAGATACAGAGACTGGTCCAAGGTCTCACGGCTGGAGGAACTCACAGCCACGTCTGTCTGCTTCAAAGCTCTGTGCCCTCAGTGACTAGGCTGGACGGCACCACAACTGTCTGAGCCGCCGGAGCTGAGACCTGCTGGTCAGCACGGTGGCCGGCCTGTGCCCACGCGTGGCTCCCTTCTCCTGCCATGACCCAAGCTCCTCTCCCGTGGCCCAAATGGCACACCTGCAGTTCATCCGGAAGGTCTGCACTAAACCTAATTATTTTCATTACTATAGATCGTATGTGTTCCTGTTCAATGTGGCTTTTCAGAAAATTTGAGATGTCAACAGTCCATATAGTTCACACTCACGCATTTCACACAGACCGTAAAAAGACACACTGGTGTGAGGACCGCCTTGTCTGAGGTGTGAATGTCCACACTCTGGTAAACTCTGAAAAGCAGGGAGTTCTACGAAGTCTTCGTTTGCACTTGCAAACTCCATCAGGCAAGACAGACTGCCCGCTGCCCCGTAAACTTCCACCGCTAGATCAAATTTTGTTAATGGGACCGAGAGCGTTCGCAATAACCCATTTTACTACATGAATGTTGGCTCTGAGTCATTACTTCTCTATCAGATTAAGTTCATCTTTATATTTTTTTAAATCCCCGTCAGGAATCTCCTCAATGGCTCAGGCCCCGCCCACTGGGTCATGAGGGCCCGTGTGACATGCAGAGCAATCGGAACAGTGAGCTGCCCCACGCTGCTGGCTCTCCCGACGCTTCATGAACAGACGCGTGAGGCTCTCGGTCAGCCGACAGCCGGAGAACACCTGCCGTGTACCAGCAAACACAGGTGCTTTCGCGTGGGGCGTCTCACTGAAGCCTCACCAGAGGTCTGGGAAGTAAGAGTCACTTCTCTCAGGTCACCGATCAGAGAGAAAGACGGAGGCTCAGGGAGGACTGACCACTGGCCTGGGCCACGCAGCTGGAACGTGACCAGGCCAGGATTCAAATCTATTTTTTGTTCTAAACCCCAGGTCTCCATTTTTCCCTCCTTTCACTGCCTTTCCCATTTCACCAGTCATTTAAGAGAGGCAGCCATTAGTAAAAGGCAGCCCTGGCCTTGAGGAACTTAAGGTTTTGTAGCACAGACACACACCCAGGCAACCCCGGAAGTCAACATGTACAGAACACTCGCAGCACGCCGGGCACTGCACTGGGCTGCCTGCGGATGCTACCTAACAGCACCCGAGGGAGGTAGGGGCTGCTGTGAACTGAACCGCGTCCCTCTCCAAACCCCTATGCTGGAGCCCTAACACCCAAATGATGGTGTCTACAGGTGGGGCCTTTCGGAGGAGATCGGGGCTGGATGAGGCCGTGAGGGTGGGGCCTCGACGGGAGGAACGCTCTCTGAAGGAGAGAGGCAGAGAACGCTCCACTGCCTCCCCCTCCTGGGCACACAGAGAAGAGCCCCCTCAAGGACAGAGTGAGCAAGTGGCTGTCTACAAGCCAGGAAGAGGGCTCTCGCCAGAACCTGGCCCTGCCCGCACCTTCAGCGCTGACTTCCGGCCCCCAGAACTGTGAGAAAACAATTGCTGCTGCTCGAGCCATGGAGTCCACAGTATCTGATTAGGGCGGCCCGAGCTGAGTGATACGGGCACTGTTACTGTTACCACTTTAAAGACGAGAAAGCTGACATTCAGAGAGGCAGTGAGAGGCCCCTAAGTGCACAGAGCAATAAGCTGCGATGCAGACCCGCCTGCGGGTGGCTGCAAGGCCCCTGCCACTAGCTCTGCTCTAGCACCAGCACCAACATGGGGGACCAGCCATGGGATCGCCACCACAGCAGGGCTGTAAACGCACGTGTTCCAGGGGGGCCAGGGGGTGCCCTGTCCTGTGCAGGGAACAGAGAGAGCCTCCAATGGCACTCAACTATGAGTGGGCACCGCCACCTGGGCATCACCCTGCTGAGCTCATCCCCCAGACAGGCCCACCTCTGAACTAACTCTTATCTCTGCACAGCCTCCTAAGGCCACACTGAGTCACCATGGCGCAGGAGCCACACAGTTGCAGAGCCTTCCCCAGCCTCTGAGCTCCTCTGGCGCAGAGAACAACACTGTGCTCCCACTGAGGTCCACTGCACCCACTGCAGAGCCGGCGCTCACTGAATGGATGCTGAACTTGACTGTGAAGCAACTTTCTGGAAACCACCATGCGAAGCGCAGGCAACGCCACAACACTCCGTGACGTGAGGGGTCGGAATCCAGCGCGTATCGGGCACTCGGCAGTGTTTGCTGAGGAAAGGAAACCCCGCTCCTCTGGGAGCTGTCTGTGTTTACATCAAGCTTTAACTTATCCTTAGGCAAAAATAGCTTTGGGGGCAAAAATTACAAATGGGAAAGTGTAAAAAGAAATGAAGGAAGGGGTTCTGGCCAAGATGGAGGTGTAGATAGAAACCCTTTGCTTCCTCACACAACCAAAAGGAGGGTAACTACCAACCCAAAATCAATAAACAACCGGAAGTGCCAGAAAAATCATGGAACTCCATGCATGGAACTCCAAAAACCAAGGCGTTAAAGAAAAAGTCAACCAGAACAACCAGACCAGCGCACCAAGACAAAGAAATATGGCCCAAATGAAAGAACAGAGCAAAACTTCAGAAAGAGAGCTAAGCGATGAGGAGATAGCCAACCTATCTGATGGACAACTTAAAGCCCCAGTAATCAAAATGCTCACAGAACTGATTGAGCTTGGTCAAAAAATGAAAAAACAAATGAAAGATACCGAAAATGAAATAAGGCAAAACATTCAGAAAACCAACAGTGACAGGAAGGAAACAAGGACACAAATCAACAATTTAGAACAAAAGGGAAAAATAAACATTCAACTGGAACAGAATGAAGAAACAAGAATTCAAAAAAGTGAAGAGAGTCTTATGAATCTCTGGGACAACCTGAAACATTCCAATATCCTAATCATAGGGGTGCCAGAAGGAGAAAAACAACAGTAGGAAATTGAAAACTTATTTGAACAAATAATGAAGGAGAACTTCCCCAATCTGGTGAAGGAGATAGACTTCCTGGAAGTCCAGGAAGCCCAGAGAGTCCCAAAGAAGTTAGACCCAAAGAGGAACACACCAAGGCACATCATCATTAAGTTACTTAAGATTAAAGAGAAAGAGAACGAGAAAATCTTAAAAGCAGCAAGAGATAAGGAGACAGTTACTACAAAGGAGTTCCCATAAGACTGTCAGCTGATTTCTCAAAAGAAACCCTGCGGGCCAGGAGAGGCTGGAAAGAAGTATCCCAAGTCATGAAAGGCAAGGACCTGCAGCCAAGATTGCTCTATCCAGCAAAGCTTTCATTTAGAATGGAAGGGCAGATCAAGTGCTTCTCAGATAAGGTCAAGTTAAAGGAGTTCATCATCACCAAGCCATTATTATATGGAATGTTAAAGGGACTTATCTAAGAAAAAGAAGATAAAAAATATGAACAATAAAATGACAACCAACTCACAACTATGAACAAATGAACCTAAAAGAAAAAGATAAACAATGAAAACAAAAACTAAGGAAACTAGAACAGGAACAGAATCAGAGAAATGGAGATCACACAGAGGGAGTTCAGTGGGAGGGAGAAGGGAGGAATGGGGGGAAAAGGTACAGGGAAGAAAAAGCATAATTAGTAGGCATACAATAAATGGGGAAAGGTCAGAAATGGTATAGGAAACAGAGAACTCAAAGAACTTATATGTACAATCCATGGACATGAACTAAGGGGTAGGGAATGCTGGAGGGTTGGGGGTGCAGGGCAGAGGGGGGATAAAGGGGAAAAAATTGGGAAAACTACAATAGCATAATCAATGAAAAATACTTTAGAAAAATGAAGGAAGGGAAGAAAAGCCCAGGCTGGCACAGAGTAGGCACGCGACAGAGGTCCTGGATTTGCTGAACTCCAGCGGCTGACACCTCCCAACTAGAGTTTGAACTGCTGTCCGACCTGAGAGGGCAACACGACAGCCACCGTACCTCCCTAATAAACATAGGTTGTCTGCGAGCCTCCAATTACAAAGGCTACTATGACCTGAAATCCCATTACAGGCACCAGAGCAGCTGCTGGCGCACTGTACACGTCTCCTATATTAAATCGCCTGGACAATCTGCCGCCCTGGCCAGCAACTGGCCTGAGCACCTGGTCTTTGAAGCGTAGGATTTTATACTTTGCTTCTATTTAAAAAAAAAAAAAAAAAGGCTTCCTTCTCCAGAAGCTCAATGATGATTTCACCTAACCCCTCACCACCACCGAATGCATCCCTGGCCTTTGACACTAACCTTTGCCATTCTAAATTTCCCAGATGGATAAGAGAACAAAATAATACTCTACCAACTGCCGGAAAGATGATCAGAATCGCCCTCACACTTGACCCATAGGCAGTGCCCCATCCTGCAAGCTGCCTTACGTGGAAATGCCAACACTTCGCTGTGCCCTTCTGTGCATTGTGCCGCCTCCGAGCTAGCAGGATAATTAGGATTCGGAAAACAAGACCTCGTTGGGTCCACCCCTCCAGCGATAGACAGGGCTAGACATGGTGAGGGAAATGGTAACAATATTTCCAAGCCATCTCAGTTGCCATGCAGAAAAACCAATTACCCAGAGGCCCCTCCCTCCTGTAGGAGGGCGAGTTCTCTGAGCATCCATACCTCATGCACTGTCATCTGTGCATTATTTAATGAAGCAGTCGAGGGGATGGCTTTATTTTAGTTTTCAACCTTCCACCAGAGACCCAGGCCTGCAGCACGTGATGCTGGAACTCAGCTGGCAACCACAGAGAGGTATGTGCCGATTTTTTTAGGCCAAGGAGCTGTTTCTAATCTTAATTACATAGTCCCAATGTCTAATATACCGTCCTTACCCCAGGGATGCCCAATCATCATCCGTCTGTGCTGACAGCAGTGAACTCACTCCAGAATCCAATAAACAGCGATGCAATCAATCTCCCGATCACCGGACCTTTGCTGAGGGCCCCACAGGGGGACACAAAGCTTATAGACTGGGGTCACTGCCCCCATGGGCCCTAAAGGCTCCAGTGTCTCTTATAGAGATGAAATGGAAACACACAGACAGGGAAACAATGGAGACTGCAAGCCAGCCAAGTCCATGGCTGAGGGTCACTATCGTGCTGATGTGCACAGGACCCGGCAGATGCGCGGCAGGACAGATGTGCCTTTCTGGCCAGAATCCACCTCCCCTCCTCCCCAGGCCTCCCATTTGCATGCAGTGTTGGTGGGAATGAAGTTCCCACTCAGGCTTGCCTCTCTCCCTGTGGAGGGAGGGGCCAGGCACCTCTTTCTCCTGAGTGCAGAGTCCTCAGGGGGTGACTCAGAAAAAACCTTAAGATCAAATTCACCACAGCCAAGGCGACAGGACAGCACTGGGACGAGACCGTTTCCAGTGAAGGGCACTCTTCAGGGCCCTCAGTTTCTGACCAGTGTCCCCTCTCACCCCCAGCAGGGCTGTGATTGAGCTCCTGCCATCTTTCTAATAACACCTCTTTCTTAAACTTTCTTAAGGTCACAGAATCGTTGTGTATTTCTCACCGCCATGATGCAGCCTGATCAAGCACCAGGAACCGTCTGTTGTTGGAGAGACCGACAACGAAGACACAACACAGTTGCTACTCCATCTCGTTCCTGGGGCGGGGCTTGCCAACCAGCAGACTGAGCATGTGTGTAGGGTACCAATGTTTTCATAAGACTGCAACATTAAAAAAAAAGCCAACACCACCAAGCTGTGGGCCAGGATCAGAACTATATTGGCCTTTTTTGCATTTATTTGTAGATTAGCAGTGTTTTTACTTTGACTTACATATGGATCAGAACTTGTATAGATCCTAAAAGTTCTAGCTTGGCTCTGCTTATTGAACAAATATCTGTGTATTTATCAAATCTCCTTAACCAGGGTACTGACTCCTTTCAGGTAAAGACTACGCAACATTTCTGGTTGTAAATAACTAGCTACCACATACCTAGCACTGCCCATGTGCCAGGCAGCTACTAAGTCCTGCATATGCCTGCTACCATCTAACCCCCACGACAATGCCACGTGGTGTGATATCACATTTTATAGTAAAGGGGAAGAGGCCCAGAGGAGGTGGGTAACTGGCCCTAATTCACACAGCTAGTAAAAGACGGAGGTGAGAGATCGAGCCTCTGGTAATGACTCAGGCACGACGTTGCGCCGCCTCCTGAGCTCTCACTCACATCTTATGGGCCTTTCAAAGCTGATGTCTAAGGCCTGGGGACAGCACCCTGCCTCCACCAGCTCCCAGTTCTGCCCAAGTGCTCCCTCTGGAAAGGGGGACACCTCCTCCAACTCTGGTGTGAGCGTTTCCACAACAGCTCGCGCCAGCAGTAACAATCCACATTTAGCTGACACCCTACTTCAAGTTTAAATGGATTTCTCTCCTGTCCACGGGGAAGAGACCGGCTGACCTAACTTGTCGGTGTAATTGGCTTTCATAAGCTTCAAGACAATTACTAGGTCTCCCTGCAGGCTTCTTTTCCTGAGGCTACAATTTCTAATTATTTTCATACAAGTCCTCATTTCCTACTGCACAGTGAAATCTGTTGCACTTTTCAGAACTGTGTCCTAGCTGTCCTCTTCAGTTCGTGGCCCTGACACCTGTGCCTTGTGCCCTAGTACCCAGGCTCGTCCATCCTCTTAAGCCTGACTCAGGTATCTGTATCAGAGGGACAGAGATGCAAAGGTTCATTCCAGAAGGTGGGTGACAGACCCGCTCCAAAAGGGAGCATTTGCCTCGATCAGAGATTCTGTTCCAAAGCTAGTTCATTGGCAGGTTTGAACACCCAGGAGTTCACAGTAGACAGGGAACAAATACCGTCCTTGCTTGGCATCAGCAAAGTCCTGGCCCTTTACCAGGCCTGTACCCTCCAAGAGATGATGGAGATGGCCAGAAAGAAAAGAGGGGTCCAGAGAGAGGAATGAAGGGTGGAGGGGTGCCATGTCCCCTGTCAAGAGGGCATCACCCAAGGAATGGTACCTTGCCAGGGACAAGACCACTACCACCTGCTCACACATGCTGTGCTCTGTCGGAAACATCTGGGCTTCCCTCCACCCACCCCCCACACACACACGTGCATGCACACACACACACAGCCCTACACAGATCTGACTCCTGTTCATTCTGCAGCTGTGTGAAGTTACTCAGTCCCTGACCTCAAGGAGCTTATAAGATTACAAAAGGAAAGGTCAAACATCACAAGAGAGAACGAGGATGAATTACTGTGTGGAGGAGGGTAAGAGAGAAAGCTGCCTACACCAGGCATGAAGAAGCCATCAGAAGTGGGGGCGTTGGAGGTGGGCTCTGAAACATGGATAGGACAAGACATGCAGACACTGTGGGTGGGAAGAATGGGACCAGGGTACCACAGGAGACAGGAAAAGCAATGGTAGGTTGGCCAAGCAGAAGGAAACTGAGCAACTGAGCAAGAGTGTGATATGAACGGAGCACGGCACAGTTCACCAGTAAACCAAAGAGGACTTTGCTGGTGCGGACGTTCGACCTCTGCAGTGCCCTTGTAAGCTGCTTGGGGGCAGAGAACAGCTGCGACAGGGACACGGGCACCGGGAGGGTGAAGCTGTGTGTCATGGTTTGGTCTACACACTACTGGGAATTGCTGGGTTTCTACCAAGTGTTAATGTCAGTCAGTGCAGCAGAGTGGGTCAGAGAGCTCAAGCTCCAGGTTCTAATCCCGGCCTCACCGTTTACTAGCTGTGTGACCTTGGACAAGCCACTTAACTTCTTCACCTCAGTGTATCTCTGAAGTGGAAAATAATTTTAACTACCTCATAAGGTTGTCAAATAATAAAGCAGGCGATTCATATAAAGTGCTTTCAGAGTTCCTGGCATATAGAATGGGCTCAAAAACAGCTCCCAAATCCTCCCCTCCTGCCCCCCAGTCTCCCCACCCCATGACCACGATTTAGATCTGTACCTGTGGATATACCTCAACACTCACAGACACACACACTTGTTTATGAGATGCAATATGCAGTGACTCCTTTGGGGAAAACACATAACCTGTACAAAACTCCCAATAAAACTGAAACATATCTGCGATAGTAGCAAAGGCAGAGGCCTGCACCACCCATGTCCAATTCTGCCCACACTGGTGCCCACCTAATGCCAGGGAAAGAGATTTCTGGACCTGGGTATCGACCCTGGGGAATGTCAAGAACATTAAGCTATTAACCCATCTTCCTAATGCCTGAATTAAAGCTAAGGCAACCACCATTAACATTGCTCACTGATCATGCAATCAGGGACAAGAAGCTCACAAGACGAAAAGCACCCGGCGAATCCCACCATTTGACTTGTCTTCCAGGGAGCAAGATCCTGTGCCTTCGTCACAGAAATGGCCAGCCTGTCACCAACTGTCTTAGGCGTTTGTCATCCAGGCCATCTTAAACAGGCTCGGGGTGAGGGCTCTCCTTTGGAGGAAGGCGCCCTGCTCCCTCCTTGGCAGTAGACACAATGACACGTGTGGTGTGATGTGACCTAGAGGCTGGGAAGCTCCCTGCAGGTCTCCACAGACACTCGGACTCTGGTAAAATGAGCCTGATGTGTTGTAACTGCTACAAGCCCCCCTCGCCGCAGTCCGCTGCGTGTCTGTGCTCACGCACGGGTGTGCAAGTGTAGGTTTACAGTTGTGAGCACGCAAAACAGAGTTCATTCTTGAGTTGCTATTTGTTAATTATCGTGTTATTTTCCACAGGAACAACTATAAACCTACTTTTGCCCCATCCTGCACATATGCACCCATCTGCATACATAAACACTCTTTCCATCAATAGTTAAAATTGACTATAGGCACCCATCACCTCAATCCTCAGAAAGATAGCTTCTTCATCAGAATATACATTCACCAAAAGGATGTTCTCATCAATACAAATCAGCCAGAGCAGAAGGGCAGGCTGGTGTGGATAGAGAAGAAAAATGATGCTAATACACTGCATATGGAGCTAATTAACAATATATGATTAATCAAATGCAACAGTAGTTGATGCGCACCAACAAAATCCTGAGGCCTCCCCTCTGAGGGCCCTCCCTCCGGCGCACTCCTGGGGGGCGTAGTCAGGGGCAGTGCCCAGGTCTGGGGGGTGATCAGGGGCAGTGCCCAGGTCTGGGGGGTGATCAGGGGCAGTGCTCAGGTCTAGGGGGTGATCAGGGGCAGTGCCCAGGTCTGGGTGGCAGTCAGGGGCCGTGCCCAGGTCTGACACATGAGCATGTAGCTACCATTCCTTTTGCTGTTTGTCCTGTGGGTTCAGACCATGTCCTCCTCTGCCAGGAATGTTCCAGCGGCACCCAAAGCCTTACTCTGCCCCTCACAGAAAGGAGTAACTCCCCACACACTGGAGGAGTTAATTAGCAGCAGGCTGGGTAGTGCACCCAGGCAAGGGGGAGATGGTAGCACATGGCCTCATAGACCAGTGCCCACCCCTCCATGACTGGATGTTGGGTGTGCATTTTCCTTAGTAGCTGAAGAAATTCCTCCCAGAGAGAGTCCACCAGGAGGAGTTAAAAACAACATTTGCTTTCTTTGAAATCAGGGCAACTTCCGCCAGCAGGCAAAGCAGGCATCCTGCGGTGCAGGTGCGCCGGGGGCCATCCCACACCTTCAAAGGCATCTTCAAAGGCGTCCGGGGTGGCGGGAGTCCAGAGGCCCCTTCACTGGGAAAGAGCCTTTGGTGGCCGCTGGGTGAAGGATCTCAGGGTGTCCAGCTTGGGGAGAGAGAAAGGATAAGAGAAAACCTGGGGGGAACACAGGAGGGGCAGAGGGAGTGACAAAGAGGAGAGGAGAACCAGGTAAGGAAAGACTGGACAGACAGACTTAGGGAAAGGGGCCTTAAAGAGGCTGGGAGGGGAGGAAGGAAAGGAGGGGTTTGGGCAGGAGGTGAATGAATGTGGAGAGCTGTGAGATAAAGTCTGAAACTCCCTGTCACACAAACGCTCCCTGAAAAAAAGTTTCCACAAAACTGCCTGTCGGACTCCAAGATAAGAAGATGGGGAGCCCCAAGCATTCACTTTGAAGAGCCTCTTAAAAAAACGTCTTTGGTGTCAGCCAGCAGAGGGAAATGAGGAGGAGTGAGAACAAATGAGATCTCGGCTGGAGAGTGCAAGGGGGGAACCGGGGAAGGGGCGAAGCAAGGCGAACGCCTTCCAAATGGGGGTTTACGGGAGAAAACCAGGTTCGCCCATGGCCTCCTGTCCTGCGTGGGCCATACAGGTAAGAAGAGGTGTGGCCACCAGGCCGCCATGACTCCCTCTGGAAATCAGCTCCACACCCATGGCAGGTGAGCAGGAAGCAAAGGCTGCAGCTTTGCAGAGAGAATCTCTGGGGCCATTTCAGCCCCGGCCCTCAGAAGGGTCTGTGCATCGCACTGCCCAATGCGCGGCCAGGGACACCGCCTCCAACAGGCCTCCAGCCCTCCAGCTGCTCTGATGAAACCTCCCGGAAGTGGGCTCACCTGTCTGTTTGACTCTTTCCCATTGATTCTCTTGCTGGAACATGAGTTCCACAAATGACAGGACTGGCCTGTTTACCTCTCAGTCCCCTGCGCTCAGCACATGGAAAGCATACACTCTGTGGGACAAGCAAAAGAAGTTCTCAACTGGTCCAATCCTTAGTACGTGAGCACCGCTGCCGGCACCATCTTCTCTGGGGGTGATGCTGGTGATGCCTGCGATGCACCAGGCGATCCCTACAACTTCCCACCGGGAAAGCATCTTTATGTACTTGGCACATTTCAGGAGAATAGACTCAGAGAGGTCAAGGGCCTTGACTTTCTAGCCTAACTCAATAGCAGCGCAAGAATCAGATTCAGAAGCCCAAGGACCTTTGTCTACAGCGACAGGGGGATGACAGAGCCTCGGACCAGCCCACCCAGCTCACTTTCTTCTGAGAGAGCAGAGCAGGAGCCACCCTCAGATGGGGCCTGTGCCCTCAAGACTGCCGGCCCCAGTGGGTGCACAGGTCCATTCTGGATCCATGGCAACCATCACAGGACACCTGGGCTTGTGAGAGGGGAATGGGCAGCACCTTAGTGCTACATTGGCTGAAGAAGGGAGGGAAGGAGCCCCGGCCTTGGGGAGTAGACTGGGCTTCGTGGGGCAGGGCTGCACCTCATCTCTGTCTCCAATTCTGGCCTCTCCCACGTGCCCACATGTGTGACTGGTGGCTGATCTGGCACTTCTGTTTGTCTAGTAGGGAGGCTCACACTTAACCTTCGAACATAACATTCTCGATTTGCAAAACCTGTTGTTCATCCAGTCTTTTGCATCTCTGTAAATGACAGCACCACCCACTCGGCCCCGAAGCCAGACACCTAGGAGGCCTCCTTGACTCCTCTCATCCCCTCGCCTCCTACTTCAATATCATCAATCGGTCTCATGCCCTCCTCCTAAACATGTCCTAACATGGCCTCTTCTTTCCATCCTCATCGTCTCTCTGGACACCTGCCTCCTAACTGCACTCCCCTTGGGTATTGTGATCTTCCCACCACAGGTCAGCCAAAGTCATCATTTAGAAATGTGAATCTCACTACCGCCCCCTCCTGCAACTTGGAAAGCCTCTACCGTGATCTGCCAAGTCCTATGTGATCCAGGCCCTGCCCCCTTCTCAGCCCTCCTCTCTGGACTCCCAGCCCCCACCGGGCCAGCCACAACAACTGACCTGCCCTCCTGCTGCCCCTCCACCAGGAAGCTGGTGCCAGCCTTAGAGCCTCCCCCCACAGCACTGCAGAGCTGGCTCCTTCCTGTCACTCACACTGGCCCTGTCTCCCAAGGACCCACTTGGATCATGCTTTCGAAAGAAGCCACTTGAGTCATATCATCCTGGCTTTCCTTTGTAGCACTTAGTGCGATTTGATATTTTCTGGATTCTCTCCCAGAAGAACGCACGCCCAAGAGGCATCTTTTTCTGTTGTGTGAACCACTGTGTCCAGGAGCCTGGAAAGGTGTCTGCAATGTGGCAGAAGCTCCGAGCAACCTTAGCCAAGGGCTGAGGGCCCCAGGGACTGGCACAGAGCGGGCCCAGGAGAACAGGTGTGCAGGGAAATGATGGCGTGGTGGGGACGGAATGGCAATTTCGGTTTCCAGGCTGGTTAATAAGTGACTGGCTGTGGAGTATTTCTAAGGACATCCATGCTATTTAATCTCTGGTATTATTTTTCTTCCAATATTAAAAATAGGTTTTGATTATAAAAATGGGACTGTGTAGAAAAGGCAGAATCCATCCCAGTCTGCTAAGAACCATACCCATTACGGATTAAAAATTTAAAGGAACCAGTTTTCTATCCATACCCAGTGGAAAGAAAAAAACAAGATGTCTGCCCCCTTTTCCCCATTTGATCTAAAAATAAAGGCCTGACTCAGACTTCCTGTGAGAGCACCCGATCTCAGCTCTGATTCTGTCTCAGAAAAGGCACAGCCGTTTGCTCCCTTTAATAGGGCATAATGCCAGCAATTAGTTAACATGCACATTCAAGGTGTCACACAGGGTGAATTACAGGCTCCCGGGCTGGCGGGCCTACAGGGGCTGTCCTGTCCCCTCTGTGCTTGGCTGGGGCCTCCTGGAAGCCCCGGACCACTCCTCTCTTTAAGGGAGGGATATCCTCTCGTGACCCCTATTTTCCTACCACCTGCATAGCCCCCAAGGCCCCCCAAGCAGTGAGTCCTACACAGCACCGCCACAGATTACCTGCCTGCTCTTCCCCCGCAGAGACAGACCGAGGTCCATCCCGCTGGCTGCGTGGCTGGAGTGTGAGGCAGCAGGGCTGCTCCAAGCCCCAGCTCAGCCACGTGCCACCTGTGAGAGCCAGGGCAGGCCCCTGACTGTGCTGGAAGGAGGGGTAGGACTGGCTCTGTCTACCTCACAGGGCCTCTGTGCGTGAGGTCCTCTCCCGCCCTGGGCGGTGCACTCCGGGAGGCCTGAGGCCCACCCGCCTCCCCCACAGCCCCGCACTAACATGGACGGTGTCCTCACTGGATGCCAAGGGCCAGAGCTTCCCGGAACCAGCTCCTTTCATCCTCAGAGTAGCACCACAAAGTGACCGCCGGCCTCTCGACTACAGTGAAGAAACAGGCTGAGAAGGGTTAAATCATTTGCCCGAGGTCACAGAGCTGCAGGGTCCTGCAGAGGTGAGAGATCTCTGCCTGGCCCTCCCGCACTGGGGCCCAGAACCCGGAGCACCCGGCACACGTGAGCACTCACAGAGCTGGGCATCACACACTCTAAACCAAGCAAGGGAGATGCAAGTGTAAGATGTCGCTGTTAATCAATATTACCTTTTGTAATGTTTCTAAGTCTGTTTTGGGCCAGTTTATTTTTTTTTTATTTTAGATTATTCAGTACAGTTTCTATCTTTTAATCCCATTCCAGCCCACTCACCCATCCCTCCCAACCTCCCTTCCATTTCCAAGCCCCGTAGTTTTGTCCATGTGTCCTCTATATTTGTTCCTGTAAACCCTTCCCTTCTCCCCTGAAATTCCCCTGAAATTCCCTCCCCTCTCCCCTCTGGTCACTGACATCCCATCCTCTATTTCAGTGTCCTTTGTTATATTTTACTTGTTTCTTTGTTTTGTTGTTTAGGTTCCTGTTAAAGGTGAGATCATATGGTATTTGTCTTTCATTGCCTGGCTTATTTCGCTTAGCATAATGCTTTCTAGCTCCATCCATGCTGTTCATCCAGCGATTCCACTGTTGCGCCAGTTTAAATAAGGGGGTGATGACTGGGGTGAAGATGGGGAAGAAGAGATACTTGACTCTGAAGCACCTTACCTGAATTAGCATCTTATTCCTCACTGACTCTGGGTCATACATTATGACTCTTATTTTGGAAAAGACAACATCAAACTCAAAGAAATCTGTAGCTACCTAAGCCTGAAGCCAGGTTCGGATCTGGGGGTGGATTATTTCCCAAAGCCCCTGCTCCAAGCGCACGGTCTGGCTCCCTGGCGCCATTCCCTTGGCCACCCACCAGTGCCTCCAGCTACGGCCAACACTCCGCTCGCTGTTCGGCTGCAAGAGAACCAGGTGAGCTCGGATATTCAGGTCAGCCCTGTGAGGGGCCTTTCCCCCTCCTCACTGTGCTCCCTCCCACGCACTGATGAACACAGTCTCAAAATAGAAAGCCCCAGGGATCAGGCACTGGGACAACGGAAAAATACGAAAAGGTCAGGAATGAACTGCTCACTGTCCTGGTTCTCACCGAAAAACCGAAATAACGTGTGACTGTGCGGACGGTGTGGTCAGGTTGGTCTCGGAAGAGACTCCAACCCTACACACATGTGGGTCTTAGGCTGGGCCTGGGGGGTGGGTGGGGGGAGAGATGGGGAGCCAAGGGGCCTCAAGACCATGGGTTCAAGGACCTTTCACCTCTGAGTGCCAGCTTCCCAAATGACTTGGGCAGGAGTCCCAAAACACCGATGGGAAACACGCTGCCACCCCGCAGAAACGGAAGGCGTGGCGAACCACACGTGAGGTTCCTCGCAGGTAGAAACGAGGCATCTCCTCAGGAGAAGCACGATTAAACACGGGCAGGAGGACACTGAGGATGTGGCGTGGAACGCTCTCCTCCAGATGAGGGTGGTCTCGTCTGGAACGAGAACAGAAGAACCGAAACGCTGTGCGGGTAAGTGTGGACTCTCCCCTGCTCGGTGAGAGCCACTGCCAGTTTCTGGACAGGGTGTGACCCAGAGGGACCTGCTGTACAGGCCTTCACTTCGTCAGCCCCTGGGACCAGAGCGATCGCACGCCCCCACCAACAGGGGGCTGTGGTTCAGCTCCCAAAATGGGGCTTTCTCAAATTCCAGCCTCAGAAATGAAAGTTCTGGGCTGGTTTCAGAAAATGACAGTCACAGGGCGAGGCTGCGAAGAGCCTCAACACTAGCTTCCCAATTCCAGAAGCTTCCACCTCGCCATCAGCTTTGCACCTTTCTTTTGCTTCATGTGAATAAAACATGCCACAGAGCTGGAGCGCAGTCCCCACGGAGGCTGGAAACTTCGGAGCATTAGCTGACAAACAGGCTTGCTGCCGTGTGAACTCCCAGAGCAAATGCAAAGTGTGAGCTAATCTTGCCGCCATCACAAGCTCTCCAGCTGAGGATAATGTATGGTAATCTAAATCGGGCTGGCCAGATGCCGGCCTGGGAAATCTGGTTAGGATTCGCTTGATGATTCCCTTTCATCCTCCAGGAGACCGTGGGACACGGCAAACCACACCTGATCATGAAATTGACACGCCCCCAGTGTTCAAATCCCCAAGCACCCAGCCACCAAGCCTCCACTGTTGGTAAAAGGGGCAGAGAGACAATAATCTGTAAATAATCTTGCAAGAACGTGGTCATGGAAAGAGACCCACAGCTTCATTAACAGAACTAAAGAGTTTAGTGCCTGTCTGTATACAGACCACACATAAATACAAACTCAAGTATGCCACTTCGCTTAACATCTTCCAAAGGATGCCATTAATTCTGGAATAAAGTTGAAAATACTCCATAGGGCACCTCTGTCCAGCTATCACCAGCTGTGGCTCCTGCCACCTGAACACCAGCCCTCAGTAACCGATGACCAGCCGGCATCTCCCTCATGCCTCGGGCCTCGGCTTGTGCAGTTCGCTCCCCCTGCAGCATCCCCACCTCCGCGCCCAGCTCCCTCCCCCTGCAGTGTCCCTCTCCTCCCGGCTAGGTCTTATTTGTTCTTCAAAACAACTCAGAATCTCCTCTGGGAAGATTTTCCTGAATAGTGTTCTCAGCTTTCAGTCTCCCAACACCTATTTGTCGGTGTATTTGTCAGTGTTTGCTGTCTGCAGATGAGAAGTTCCATGACAATCCCTGCTCCACAATGAGGGGGACCAGCAGGGTTGACTTGCTGGAAGTCCCGGACACAGTCTGGGTTCACCCCACACTCCAGTCTGGATTTTGGGGCCCCTCAATGACCTCCCTGTTCACACTTGACCTCTGCATCAATATTTCTTTTCTGGCTACCTGTTTCTCAACAGACTGTGAAGTCCCTGTGGGCAGAGATGGCTTGACCATCCCCCGTCCAGCGCAGGGATGTGAGCCTGCTACAGGGGCTCAGCCAAGAGCCACTGGGCTGAGGGCCTCCAGACGGCCAGTACAGCTGGCCGTGACAGCATCGGGCTAAGCTCCTAACTCCAGATGTCCTCCTCTCTGGAGCCACACAGCCCGGCATCCGGCTAATCACCTTCCAGGACCATGTCCTCGATTTTCATGGAGACCCGGTAAAGGGGTGCGAACGGTTTAGTAGACGGCCACTCCCATGACTTCAGAAACAACTGTTAGTCTGATTATTAGGTACGGGCCGCGGCACTTGTGTTCTTGCTATGGGTGACAGAGAACCCCATTAGGTCCCCCATAGCCTCGACAAGTTAAGGACAGGCAACTCTGTGTAAACACACGCCACTTTGTCGTTTATAAATACATCCTTCCAAACGCCGGCAATCCCACAAATCATTCCGCAGAGTTCAGCGCATGGCAGGGACTATGTATAAAAGGTGCGTAAGACCCAGGCTCTGTGAGCACCTAGCAAGGGGAGGG
The DNA here is from genome assembly GCA_028533065.1 of Trachops cirrhosus. Lineage (NCBI taxonomy): Eukaryota > Metazoa > Chordata > Mammalia > Chiroptera > Phyllostomidae > Trachops > Trachops cirrhosus. The sequence continues at coordinate 27,543,550 of CM052546.1, read as the reverse complement.
TCAGGTGTGAAACCCTGCACAGGGTGTGACAGTGACCTACATGAGGTCGCACACAGAGGAACTGCCAACTCCACGAAGATGCAAGTCGGGCAAAGGGATACGAGGACCATCACGGGTCCCCAGCCCACAAACCATCGCTCACAGCATAAGCACCTGGGCCCGCACTCTCAAACCTGAGTGCGCGACAAAGCGTGGGTCCCAGGTTTCACTTCCTGAGATCCAAATCTTGGCAGCAACACCTAAGAGCCTGCACTTTTCACTTCTCCAGGTGGTTCTTCTGCATTCTGTGTAGCAGGGGTATAGGGGTGGGATCCAGGACACCAAGGACCTGGAGGAAGCCGAGGGGCCAGGGAGCACGGGGGGGGGGGGGGTGGCGGTCCATGGAGAACCGGGGGCTCGCAGGTAGCTTAGGGAAGGCTGAAAGCCTCAGACTGGAACATGAAAGACTTGCATTTAAGTCCAGTCTCCAGATCCCACTGGCTGTGTAGACCAAGGCAAGTCCCTTAGCCCCTTGAGAGAGCCGCGTCCTCACCAGCAGGCAGGGAGGCACAAAGCTGAGAGTCAGGCTGCCTGGACAAACGCCCCAGCCTTCCCACTTCCCAGCTGCAGGACTGGGCAAGTCACTCTTCTGCTCTCTGTGCTTTAGCTTTCTGTGTTTCCAACACGAGCTGCACACACCACCTGCCTCGGGGGAGCTAAGTCCACACACTGCCCTGAGCACAGCGGCTGGCACCTGGCACTTCCTGCATGCCCGGCTGCTGTTCTGGTCCTCACGGGATGGCAGTGTGGTCTTCAGATTTAGCCGACAACCAACAGAAGGGCTCTCCAGGACTGGAGCAAACTTTATCAGAGTTTTAAAACACAACTTTGCTTTCTGTAATTGCTGTGTGAAGTGCGCCTTCCCCAGTGTTTGGGGTTTCACGCTCTCCAATAGGTACACAGCTGTGGTTAGGAAGTTAGCAGGATAAGGTCACGGGAAGACATGATTCGGAGAGCCGGAGCTGAAAGAAGCCCCAGCGGTGGGCACAGGCCCAGGACGGGAACATCTAAGCCGCCGTCCTCAACAGACCCTAGTGTGCAGTCACAGAAACCCTCCTCTTTCCTGGCCCCTCGGAAGTGTCACCTGACCAGACGTGTGACCCTCCCCTTTGTTACTCTGGAACATCCCATCAGCCTGTGGCACCTGCCACCCCACATGGCACACTTGGGGTGAGGCACAGGACTCCTTCTGGAAGCTGCAAGCTGGAGCGCTTCAGGGTTGCAAATAAAATCAACCCACACCTATAACCAATGAAGCCAAACAAGAGGCCTCTGGCCCTTCACAGTCCAGCTCAGAGATTCTGGGCAGCTCAGGATGAGGATGGAAGGCAATGGAATTCTTCTTGAGCATCGAGAAGCAAGCACGTCGGCACCCCCCACTCTGCCCTCCCTCACCCTCAGTGCCTCTGGGTTCCTGGAGGGTTCCAAGATCTGTCCTGCTCAGAGGCCCTGAGATTGCTGCTCCCTCCCACAGCCCCATCCCTGGAGGTGTTCCCACGCCTGGCTCCCTCTCAGCCTCGGGCCTCATCGTGAATATGTCTGCCCCAGAGAGGCTGCCCTTGACCACGCTCTTTCATTCTCCATCACAGCGAACATGGCACGCAGCAGTCCCCCCTTACTGCAGGGGACACCTTCCAAGTCCCCTAGTAGATGCCCAAAACCATGGGTAGTGCCAAACCCTCTACACACTCGTACTGTGTTTTTCCTACACCTACAGCCCTCTGATAAAGTTTAATTTATGAGTTAGGCACAGTGAGAAATTAACAACTAATAATAAAATGGAACAATTATGACAACACACTGAAACAAAAGTCACGGGACTGTGGTCTCTCTCCCTCTCTCAGAAAGGCTTGTTGTACCGTGCAGGCAGCACGGGTGTGCTGGACAGAGATGTGGTCACATCCCGGCCGGACCGAGTGGCCCCGGGCGGGACGTCACCGTGCTGCCACACAGAACAGCGTGCATTTGAAATGCACGGACTGCTCACCCCTGGAATTTTCCATTTAATACTTTCAGACTGCGGTTGTCTGTGGGTGACAGACACGGGAAAGCAAAGCCGTGGATAAGGGGGCAGGGCCACTGTGCTCCCTTCACAGAACTTAACTATGTGATTATTCCGTTTTTTTGTCTATTTTGTTGACCTCTGCATCTCCAGTGCCCAGCAGGGTGGACGGCACAGAGTGAGTGAATGGACGGACGCTAGGGAGGAGGCAGGCAGAAAGAGGAGGAAATGAAAGGGTCGGTTGGCGGGGGGAGAGAGAGAAGCAATAGAGAGGCTGACACAGAACAGAAGAGAAACGTAGTTTCTTGTGTCCTGGGTGGTCAGGGATATTTTTATTTCTTGTTTTCTTTGCCTTGGAGGCCTATGGAGCCATTACGTAAGTGCCATTGCAAAATGTATTTGCACCAGCACCAAGGCCACCTTCTCTAAAGTCCCAGTCACCGGCTGTCCCCGGGAACAGTCCTGTGGGTCTCTGAGCAGTGACCAAACCCTGAAAATTCTCAAGCAGATGGCACCGGCTCCAGCACTGAAGGAGTGTTAGCAATTATTTTAATTTGTTGAGCTTCTATTTTTAATTCAGGAAATAGAAGCAGACAAATTAGCTACTCTTGTATGACTTCAATACCTGACAGTTTTGTAACAATCACTTTTCTGTCCTGGGCCTTTGGAGCCTCCTACGCCTCAATAAAATAAAGATATAAATAAAATTCTCAGAGAAGAACAAGGTGAACTCAGTGGGAACTGTTGGGAGAGGAGGTGATGGGCCCCATGGTGCCAGGTGGCCCGGGGAGGCCGTCTCACTGAGCAGCCAGAGAATAGATGTGAGCCCGGCCGGCACCTGGAGGAGGCCCAGCAGGACAGCTGAGAAACACCGCACGGGGAAGATGCCGGCTGCGTCTCTGCTAGATAAGGCCTTTCAAGGTTCCTGCCCGTAATTGAAAAGAAAATGAATGTGGTATTGCTACCGTATGGGCACTAACAAAACACAGTGCTCCGTCCTGATAAGGCACGAGAAACGCGGTCTTCCGAAGGGGCAGGAGCGGGGATGGCCGTGTGTGCCAACGAATTCCCTTTGGGACCGAATCGACCGGCACCGCAGAGCGGAGGCGATTATTGGGGACCCAAAGGGCCCCTGACCTCGCAGGCACGATGCCTCCCTGTGCTCAGGTCTGCGCATAGGGCAGCTGAGCAGGCACGGGCCACGCCCATCCTTAACGAACCAGCTCTCGGACCCAAGTCCCCTTCAGCTCCTTCCCTCATAGAACCAACCCTCCTGAAGGAGTTCGTGGGGGAACCACACTGACGACCACAGAGAGGCCTGGTGAGTTGGGCGCTTTCACGGGCCGCCCTTCCTCAGACTCCTCCTCCTGCAGGGAGCAGCTACTAAGGGCTAGCTCTGCTCCTGCTCCAGTGACCTGTCTTGGATTGTACCTGTTGTCAGCAGCACTGTTCTGGAGGGACTCAGTTTCGCTTCATGAAAACACCTTCAAAGCCCTGGACCAAAGTGCACAAGATAACATCGGTACCTTTCCTCTACCCCACAGGACAATGGGAAGGGATGAGGCCTGGGGGGTTGGTAGGGTGCAATGGTTATTATAACCTTTGTGGAGGCTCATTTGCTAAGTCAAGGGCCTACCTGACACAGGTGGGGTCAAGCAGAGACCCTGCTCGTGAGCCACGTGCTCTCTGCATTTCCTTCAGAGGCACTCCGAATCCCCAGGCACAGAACCAGGCCCTCGTCTCCACCGGGCGGGTCCTCCTGCCTGCAGCGCCTTTGCCCCCCATTCAGGCTGCCTAGCCCATCAGGTCACTCCACAAGAGCTGCTCTTACCAGGGGCCAACGACCTCCAGGCCACTAACTCCAAGGGTCACGTCGGAGTCCTCATGGCTTGGCCCTCAGCTCGCATGGCCCCCAGCCGTGTCCACCTTCATCCCTGAAGGAGCGTCTCCCTGGGGTTTCCACAATCCGGGAATTCGGCCTGTCCCAGGTGCCTTCCCCTCTGACGCGCCTGTTTCCTGGGAGTTCTCCTGCTGCTTTTCCTGCCTTCCATGTTGTTGTTCTTGGGGTTCTCTCCTCAATTCTCTCCCTGAAAGGGCACAGCAACACTCCACCCTTCAAATGCCCCCTACATGCTGGTGGCTCCCAAGCATGTCTCCAGGCCCAGCCTCTCCACTGAGCTGTGGGCCCTCCCATCTGTGAGCTACCAGACCACTGCCTACCTCTAGCTAAAGCCACTGGGGACCATGGGGGTGAGTAACTTAGGGCGGTTAGTCCCTGAAGTCCGTGAGTCTTAAAGCTGAGGTGCTTGGCTCCAGAAAAGTCCCCAGAGAGCGCATTTGCAAACATCTGCCCTTACGGAAGAGATGCAGGAAAGGGGTATCATAAAGTGAGCGGTGTGGAAAACAAGCTCAGAGAGACTCCTTCCCAGGGCTGCATCCAGCATGGAGGGTGGTGGGGGGGGAGAGTCCTATAGGAGAGGCAGCCTGGCTGGGGAGGACACACCCAGCTCTCCAGACCCCCCGAAGCCCAGGGCAACAAAGTCCAATGTTATCTGTTAGTCACCAGCAGCCGCTGCTCGCTGCTCGGTAGGAACAGGGACAGGTTTAGAGTTGGCCTAAGTTAAAAGGATTTCTCTGCTTCCTGAGGTCACCTCCCTGCCTGGTGTCTGGCTGTGCTGGGCTGTGCCATCACTGTGCAAATGAGGCTACGTGGCCTGGATCAGCCTCCCCTTGGGGCACGAAAGGGTTGTCAACAGGGCAGAAACACTATCTGATTTACGCTTTGAGAAGATGACTCACTATCCATCAACAGGAGGATGGACATAAATTGTGTACACAATAGACCACCGCTCAGCAGCTACAGCGAATGAGTTAGAACCACATGGATCAGCATGGATACACCTCAGAAATTTGTTTCGATGAAAAGAAGCCCAGTGTGATACTGTTTAATGTGGTGTAGGACATGTAAAACACCAGCACATATGTTTATTTACAGGTACATACACAGCCATACACACGGCATGAAAATTTCAGGGATGCAGCTGCCTCTGCAGAGGAAGGAGGAGAATGAGGTCTGGGAAGCGCACCCTGGGTCCTCACTAACACGTCCGTGTGGTTCAGTTTGGTTTTGAAGCAAATAACCTGAAACCGACAAGGCTGTGCTAAAGCTGGGAGGCAGAGAGAGGTGTGTTTTAAAACAGTTATCAAGAAGAAAGTGTCACTCTGATGGTGGTGGCACAGGGACCAGAGGGGGCAGGACAGGAAGTAGACAAGCCAATTAGGAGGACACTGACATGGTCCAGACAAGAGACGGGAGAAAGGGGTGGCCTCGGAGGGGTGAGAAGGGCGCAGACTCTGAGTAGGGCCTGGAGGTGACCCGCCAGTCCTGGATGTTGCTGGGATGCTCGGGGCTGGAGGTCCACTGTCCTGGGGGAGTAACGGAGGAGGCAGAGGGCAGTGGAGGAGAAACATCTGGCCAACCCAGGGACACCCAGCACCAACCATGCCAGCACCACCAATGAACTAGTCTAGCCAATGAACTGAGACACAGGCATCTCCCCGGACCCAAAATGGGTCATCACTGTAGAATATTGTGAGGGTTCCTCATTAAGGCGTGCCTAGTGCCTGCCTTGGAAGGAATGACCCAGTTAAGAAAGGACAAAAGAAACGCCGAAGTCCCAAGTAGTAATGCAGCCCATGCTTAATTCTGCCCCCAAACCTCTGGGCGCAACCAGCAGGAAAAAGCGGGAGTTCTAGATGCTGTAAGCAGATCCTCGACAGCTCAATACGGCTTTAGGGGTGCAAGCGACTCTGAAATAAGAACAGTGCCTGGCTGCCCTCGAGAAGTCAAATTAGCGGTAACAACACAGCAGCTACAGGTACAGGGTGCTGGTGATTTATTTCCCCTTTAAGGATATGTTCGGAAAGGAAGATTTAACTGTGGGCTGAGAATGGGTGAGAGATGGCACTGTACTTGTGTTGATGACCTCAGGCTCCCCCAGGCTCCCCCAAACAGCCCTGGATCTCATCCCCTCTCCCACAGGCAGCTCCAAGGCTCCCTGCACAGCCCCCCACACCCCACCACACCCCATGCACACCTCACTCTGCTGGGCAGAATGGGAAAGTGTGTAATGGCTCATTGGATTCACAGGCTGCTGGGGGGCTTGGTTTTCAGTGTATCTGCTACGCTAATGTGCCTGTTTCAGACTGAACATTCCCGGAAGGCAGGGACAGGGATGGAGTCTGGGCCTGCCACTCCTTACAGTGGGGCGGACGCATGGAAAAAGAGATGGGTGCCATGGCGCCTTCTTTTCCTTCGTGCTTTGGAATCAATAACACGTTTTCCATCACCAAAGGGAGAGAAGCGCGTGAAGGCCTCACTCACTCCCACGTGTTACCGAGGTATTAAGTACTGGCTGTGCCTGGCGCAGTGCCCGGCTCTCAAGGTGCAGGGGACAGACAGGCCGCAGAGTGTCGTGTGACCCAGAGCGGGCACGGCCAGATAGAGAGAGTGGCAGCATGTTTCTGGCCGGGGAACAGCCCGTGCAAGGGCCCAGGACTAAGAGAACATGCAGCCTGTCAGTGGAACTGTAGTGGTTTAGTTTTGTGGATGCAGAGAGTGCAGGTGGCACAGGCAGAGATGAGGGTGGAGGGGTGGCCGAGGGCGCCCGTCTGCTCTCTCCAGGCTGAGGCCTGTGTTGCCCTGAACTGGGCAGACGAAGAGATGTGGCCATTCTGCCCCCGGGGAATTCACAGAACAGAACAGAGTCCCCTTCCCTCCTCCCTCCCGGCCCCAGCCTTTCCCCCACAGCCTCCACTCCCTGCAGAGCCCCGCTCTCCAATCCAGGCCCCACTTTTTTCCCCTCTCTGAGGACAGCTCTCATACTCTAAGGCCGCTCTAGGGCCGCTGCTGACCACTGTCCTCCCAGGTCCAGGAGAACCAGGACTGAGCGGAAGGATGGATCCCATCTGATCCATCCACAGCAGATCTCGCCCCACCTCTGGTCAGAGCTTTCTGATTACGGAGGCTGATGCTGTCCAGCAGCAGGAGGGAGCCCGGTCCTGTCTGGTCAGTGTCCACAGATTTAACCACAACAGAAACAAAGTGCTAAGAGCAGCCCCGCTCTCTCCCTGATCCACACTCCCTGCACAACCAGACCGGCGGGAGCCTGAGGAGGGCGGAGTGGCTGGCTGCAGGCTGTGATTAAACCCCGCCGCAGCGCAGGGGCCATCCATCACTCCTTCTGTCTCCTTCTCTCTCTAACGATGTAAAATGACCCTCTTAAAAGACTGAGGTAAATAAGCCGATCTGGCCTCTCCTTTCAGTTCCCCTTCACAGAAGGCATGCCCACGTGGCCACAGGTTGCCACTGTCCCCCTCTGAGTTGTAACTGTACGCCCTTCCACCTGAGCGACTCTCCACCCACTGCAGGGTCCCGGGTGCAGGGAAGGCCCCCGCACAGGCACCAACCGCCCTGCCAACTTGCCTCAGATGAGGCGATTAGCAATTTCTTTTACTAACTTTACCCAACCCTCAACAGATATTTAAAAAGGTAAATTTGCAGGGCTCTGGTTTTGCCTCGTGTCAATTTCTTTGTAAAGATACCTTAACAAAGCACACAGGTGGCCATGACATTAGCTGGGACGCAGCCCTAACGTCACTGTCACCCCTCCCAGGCAGGAAGAAGATGTGGGGCCATGGATGAAGGATGGGGCCCAGGCAAGGTGGTTGTGCTATTTGGCTACAACCTACAGCAGGTCAACCTTGAGCTTGGACATCTGCCAGCAGGCACAGCATGACAAGGAGGTGGCCTTCTGTTTCAGCAGTGTGATCTTTGTCGGTCATCACCCAGATGGTCGGCCCTTAGGAGGGGCCCTGCCCAGCCAAGCCTGCTGCCCCCTGTCATTGGAAAGGAGAAGAGTTATGAGTACTTGCTGGTCAGAAGCCCCCGGGTAGAGTCCCTCCAGCAACGGCTGATGTGGGCTCCTCCAGGCCAGGGATGCAGCTGTCGGCACTCTGGGGAGGGCAGTGAATATGCAGAACCTTCAGTACCCCCTGTGGTACTGTGATTTATAACAAAAAAATACAGATTTGGTCTTCAACCCTGTGCCTGGGACAGAGCCCCTCAAACCCTTGGAATTCCCTCATCAATGAGAATGATACAGGTATCTTTGGCTATGTTACTGAAATAACTTCTGGAAGACACCTAAGGATGAAGCCTGGTCACAGGGGAAGCCAACCATGTGGTTAGAGGGTTGGAACTTACAGTCAGGGTGACCTCTGGGCAAGGGAGAGGGGCTGGAGGCGGAATCACCAACGGCCAGTGCTTGAATCAATCCTGCCTATCAATGAAGCCTCCAGAAAAACCCAAGAGGACAGGCTCAGAAAGCCTTCAGGTTGCTGAACTCTCGAAGACGAGAGGCGAAGGACACACCTGGAGAGGGCATGGAAGCTCCATGCCTGAGATATTTCAGAGTCACCTAAGAAATAAGCACCTCTGAAATGCTCCTTTTCGAGCCACTGTCTCAGCAATCATCGCCCCACCCGCCCCTGCTCCCAGCCCCACATGGAGCCTGCCCACCGTCTGCACCTCCAGCTGCACTCCTTTCTAGTCCAGCCCAAGACTGCTCACAATCTGTGACAGTCTCCCGCCGCAGGCTGAAACCCGTCCTCCACTAGGAGCTTTTCAAACTACCAATCTTTCATCTGACCCTCCACACCCACCTGGAAACCTTCGGCGGGGCTCCCACTGATGCTAGGGTGGCGACAACTCTCCTTAAGGTGCCCTGCGCAGCCCCGCATGGTCCAGCCCCAGCTGGCTTCCCTTGCTCTCTGCACTGTGGCCTTCCCTCAACCCCTCTTACATACCCTGGGCACTTAAACATGCTGTTCCCTCTGACTGTGAAGCTCTTCCTTCCTGCTTTACCGACTCGGCTCCTCTAAGTCTCATCTTGAGTGAAACTTCCTCAGGGAAGCCTTCTAGGATCTTCTCTACATATGTGAAATCTTCCTTCCATAACGTTTTGGAGCACAGTGTATCTACTTGGCGCTTATTACTGTTTAAAAGCTACATTTACTTACATGATTGTTTGAGTAACATGTCTCCTCCCTCAACTGGAAGCTCCGGGAGAGCAAGAGCTGGGCTTGTTTTCATCATCGTGTGTCCAGCATACACTATGAGCTTAGAGTATATGTGCTGAGTCAAAGAATCTTGGCCTCCAGGGAGTTGCAACAGCTGGTCTAGTTTATGAGATGAGCCACATCTAGCAAAAAAACTTACATCCAGCAATGAAAATGACAGCTGCCCAGGGCAGCCAGGGGGACCTGGGTGATGAGGATGACGCAAGCTGCCCTGTGACTACAGAGAAGGTTTTGGGTAGGATACCCACGAGAGGACCAGCACCTTAACCTTCACAGCATGGTTGAGACTGTGGGCCTTTGGGCCACTGTGGGAAGCTCACTGATTCTGCGAAGCCTCTGGAACCCACTTAGGCATGAATCTACCCAACTGCTCAACCAAAACCTGCTCTGGACCCTGTATGTACAGGAGCTCCAGGGACCCTGAGCATCGAAATGAGCAACTGTCCTGAGCACACCGTTTGTGCCTGTCTGGCTTCGCTCCATTAAAAGATGCCACTCAGAAAGCGCTCATGGGGACAGCGGACACTCTCAAGGCGAGGTCTGCGGGCAGCTGCCCGGACAGGAGGCGAATGACTGCGAACCCCAGCTCTGCTGTGCCTTAGCTGCAGGGCCACGGAGAAGCCACTGCGCCATTGCAGGTCGGCTTCCCCTGGCAGAGAGTCAGGCAGAACCAGGGCACCTACCTTCCAAGGCTGTTGTGGAGATAAACGGGTGTGTTGGCACACCTGGCACAGAGCAGACCCTCAAACTCCAGTTTCCTTTACAAGATAAAAATCCCGATCCTGTTTCTCCACAAAAACGCACAATCTTAAAATCAAATCTGGAAACACATTGTTTCCTTTAAAAGTGTTTAAAGATTCCTTTCTAAGTATCACAATAATACATTCTCATTGAGCGCAATTTGGAGTAATGCATCCCGATATGGAGTGAGTGGATTCGAACCCGGCACCTCTTGCTAACAGCTGTCTGGTCATGGGCAAGCTCCTCAGCTTCCCAGAGTTCAGTCTCCACATCCACGAAATGGAGATGCTACGTTATGTCCCAGTGTATAGCCTAGTTGTGGAAATTAAATGAGTTAATCACCTGACGTTCTCGACACAGCAACAGACATGCTGCTGGAGGCGGAAGTAAGTGGTCTGGGGACCGAGACCACTTTGCTTTCCAGCCTGCGCTCTCTCCCAAACTGATCTCATCTGATCTGGTGGCTGCAAACACCAAGCACAGGCAAACAACTCTCAAAACTTTTACACGTCCACTGCGGGTCCCTCCCCTGATAGACTGATATACTAGACAATCAACAGCTGAACTTCCAGCATATCCCAGAGTGAACTCCTGTCCTTTCCCCGGCAACACAGCTCCTCTCTCATTCTTCCCCCATCAGCGTCCATCAGAAAATCCACCAAAATACGGCCAGAGTGCACCTGCCTCTTAGCACCATCGCCTCCGCCATCGGGCCCAAGCCACCGGCACTGCCCGCCTGTGCTAGATCGTGTCTCCCAAGGGTCTCCCTTTTGATCCTCTTCGGAGTAAAGTCAAAGTCCTTACTATGTTTGGATGGCCCGTCCCCTCTCTGTTCTCATGTCCTAATACCTGCCTGCTGTGTTCTCTCCTCCCGACATCCCTGTGATTCTTTGCACAAGCCGGGCACCCCCCCCCACTTTGGGCTGCTCCCTCTCCCAGAGGGCCCTTCCGTGTGACCCCTCACTTCCACCTGACCACCTTCGCTCACGCCACCTTCTCAGTGAGGCCTCCCTGGCCCTATCTGAAATGTCAGCCCCCCAAATAAATATCAACTCCCCACTGGATCTTTCCTTTTCCCTGCCTTATTTTTTTCTCTTTGGCAATTACCCTAACATTCCAGCTTTTTTTTACTTAGCTTGACTGTTGACTGTCTCCCTCACGAGAAACGGGACTCCCTGCAGGCAGGGACTTCTGTCCGTCTACTGTCACACCTCCAGCACAGGAGCAGTGCTTGGCACAAGACACGTGCTCAGCTGCTCACCGAAGGAACAGATGCACGGACGGATGGATAAACAAATCCCGCATTTACGAACAGGAAGGCAGGGGCTTAGAGTAGTCAGACAGCCTCCCGGGTTGGAATTCGAACCGTAACTATTTCCACAAGGAGGCCTCTGTTCATAACACTGTCAGCATGAACTCAGGGGTGAAGACGGTGACACTGTGAACAGAAATTGGATCTGTTCAGTAAGACCTGCTCTGCCTTATACCGCAGTGGACAAGTCAGCCGCGGTAGCCGCTGTCGTTTTCTTGGGGGCGGGGGCGGGTGGATAAGAGGACGAATGCAGACGTCAAGGCGACTGTGCTCTTGAGCTGGCCCAGGAAGGGCCAGCGCTGAGTGACAGAGCAAGTGAGAGATCTGACTGATGGAAAAGGAGAGGAATTAATTCATCAGAACAAAAGGGAGCAGAAGGACCGGACCCGCAGAATAACAGGATGCACACGGAGCGGCCCCACGGATGGAATGCTGATTAAAAAACAAAACAGGCCTAATAGGATTACAGCTGATAATGAATTCACTACAAAACTCTGGAACGACGTTAGGGTTTTAATAAGCACCCCCCAAAGAGCATTCCATCAATTTCACAAATGCCCATTCTCTTCACTTAATTCGAAGGGGGGAGGAAGGCCGCCCCACCTAGCTGTTTCTACATTAATAATTTTCCTCATTCCCGTTATGCCTCAGAAATAAGCCACTGTAACATTTCAAGCTGTTTGGGGGAGAATTTTAATATTCTCCCTGCTATTATAAACAGAACCTTATTAACTAAGTCTCAGAGATGTCACATTTGGGATGTAATCTAGGCCCTGGTGCCAATCCCAATGCTAACATTCGAAAGCATCTCGTGCACACTTCATTTGAACAAGTGAGGCAACCTGAGCTTTCCCCTAGAAAATGGGAAGGAAACAAGAGGCAATTCTGCACCCCAGTGAGAAAGGCTAATCCTAATTTGGACAAGACTACAGTGAGTGATACACACTGTCTCTTTTTCCTTGTTATTTTCATAACATCAACTCTCCTTTGGCTCTAGAGAATCTGTATTACAAATACAGCCAGTCCCATTCCCAGGGCAGGAGGGGGGGCACATAAAGAGAAACCCAGGTGACTTACGTATAGATTGGAATTGCATTACAGCAGGCACACAGCCCTCAACCCGATTGAGGCCCAGACACAGTTCCCCAGCCTCGGCTCCCTGCCCAGTAGCTTCAGTCTATGCCTGAACACTGCACCGTCCAGGGCGCTCGAGGCTCCCAGGCGCAACTCACTGCCAATCGTGTCAGCAGAACGAGGCACTGAGTCACTGGATGCAGTCGTTACCAGGTCGACCTGATCCCGTTCTTCTGACTGAGCCTCTGCCAGCCCAGACTCTGCTAGCTGCAGCGAATCCTCAGGACTTCCAACCCCAAAACCAGAAAAGCCAGGAACCACATGGGGAAAAGGAGAAATGAAGAAGCAATAGCAGAGGAAGCTATGGTTGTCTGGTTGCCCATCATCCAGACAAAACGCTTGTAATGTGAATATACTGCTAATGTACACTTATTTTTTTAAATGTTCTTCTTGTAATGCAAATAAAAGGGAAAACCAGGAGGCATTGTGCGGTATGGCAAACCAGCAAAGCTAAAGCTCAGAACAAGCTGCTTTTCGGCTACACCTGAGACCTGCTTTTATGCTTGCTGATACAGACCTACGCAAGGAAATGCACACACAAATGCACATGACATATCAATTTCTTGGTGTCCCCAGCATATGCAAATGCTGCCAGGAGGAGCAGCGAGCAAAAACTGTGTGGGACAGCACTCAGAGGCTTTATTCCATTTGTAAAAGAGCTAGATGTTCACAGGCTGAGGCGGCTCCTTCACTGGGGGAGCTCAGAGTCTGAAAAGGAAAATAACAGCAAAGCATTCTCTTCCTGGATTTAAAAATCAGGTCACAGTAAACTCAAAAATAACTCTGTGGAGGCTAAGAATGGGAATAGAAGAGTTATTCTATAAATAATCGTTAACATTCATATTCATAGTGAGCCTTTGAAACTCGCTGGACAAGTAGCTTCAGAAAAGCGTCGGCTGAGCTGAACACGTTACTTGGGGCGCGCCATCCATATTCACGTCCTGGATGCACTCTAATCAACAAATCAAGGTGCGCCACTAATTAAACGCTGATTGCCTGTTGCACAAGGGTGAAAGTCAACCATCTTAGCCAAGGTTTGAGTTATTCTAAGACACGATGATAGTTAAGCTTTTTCAAGCCGTTTTATGGCTAATGAGTACATTACCCTTAATGAATCTTCATTTAGGCTCATGATTACCTTGGTTTGAGAGATAACTGATGACGTTCTGTCTCTCGGTGCCTTGGGTTTGGTAACTGACACTGTGGATATGGCTGATGAACTGTGAAGACTTTTCTAGGCTTGTCCATTGGCAGTCAAAGGATGACTGGATGCCCCTCCCCCCAAATCGGCGGCTCAGCCCCATGATGGAAGGACAGGCCTGCCTCATCCGGCACCTTCAGCGATGGCTTCAGTGTCACTATCCATTTGGAATGAGGACAGTTCTCAAAGTCAAGGTGGCAAAACCAAAGGCACGAGACCCGCTCTTGAAGTAAAAAGGGCAACGGACAGATTCCAGGCCTGAGCATCATATCATTGCCTCCCTGGGGAAGTCCGTGAGCTGCTTCCCATCACTGATGTTCTGTGTGTGCTTTCCATGCCATCACCCCTATTTACCTTGTTTCCTCCAGGGGACGTTAACATGTTCACCTGAAGGGTGATTCGAGTTTTAGCTAAATGAGAAAACCAACCTGTCTCTCTAATCCTTAAGAATTTCACATCTGATGCTGTGTAAATGAATTTAAAGCATCTCACCAATTCATCAACAAAAATCATTTACTCTACCTGGCTTACAACTTTTTTGATTTATAAGGTGCTTTCACTGTTGCACGTGTAAACAAGAAACCATGTTGATCTGGAGTACGTCGCTCTTGCATAACTGCCTCTCCTTCAGAAACTAATTGGGCTGATTGGAGGGACATTATGGAAAATCCTCTTAGGTGATGTGGATCAATGATGTGCTGCCACTTCTAAAGTGTGTGGGGGAGGGGCAGGGAGAGTGCAGTTCTTCTGAAACATGGAATGCTGGCAACACGTGGAACAGCTCTGGCTAGTGGGTAAGAGCTTAGGCTCTTGATTCTGACAGATCAGGATTTCAATTTCATACTGTGTACCTGTTAGGTGGAATTGGGTTGGTTAATTAATCAACACAAGCCTTTGTTTGCTCCTCTGTAAAACAGAAATCATTACCACTAGCACTTGGTTTGTGATAAGGCATCAATTACTACCAAGTCTTCAGCACTTGCTTCCCAAATGTTAAAAGCTGATATTACTTGGATTTCTTTTCTTACTATTCTTCATAATGTCTATCCAGTTGCATAGCAGTTTTCAAAACAGGAGAGATTTTTGTAAACTTGATTGAATAGAACATAGATGTCTGTGCACCCCACACTGGGCCGGGAGAAAGCACCATCCGACCAGAAGCAGCTCAGCTCCAATGGGGACACAAGGCAGCAGACTGATGGAAGGAATCCAGGTCAACTGGTTTCCAAGTCACCAATAAATGGTGCCATTCGCACGGTCAAGGTGGTCAAGGAAGAACTCCAGGAGCTTAATTTCACCCCTTCCCTCTCATCTCTTTTGTTCAACCCAAAGTTCATCTCTGCACCAGGGATTCTGCTTTTAAAGTACATCTCAACCCCTCCCCGCACTGGCACTGCCAGCCCTCACCCCAGACTGTGACCCACCCACACGCCTGCCAGCTTGCAGCTGCCTTGTGCAGAGTCTTCCGCTTCTAATCCTGTGTCTCCAGCCCCACCAGATCCAGGTTTCATCCGACAGCCAAACATCTCTGCTTATAACCTTTGATGGCTCCCTACTGCCTTTGAAGTCCAGTCCAAATCCCAGAGAGGCCTCTGCCAGCCTCTGGAGGGAGGGGACATCCAGGCACTGTCCCCTCACACAGCACACTCCAGGAGCACCACGTCTGTTCCTCAAACACGCTCAGCTGTTCCCACCCCTGGGCCCATGCATAGCTTGTTTCCTCTGTTAGAGAAGCAACCCCCTTGCCCTTTGCTTGGCTGGCTCCCTCCTTGTCATCAAGAAACAGATGAAACCTTTCCTAAGAAATGAGACTCTCAACAACTCCAAAAATGATGCTTTATTCCCAGCCATGGTGCCCCATTCATTACTTTACAACAGTTTTCGCCATTTACATGCCACTTTTGCTGGTTCACCTGTGTTCTTCCACTAGACTACAGGCTTCACAAGAGCAATGGGGCAATCCCTCCTTCATTCACTGCCTGTGCTTAGCACAGCACTGGGCACACAGTAGGGACTTGGTGCTGCCATGGGGCAGAGAGAGATTGGCCTTTATTCTGAATGATTTGGAGTAAAGAGAAAACCACACAAGTAGAAGTTAGGAGGCAGCCTCCACATCTCAGCAATAGGCAGGCACATCCTTGAGCTGCCTGCCCCGTGAGGAGTGAGGCTCCTGTCCCTGAGAGTGTTCAAGAGGGGACCGGCCAACCATTCACAGGAAATGACTGACGGGACTGCACAACCTGGCAGGTGGCTTACACCACTCTCACTCTGCGACTCAGGATCCAGCATCTCTCCCTGCAGCTGTGACTGCAAGTTCCAGGGTCCTCAGACCCCGAGCCCCACCTTCCTGGCCTCAGCTGTGAAGGAGATGCATGGTCTAGTCACCGCCCCTGCTGACACCGGCTCCCTTGTTCGGCAAACGCAGACTGAGCCGGCCCTGTGCCAGGCTGACCTAGGCTAGCTTCTGGGAGGAGAAACAGTTAGGTAGAGGAAAAAATGAACAACCCACTAAGCTTTACAGATCGCTGACTTGTGCCTGGCACTGTTCTAAGCACCCCACATGGGTTAACTCATCTCGGGCTCACCAGAGCCCTGTGAAAGGTATTATCACCACCACCCGTGAGAGGGTGAGAATGTAAAGATGCCAAGAGAGGTCAATGCACGATGCACAAGGTCAAACAATCTACACACGGCAACACTGGGGTAAGGACCCGGGAAGGCAGACCTGACAATGCACAGAGCCCTAACATTATCCTGTGGTGCAGGAACTGGAAAAGCAAGATTCAGTAGGCGTCACCGTTTTCAGTTCCTCTAGGAGAACCACTAGTGGTGTTCAAAAACCCATTGAACCTCTTCGGAAAGTGCCAGACTGGGCTGGATTCTGAGAAGCCAAGAAGAACCCCTAAGTCGGAGCACACTGAAGCCGAGGGTGCTGGAAAGGGCTCCCGAGAACACAAACACAGAGCCGCTCAGTGGCTGAGAACTCCTGCACGGCCGCAGACGGCCCACGCTGCCCTCACCCGCTCTCTCCAAGGGCTTCCCCACGGCACCAGCCTGCCGGGCAGACAAGAGTCCCTGCCATCTGGAAAGCCCGTGAAGCCAGGGAAGTCATCTCGGAGAGGCACACAGCCCGTGGGAGGAGCCGGGTGGCCATGCAGTGAGATTCCTGCCCCCAACTCCCCGGTGGCCACGTGAAGCCAGGGACTTGCCCTTCTGGGTCTCTGCCTCCTCAGCCGAGTTACCAACCGCTTCTTAGGGCTGTCGTGAGATATACGTTAACAGATGTATTTAGGAAATGCTAATATAATCCTACAAATTAAAGTCGCTTTTAATATGTTACAACCAGCATAATTAACGCAAGCAGGAGAAACTTCACGTAAATACCACTGCAGCTGACATGCATTAAGCACTAACTACCTGCCAGGCAACACCTTATGAAATATGCTTGGGTCGTTTTATTTAATCCTCAAATGCCCCATAATGATGGAACAATTAACCCCATTTCACAAGCAAGGAAAGTGAGAAGCAGAGATCCAGGAGCTGGCAAAGGTGTGCAATGACTGAAAAGCGGGGAGTCCCAGTTGCGGGGGCCACCTGCAAAACCACCACCTCAGCGGCCTGGCAGGAACATGGGGCAGGGACGCTGCCCCAAATGTACCTATTTGGCGAAGTGTCGTCCTTGGTCCTAGGTGACACAGACTTCCTCAGATCCGGCCTCAGGCATCAGAGTCCCCCTCGCCCGGGTTCTCTGCCATTCAGCCTGGGACTCTGAGCAGCCTGTCAGCGAGTCCCTGCACGCCTGCCACAGGCCAGCACAGCTGTCATTCTGCGTGGGCCACAGCTGTCCCACACCCCCCAAGAAGGGCACCCGCAGGCCTGGGGCAGTCCCGCTCTGGACTGTGTGAGAGCCTTTCCAAGGGCTGGCCTGTGCCGGGACCAACACCACCGGCGCCAGCGCTCGCCTGGTTTACTGTGGCCAACGCTCGCCTGGTTTACTGTGGCCAACGCTCGCCTGGTTTACTGCGGTCTGTAGGGACAGTGGATGCGGAAGCTGCCGATGCGGATCCATCTCCCTCACGGTCTTTTCAGTCCAACTTTTTCCAACTGTCAGGAAAGAGGCGCAGGCTCCTGTCAGAGCGCTTCCCTGCAGGCCACCCCGGGCGGGCACAGCTTTATTCCCAGATTACAGCAGGTCACCGGCGTCCCTCCTCAGCCAGGGTGACGTGGTGAGAGGGGCACCTGCAGTGCGCTGAGTTAAGGACAGCCTGCAGCAGGAGCAGGAGCAGTGGAGGTGGCTGCGCTGCGACTTTCGGGGAGAGAACAGGCGTCGGGAGGAACAGCACTGAGCACAGGAGTCGTGCTGGGCCCTGCACTCGATGCTTCCCGGGCTGAGGGTTGGACGAGGAAGCACAAGTAAAGGCCCAGCCCGGCCCATGCGGCGTGGCCCCTGAACGGTGCCTGCCGTTTCTATGATCTGCTACTGTGAGTATTGCCTTTAATTATTATCACAGCCTGTGAATTCCAAATCCTGCAGGGTTTGAAATCAGAGCACAGCTTATTCATTTAACTTTTTAAAAAGGAATTCCATCCTTTAATGTCTCTGAAAGGCATTTGAAAAGCATTGGTATATACAGCTCCCAGCAACGTCGATCAAACCCCTTCCTTTCCCACTCACTCCCCTCACTGCCCCCACCAGAGAGCCAGCCTTGCTACATGCATGTCCCCCCAAAAAAATCCCTCATCCACTCCTAATCTAAATGTCTTTTTTCCTTTGCCCCTAATTATGTTGACTGGGTTAGCCTCTCTCATAAACAGAGAACATTCCCCCCCTATTTTAAGGCAGAAGGAGAGGAAAAATGGGGTCAGCAATTACAGGACATTCTTTGGCGGCTGGCGGAACAGGTTACTGTATGGGCAGACCCATGCTAACCACTTGGTCCTAGCCTAGTATCACCAACACAGACGGCCAAGGGACGTGGGGAACTCTCCCCGTTTTTACTGATGCAGCGGTGAAGCCAAAGAGGGGTGAAGTACTGAGAGGGGGTGGGGAGGACAAGGGGGGTAGGGGGCCAACGCATGGTGCTGGGGGGACGGGTCCCCGGGCCGTGGGCTCACAACACACAGAGGCTGTGTTATCAAGTGCACAGGGGACTTACATGACGTCCCTGACCAACGTTGTCCCGCAAAGTTTGATTTTAAAAAGTAAAAGAAAAACAAGTGCGCAGGCCACATACTCACAGATGGGGAAGACTCAGCTTTTCACACCCCATTGCGCTTCCCTAAAGAACAAATAAAACCGGAGAGTTCTCCGTGCGAGTGAGAAAGGGCGCAGGGCGCAGGGCGCAGAGGCAGCTCTGCCGGCGTGGGAGAGCCAGCTTCCTCGCTTCCTCGCTTCCTCGCTTCCTCGCTTCCTGATGGGGCGGCCGCCCATCAGCTGGTTTCCTGACCCCATCCTCGTCCATCTCTGCATTAACAAACCTGGGGTAATAACACCTGTTTCAAAGGGTTACCGTGAGAATTCAAAAAGCACACCTGATAAATGTCATTTCCTCCCTTTATCCTGAGGAACCAGCTTTAAAAATAAAATCTACATGGAGCCTTCTCCATGTGGCAGCAACGTGTTCTCCCCTCAGCACCAGTTCCCACCCCTGGTAAGAACTACCCGCAAGGAGTGTTGACTATTTCCTGTTTCCAAAACACACTTTCCATTAGGTAACTCAAAACCGCGGGGGCTGCCAAAGCCGAGTAACCCAGCCACGTCAGAGCCAGCGTTGCATGACCCACACGCTCTGAATGCATCGCTTCTAAACGTAAGTAGATCCAGAGGTACTTTGATTTTGCTCCGATATGACTCAAACTGATGGAAACACTGTAAATATTCTTCCCAAAGTTGGAAGCAGGCAACATTACCATTGGCAGCAAATGTGAAACCATTTTCATAATAATTTGTGGAGCCAAGAACCACAAGAGCGGCTTGTGTGACAGATGAGAAGGCACTGGGCTTGATTGAATCAGACTAACCACATATTGCTTTGCTCCCATTACGGGCCCCGGGAGAGTTCGGCCCAGTGTCAGTCAAATCAGATACAAAACAGGAACCCAGCCCTCCGGGCGGAGAAGGGCCAGGAAAGTTACGGGATAGGAGAAGGTAGAAAATTGATTCAAACAGTAGATTAGCATATGGTTACTGGGACCAAGTTTGAAAACAATACACTTTGTACACAAATACAAAACCACAAGAAATGCAGGGAACTATAAACTCTCGCAAGTGCTAAATGTAATAAATCCATATTGTATGTTCTCGGGCATTCAGATTCTAGCACTTTTACTGCTTTCGATGTTCTACCGTAGCCTTTTCAAACTTGGGCATTTGCCAACACACCTAGATTTGATATTGATTTTTTGTTCCAAAGCCAGGAACTAAAAGAGCTTGGAACCAAATATATGATCCAGGGTAGCCCATTTTCACCATGCATTTCCAATTCTATAGAATTTCAGAGTGATGTTTTCACCCTGCCGTATGTAGGACAATTATGCAAAGGGGTGGGACATATCAGCCGTATACAATTAAGAGAGTTTCAATTTCATCCTACGTCCTGTGAGCTTCCCTTCTTCTCTCACACATAGACACGTGTGTACACACACACACACACACACACACACACACTCAAACTGGCCCGAGTTTTATACGAACTCATCTCGAAGAAATGCTGGAAACGGGACTGCCTCACGCAGCAGAGCGTCCGGCGCGGCCTGCTCACTCCCAGGCTGGAATGGGTGCGCTGACAGGGGACTCTCGAAGCAGCATCACACCTTAGCCTTTGCAGCATTAAGACTGGGCCATCTGCACTTGTTTCCTAGGTCCTTTTCAATACTCAGTTTTGTTCAAGAGTCGGGCATTATATTTTTAAGAGCCTCCTAGTAACTGTTTATTAACTAAGGGAGGTGTGAGAGAGAACACGGAACAAAAGACACTTACAATCCAAGTTGGGCCCCGGTCTGGGACTGGGGGCATCTGGAGAGGTCAGGCAAGCCTGACGGTAAGTCATCACTGTGAGGCCCAGGGTGTTCGTGTTCTAGGTGAGCCAGTCACCGGGCAAGGCAGCCAAGGTGCAGCGTCTTGCTCAGGGGCCCACATTACGGTGTTCATTGGTTCATCTTCTCTTGCTCAGTTGAGGAGCCCCTGTGGTCACGGGTTTGGTTCCTGACTGACTAGGGGCCCTGGCCCAGGGCGAGAAGTCTCAGCCCTGTTGGGCCACCTTCCGCAAATCTCCTGAATGTGTGTGTTGAGTGTTGCCAGGTCAGAGGTTCAGCTCCTGCACACAGGTAGCAGCTCCCAGCGACAGGTTGGCCAGGACACTGAGCTGTGTATTTAAGGAGGCAAGGGTGCGGCAGGGAGGCCTCCTCAGCCCAGGCTCTGCCTCTGACCTGCCAGACTCTAGCTGCTGCCTTCAGGAGGTGAGTGCTGAGCCAGACCTGGGGAGGTCAAGGCAGTGATCCCTGGTTCAATGCACGGCAGCAGCCTCTGCGCCATGCGGCGGGTCCTTTCAGGAAGGCAGGGCCAGCTAGGCAGCAGCTAGAGATCACTAAACGTGCATGTCTGAGGCGCACAGCCGTCAGTTCCATTCTGGATAGGGGGAAAGAGTGGACAGGCCAAGCAAAGTCACCGGCATCCTCACCACCTCGGTGGCAGCTAGCCCTGCCTGAGCACTTGCTACTTGGACCACATGTGCTGCTTAGGCCTGTCCCATTTCGCTCGGGAGGACATGGAGTCTTGGCAAAGATAATAACTAACCTGAGGTCACACAACAAGTTGCAGAAACAGGCTTCCCACCCAGGTGGTCCCACAGACTCCCCAGGAGACCATCCTGACAGACGACGGCACCGCCAACGGGCCATACTCACAGCTGACGAGCCACGCTCTGTGCAGAGTGCGCACTTTCTCTCGTTTCAGCCCCATCACACCTCTACCAGGTAGGTGCTATTTCCCATTTCACAGAAGAGGAAACAAGCTCAGCGTCTGCCATGCCACTGGGTGACGAGACTGGCGTCTGAGTCTAGATCCGAAGTATGGTCTAAGCACCACGCTCAGGAGAGGACCAGACTAAGGAGCAGGAGACCAGTGTCTCGTCCCCACTTCACCACTCACTGACCACCCGTCCTCCACTGAGCCAGTAACCCTGACGGCCCCGGAGCCCCATCCGTGAGTGGGGCGGCAGTGCCTGCTTCCTGGAGCTCCAGCACGGCTCCTGGGGACACACCCGGGAGGGCGGGTGTCACTGTGGCCATGACCTTCCCCTGACTGGGGTCGCAGCTGGATGCAACAGGGTCCCAGGCCAGAATGCTACCCTTGTGCTGTCATTTTAACTCATTCTATTCCAAACTAAGAACAGTATCAGAAGAACATGCTGCAAAAAAGCCACGGATTTCATGTAACAGTGCACATCACAACACATAATGTGCACTCACACGTGACCACCTTCAATTTACAGCAGCACTGACTCTCAGACCAAAGGACACTGCTGCCAGTGTCTGCAAGGGCGAGGGGCTCTGCTGCCCTGTGCACGCACACCCCACCCTGAGCGTGGTGTCCGCCCGGAAATCCATCATGCCGTGAACAGTTTAAATCGCGACTGTTTATAGCCATGAACCAGGCACTGTGTTTTCTCAATCTCCCCAACCTGTGAAAGAGGAATTATTTTTATTCCTGTTTTACAAAGGAAAGGAACCTCAAGCTCAGGGAGGAGAAGTAAGCTGGCCAAGGTCACAGTGGTGGAGCCCGGAGCCCGAGTTCCCTCCCACCCGAGTCTGCCTGAACCGCGCCCGGAGCCCTGGCCCAACGCCGCCCCGCGGAACCATCCGACACCAGAGAGCCGTGCCGCTTCTAGAGGCTGAAAGCGCCTCCAGCAGGGCAGTGGTTTCCTCACGCAGAAAGAAGGGGTCACGTTTATCTAAATCGCCCTTCCGCGGAGCCCGCTCACCTTTGGCACTTCGCAGTTGCTCAGCAACAACAAACTGTCCGACCACTGGCGGACTGAGCGCGTATGTAGTTGTCTGCCCCCGCAAACCAATCAGGACAAATAATGAGACAAAGGCACAAAAAGATCAACAAAAACAATGCCTCACACTGAGTGCAGGTTTCAGGACACAAATGATAAGGGCAAACGGTGACAGAGGGAGACATTATTAGCACCTGACAAGAAAACAGTATTTGAGCTGAAATTTATTTAAAGATTTTATTTATTTTTTGTTTTATAGAGAGGGGAAGGGGGGAAGAAAAAGAGGGAGAGGAACATCAATGTGCAAGAGAAACATTGATCATCAGCCCCTTGCACACCCCAAACAGGGATAAGGCCCCAACCTAGGCATGTGCCCCGACCGGGAACTGAACCAGCAACCCTTTGGTTTGCAAGAGGACGCTTAACCCACTGAGCCACACCAATCAGAGCTTGAGCTGAATTTTGAAGGAAGTCAGATCTGAATAAGAGATGATGTGAGGCAGAATTCACAGCACATTAATCCTGATCATTATGTTGTAGAAATACTCCATTTCAACACAAATATATGTTTTATTAGCAAGTTCTTCTCCAGTTAAAAAAAAAGAGTATTTCCATTCCAAGGGAAAAATAATTATTTGTTCCTTAATTAGGTGCAGACCAAAGGAATACCATGCACTGAGCAGTACAAGCACCATGACTCACGCACCTGAAAGGCAGAGCCTTGCCCACTGAAGGGACTGAATGCACACGAGCTGGGGGCGAGGGGGGGCCGGGTCTGTAATCTCCGTGAGGGAAAACAGCAGCTGCAAACATTTTTATGTGCCAAGACCCAAGGTTTGCATAGGCTTTTCCTCTAGGACCTATAGAGAACAGTTAGTTCCATTCCTTCCATCAGTCGTCACATCTCTGGTTCCTTTCCGGACAAAGAGGTAACTAACCCATCTTCTCAGCAGCCTGGGCCCCTCGGTAGCCTCACCCCCCACCAAGGTCAGGCCTGGGATCCAGCCACGGGAGAACCACCCTCTGCAGGCACCCTGAGATCAGACTCCCCCACCCACCCGGAGAAGACACACCAAGCGAGCTCTTGGAGACCAGAGAGGAAGCCAGAGCATGGCCACCCCCAGTGCGCAGTGGAAACTCGGGCAGCTTCCTGGGACGCACATTTCAGCGGGTACACATTTCCACGCCGAAGTAAACACAGACATATGAAGGAATAGAATTCAAAATGTGTACGATCTTTTAAAGACGAAACCTAAGACTTCAAAGAAATTTAGGTTTGTGGACGACTGCTTCTGGCCACACCCCAGACCCCCCCACCCTGTGATTCCTGCTCCTCTGACCACAAAGTGTCTGTGGTGAGAGTTCTGTCAGGCTCTGGGTGAGTCCAGTTTTGCAGATCTGGGAACAAGGAATCTTCGGGGTGGCCGCACCTTTCCAATCTGACACAGGAGGTGAATCCCCAGGTGCTAGGCCAGCTATGAGTGAGTTCTGGGGAACACCTAACTCCCTGGTCTAGAAATAGAATGAGCGAGATATAAAGAGGTCAGAGCAGGGCCTTAATCCAACATTCAAATTCAGACCGTGGCCCCTCTCTTACAGAGGCAGATGGCCGGGGCGCACTGAAAGGCACAGTGAGAAGCCGACTGGCACGAAACGCTCCCTACCCGACGACTGCCGGAGCAGGTGGGCAGCACAGGGCAATCCAAGGCACGGCAGGGGGTGGGGCATCTCAGTCAACCCTGCACCACAGGACGGCTCCGACAGGCGTGGAGGATGGGCCATACGTTTGGTGGGTGAAGACCATGTTGGACAAAGACTGGTCACCATTTGTGACTTTCATTCCCCGAAAAACAAGGGGTAGGGGATCTGAAATCTCACATCCTGCATTCAAATCCTTACCCCATCCCTTCCTAGCAGTGCGCCGTGGACAACTTCTTGCAATGACCTCAGTGCTCTCCAATGGAGACGCTAATTGTCAGCACCACACAAGGACCTCCAGACAGTCAGATGAGACATCTGTAGATGGCCCAGCAGCAGCGATTATAGTCCGTCCAGTTAAACATTCAAACATGGATGAAATATTTGCTCCACGATAGCCACTATAGAAATGATAGTAAAGAACTGAATAATTTAGCATTATTTCCTTTAAGGATCATGCAATGCATTAGTTTAAAAAAACAAACAAACAAGCGTGAGATGAGAGAGTAGAGCAGACCCAAACCCCACCCAATTCTGCCTGGAGGGGCTGAGGCGAATTGGGCTGGTTTGTGAAGCCATCACTGGGGAAGGGTAAAAAGAGGTGACCTCTGGGCTGCCTTTCAGGATAAACAGGAAATCACAAGGAAAGCAGTGCGGAACAGGCACTCGGAGGGGAGAGCAAGGCACGGGCCCAGCACCAGGAGAATGCAGCTTGGCAGAGCTGGGCTGGGGTCACAGATGGTGGGGGAGGGTGCAGGGGGCCAGGACCAGCCCAGTGTTAGACAGAGGCATGGCGAGGTCAGGTGTGTGTTTTTAAAATAGGGTTCAGGCAGGAGTGTGAGGGTGTCAGAGCAGGGAGGTGGGTTAGAAGGCGAGACTCTGAAGAAGTCATCCTGCCAAAGAATTGAGACTTGACACTGGAGCAGACGAAAGACGGGGAGGCCTGTGGAACGCCACAGGGAATCAAGATAAACAGACAATGAAAATAAAGCTCAGTTGACTGAGCATTTCTTTCCGGTACTGGAGGCTCTTCTCAAACATAATGAATAAATAAATATGCTTCCAATGACTACAAAGCAGTGCATGGCTTCCCTTTCAATTGTTCCCCAGAGCCAGTGGCTGTACGCGCCCGGATGAGCACCCACCACACAGGGGCGTCTCCTCCTCTCCCTGCAGGGCTCACGGAGCTGGGCCCCTCTCAGCAGGGAGAGAGACAGAGAGCAGGATGTGCTAGTCTGAGGACAGGACTCACTTGGTCTCCACCTCACCCCTCACCCAGTGACCTAGGACAAGACCCTCCCCCCTTGGGAGGTGGGAAAGCTTGGGTTTATGTTCCCATATGAAAAACATGGCCTCTCTGACCCCTTCTCGCTCACCTGCTCCACGCAGAGGTGGAATTTCCCTTCCAAGGCTGGCCACGGCACCTCTGAACTGCTCTAAAGTTGTCGTCCACACCCACGATGCGGGCAAATCCACCGTAGTTTCGAAGCGAAGACTGCCTGGCAGTCGGCACTCTCACTGGAGGAAGAGCTAGACATGCTTCTTACGTTAGCAATAGCAGCCCAGTCACATTTTTATTGATCACCTACTATGCAGAACACTTACAAATGCCTGACTCAGTCCTCATAACATCCTAATGAGGTAAGGACTACAGCTTCCTCCTGTTGTTGATGAGGAATTTGCAGCTCAGACCTGATAAGTACGTTATTTGAGGTACCACAGCTAATCGGGGGCAGAGCTGAGAAAGAAATCAGTCCATCCAGCTCCAGTCACACTGCCCCCTGGGCTGTACGATGGCCCCAGCCGCACTCCTACCCTCTGTGCCGCACCCCTACCCTCTGTGCCGCACCACCCCACCCGCGCAGCCCCACCACTCTGGGGCTACTGTGTATGGAGAGAACATCAGCAGGAGGAGGGGCTCTGACATTACCTGGCTCAGGATGCCACCCCTCAGCCCCTCCTTTCCAAGGCAGACGTGGCTAATCAATCACAGAATTTTTCCCAGCTGACTTACCACCACAAATCCATCTGTAACTAATCAGAGTTCAAGATGGAATCTGATCCTTCACCTTCATCTTTGCTGGGAAGACGGAATCCTATCAGAGGGACGTGATTTGCTTAAGCTAACATAGTGTGTTGTCGTGAGCTGGAACTAGCATCTTGGCCTCTCCACTCCCAGCCTGGCGGGCTGATGGAGAGACTCCCTGAGCAAAGGACAGGGCCTTTTCTAACACAGAGATGAAGGGCAGAAGAGATAAACCTCGCAGGACGACATCATCAGGGCCCAGAAGGAGAACGTCCAAGGCCAGCCCTGACCCCGGTTCTCAGCCAGCACGAGCTGTCCGACTAAAGGCCCGCTGCAGAGCTGCGCTTCTGCTCACTTCCGACGGCCGTGAGTGGTTTGGAAAGCTGACAAATGAGCTTCTTTTTCAAGCTGATGAATATCTGAACTGGATATCCCAGAAAACTCATGAATTCAACAAAAGAACAATAACACTACTCACTTAAGCCCTTCAGGAGGGACTAGCTTGTCGTCTTCCTCTTTGACACATCACGTGGCTCAGCTCCATCAGAGGGAGGGGCCATCCTTCCAGTTCCCAGGGCACGGGGGAAACAGGCTCCCCTAACGGAGCTCCTCGGAACCAGCCAGACTCTCCCGTTCCCCCTGCAGCACGCAGGACAAGGGGCCCCTGCCCTGCCCACAACTTCCCCCGCATCAGACACCTCATCAGAAGTGGGGCTGGGGAACCCCAGACAGCACCACAAAACGTCGGGAACAGTGAACAGCTGCCAGGCGCCCGGGCAGAGGCAGGCGCAGAGCTATGCAAGACCACCAACAAGGAAGGACACGGTGCCCGGGCGGGATCCACGGGGGCAGAGATGGGGCTGTCAGGAAACTCAGGGTTCCCTCCAAGGCACTCCTTCTTTGGGTCCCTGGGCGAGGGGAATCTCAAGGAGGCACGTGACAAGGAGCCCATACAATACAAAGCCTCCTTCCGTGGAAGCGCACCTGGAGTCTCTCCAGAGTAGACAACAACAGACAAACTGGCACCTGGGAAATGCTATCCTCACCCCGTCAGTCTGTCCAGGGGCCTGTTTGCACAGATCCACAGTGTTCGGTGTGGGGCAGGAATAATGGTGCTGATGGCATAAAGAATCACTCACCTGAAGTTGTTTGCAGAGTGGTAAGTAAACAGGGTTCTAGTGGGCCTCTCAAAGGCCCTTTCATTGAACATGAACCCTTACAGTGAGAGGCAGAGCTGGCTGGGGGCAGCAGGGACCGGGAAATGGAAGAGTAGCCCCAAACTTTACAGGGCCCGCCCCAGGGAGAGTCGTGTATCCGCGTAACTAGGACAAGCCTGACAAGCCAGGAATTGGTATTTCTGCAAATAAGTTTCTTTCTAGGAGAAGAGCTCATTATTCCAGGAATCGCATTTGCAAATTCATGAAGGTAAAAATTGCACCAATTAAGAATCCCGCCTTTTCTTCTCCAAATGAATAGAAGCTCAAAATACTGCCAAAGAAAACCCCAGGTCAAATTCCAGCAGCAAATGTCCCTTACTGCCAGAAGCACACAGACGTGGGGAGCAGCAGCCGGCACAGCGCCTCCATTAGCGTTCTCTAGCTCATCACGGCCAAAGCGCCCCTTCCTCCCTCCCTTCCTTCCTTCCTTCCTCCCTTCCTCTCTTCCTCCCTCCCTCCCTTCCTTCCTTCTTTCCTTCCTTCCTTCCTTTCCTTCCTTCCTTCAATGAGTGCCTGTCAACCTGCGTTAAGTGCTTAGGAAGCTGAGGTCTCAGCCCTGGATGAGATCTCCATTTAGAAGATAACCTAGGGTAGCCTTTTCCTTGAGAAATACGATGATGTTCCAGGGCGCTAGTCCTATCTTTCAGAGTTGCTTTGCCTCCGAAAACTGAGCAGGTCTTAAAGAAGCCACTGGGAAAAGCCAAAGCTGACAGAGCCACAGCTTTCAGGATTCCCTTGCTCTGGAGTCCCAGCCTGGGGCAACATAGTCCGCTTTCTGTCTGCTTCAGCAGCAGATTCCGGGACAGTCTGAACACCAGGTGCTCATCCAGTGAGGTCATTTGCACCTCCTGATCCTGCAGGTTGGTGCTTCTGAGCAAAGCAGTCAGAGCTAAGGCTGTGGGAGGGCAGGAGGAAGAAGAGGGGCGCACAGCCAGAGCAGTGAAGAATAAAATCAAACGACATCAAAATTACACCCTACACACTCTGTGCCGACCACCCCTCACACCCCAGAAGCGCTGTTTTGGTCGGCCTGGGTACCAGGCTCCCTCCATCTTTTCCTGTGGGCATGCGGGTGACTTGCGCTTGAGGTGCCCTGCGCCGCGGTGGCGTGTCCCTGGATGTACTACAAGTCACTCGCTCCAACACCTGTCTGTGCGTCTATCAAACGCATTGCCACCTACAGGGCGCTGCCAGGTGTCGGGTACCGTGCTTGGCGAGGATCCAGATGATGTAATCCTTGGGGAAGCCTGTCAGGTTGGTACTGTTTTTAACACCGCTTTAAAGGGGAACAGACCAGGTCACAGAGCATGTAAGTCATTCGGCTCAGGTCACCCAGGGCTGAGGGTTAAACCTAGTCTTCCGACGACAGTGAACTCCACTGTCGGACTGCACGACAGTCTCCAGGCTACTGTGAGGACACTGACCGCCAGGACTGAGCATGAGTCTCTCTGCCTCCCCAGCACCTTGCAGAGGGGCCAGCGCACAGTAGGCACTTATCGGATGGCTGCTAAGTGAATGTGTGAGCGAGTCAGTGAGTGAGCTGGTCTCGGTGCTGACTCCTCAACCTCCTGACACAGTTCCAGAGCAGAAAAACGTAACATCCAAATGAAATCTGAGGGAGGAATTCGCCCAGCTGGTCTATTATCAAGGTGTTTGATTTAAGATCTATGTTTTCTAAGCATTTTTGCAATTATTCTCCTTTAAAATGATTCACTTAACACCCCACCTCAGTGAAGTAACCGCCACAGAGACATGGCCAACAGAAACATGCCCACTTGGGCAGGTATGCCTCGCTTGAAGAAAAATCGGGATATAAATTCCAATACCTATGTGGAAACATATATAGGGAGAGGCACTCAGTTATAAAAAGGATTCACCATAAGGTTCCTCCAAATAGCTTGTTGCCTTGGAAATTCAATCTTAAATGTCTGATTTCAACACCTTCCAATAAACCCCTCTTTTTAACGTCGGGCCATGCTAAGGAACGTGGCCAATCAATTTCACAGGCATCCCGCCCTTTTGTTGCGCTTCTCATGGAGGTTGCTTTTTTTTTTTTTTTTACAAATGAAGGTTTGTGGCAACCCTGCACTGAGGAAACCTCTCAGCAACATATTTGCAACAGGCTCCAATGGTGGTACATGCACTGGGAAACCAAAAGAATTCATGTGACGCACTTATTGTGAGACTCGCTTGACTGCGGTGGTCTGGAAGCAAACCCGCCGTATGTCCGAGGAATGCCTGCCCTCACTAGGAGGAGCAAGTGGCTTCTTAAAACTTATAAAAGTCCAGGCCAACATCAGAAACTATGGGGTACGCCTGGCTGCGACAGAGCTCTAGAAGACGTAAGAACATCCCTAGCTCCACCAAAATCAGAATTACAAGGCAGTATTTTGTGACACAATTAGGTCTCATTTCCAAGGAATCTGCCCCAATGAGGCAAATTAAAAATCCAAAGCCTTTTCACGTTCAGTCGATGACTGCGATGACAATAGATCCCAAATTTAGGAACTTAACACTATCATTATAGCCACGAGGGTCAGACAATCAGAACCACTCATTATGATATCTGCTTAGACTGTAATTAAATTCATTTTGACATGAATATTCATATTTTTCTGTAATTGTTGGTATAAAAGTAAGTGTGAGTGTCAATCCTCTCCCGCAAGGAAAGTAGCATCTGAAACATTTCTATGGAGAAACAAGGCTACCTGAGATGATGAATGAATGCTTCCCTTTCCGGCAACATACACAACAGTTATTCCTCCCAAGGCGTCTCTAAGAAGGCAGCAGCCACCCTGCCCGAGGCTTCAGGCACCAGGTCTGTCTGTGTGATGGGAGAGCCTTGGTCAGACTCCAGTCTAGAGGGTCACCCTGGTCTCTGGCATCTTAAAGGGTGCACACCAGTTTTCTTGATTCTATTACTATTCCCACCACACAACACTTCGCGTGGCAGAAAACTGCCTCCAGTTTTCTTGTTTTATTTAATGCAATGGAAATGGCTGGCTTTTGTCATGCCATATACGTAGGCCAACAGGATGGACAGAGAAGCTGCAGACTGTCAAGTGATCTGAAACAGGCAATGTGCCTGGGTCCCTCCAGGGCACACAGAGCAGACTTGCTGAGGCGCCTGCTCTGGAGCACGTGGAAAACCTCTGCTTGGCCACGACCGCCACTGGGGGCTCGGTCGCCAAGCAGGTCAGTTTCCGCGCCACGGCTTAGGCCGGAACGAAGGCTGATGCCAGTAGCCAGTTAAGAGCATTTAGTAAGTTTGTGCTTTGCTTGTTTGTTTTTCTGCTGTTCACTAAGGATCACTGCCCGTGGGTTTAAATGAGACCCTCGATTAAAGCATTCCCTCTCTTAAAAAAAAAGAACGACAACGACAAAAAGAAATCAAAGAAAAAAAGAATGAAGACTTGCTACAATTCCCTTCACACATCTGTTTGGCCTCCACAGCAAAAAACAAACAAGAAAACAAACATAAAAACCTATAAGTTTTAGGAAAAGATACTTGGACACTCTTGTTGGCACCTGCTCTGCTCCAGGTACCTTTGTTAGCAGGAGATCTAGAGTGTGCATCCTCAAGGGGGCGACACTGCTCCTCAGGGGCTGAAAACTGGTGTTTGAGGGATGGAAAATTTTCTTTTTATATATAGAGCACAGATATATGAGGTCTGCCTGGAAAAAGTCAAGCCATTGTTAATATAATGAGAATGATTTGCATGACATCGATGTAACCTGGCAGCCAAGGAGAGTGGACTGGAATGCACATGTGTGAACAATGACGACTTCACTGTGCTAGTCAGTGGGGGTGGTAGATGCTGTTGAGTGAGCACGTGTACTGTGTAGCCATCCCATTCAAAATGACTGAGTGTGAATCTGCATCAAATTGTGTGTTAAGGTTGAACATTCCTCTGTGGAAACTATATTTGGATGATTCAGAAGGCTGCGGCTATGGGCAAGCGGTGATTGACAGCTTCATCACAACAATGAGCCCGTACATGCATCACATCTCATGCAGTGTTTTGGTGAAACATCAAATCACCCAGATGACTCAGCCCCGCTACAGCCCAGATTTGGTGCCCTGTGACTTCTGGCTTTTCCCAAAACCAAAATCACCTTGAAAGGGAAGAGATTTCAGACTGTTGATGAGATTCAGGAAATTATGATGGGGCAGCTGATAGTGATTGGGAGAACTGTGTGAGGTCCCAAGGTGCCCCCTTTGAAGGGGACTGAGGTGCCATTGTCCCATGTACAATGTTTCTTATATCTTGTTCTTCTTCGATAAATGTCTCTATTTTTCATATTACATGGCTGGATACCTTCTGGTCAAGCCTCATTCATATAGTACATAAACAGATATATGGTATACTTGTGGCATTAAAATTTCATGGAGGGGGAAATTATATCTAAATATGTCCAGGAAAAATATGTCTAAAATGTCTCTTTGAAAGAGTGACAATGAAAAAAAGTTGAGAAACACTGGTCTGCAGCAATGGACAGACAAAAATGCTTCCCCCTGTGGAGCCGATATCCCACTGGAGCAGACAGACAATAAGCAACCAGTGAAATGTACACACTCACTGCGCGTAAGTGCTGTGCAGAAAAACGAAGCTGGGAAAGGAAGTGAAGGCTGGCCAGAAAGGGACAGGGATGAAGGATGGAAAACAGAAGGAAACCACCATTTCTAGCAATTTTGCCATTTTACTTCCATTTGTGGCCACGAATGAGATGCGAAAAATGAAGTTCTGATGACAAATGAGAAGGGCAGCCCTGTAACTCAGGACAGCTATACCATGGGGGGTGGGGGAGTGAGGTAGCCAGACAACAGATCTATATAGTATAAAGGGGGAGAGGGTCATCTGCTCCCAAATACTGAGGAACATCATGAAATTTCTAACGACACTATTTTGAAACACCAGCCTTGACAATGTATTTTCAGCCATTCATACGTGCCCTTTAATTTCCTCTTTCCTCACAGCTGAATGCCCAGTTGACCGTCTTAATTCCAATGTCCATCCATTTGAGACCAAGGAGTTGCCACCTGGGGCGTGCTTAATGACTCCCACAGTTACTGTGCCTTTATCAGCCCTGAGCCTCAACCCCGTCATTCTCCTTTTAGCACACGTTCATGAAATATTGGGCAAAATAAAATGCACTGAAAGTTCAAAGACTGGCTCGACTATGGAGGGCTGTGCATGCAAAGGTAATGATGTTACCAAAAAGATGAACCGGGGGGCTGGCAGGCCCTGCCAGGACACAGAATGTGTCTCAGGGACCAGCTGAACAGTGACATAACACTAGTGAGGGTAAGGACATCCACAGGCATCAATTCACACTGCACTAAAGTGGGGTTTATGCACAAGTTGAATCTGGAAAAGTCAGACCACCTTAGCGCACCCACCTATAAGGTAGTAAAATTTCAAGAGTTCCTTCATGGGGTTAACTCCAGAGATGCTCTTCCCTTAACCAATAGTGTTACAAAGTTTCCAACTTCCTGTAACACTCTGACAGCTTTGCAGATGCCGGAGTTATCCTCCAAGGGAGCAGCTGATGATGTGAGAGGAAGAACAGCACAGCTCAGCACTGTTCCTAGGCCAGGCTCAGCCTCCCTGTAGCTTTGCCACAGCTTTTCTATGGGGAAATTAACAAGAAAAGCTCTTGGCTTAATATATGATTGGAACCTGGCTACAAGCTAATTGGAAGAGAGAAATCACAGGGAAATGCTGTTCACTGCTGTATGTCTCCCAGACAAACCGGGACCAAGAACTGAGCACCATGTAGGCAGGATGTACGGGTACCTCCCTGTACATTTAGCCACACTCTTCCTTGGAATAGGTGACATGCTTTCAAGAAGCAGACTGTAAAACTGTGGTCCATAAGGAGGAAAGAGCCAAATAAAAATCCTTAAAGAATGTCAGCTGGGAAAGGGATCTGGTGTGAAATCAAAAGGCCAGTTCATACCTAAGTCCCAGAGCACCCACCTACCTACAGATTTAAGAACCAGTGAGAAATTTGAAAAAGCCTCACCCCCTGGAGGCAGCAAGGGGAGGTGCAGAGACTGTCTCTGCAGAACAGACCAGTGACCTCACTGAGACACATGCCCTCATAAAGATTTCTAAATCTCCGCCCAGGTTTTCCCCTCCCCCCCCCCTAAATAAAATAAAACCATTATTCTGATTGTTTAATAACAAGAGGGGACCTTACAGAGACATGTGCAGGTCACATAAGATCCTGCCCCTCTCGAAGGATGCTGCCACAGCCAGGGGGACAACCAGCCAACCTGCCTGGCACTTTGGCTCATTGTGCTAACATGGCGTGCGCATGCCTAGCCCAGCTCCGCAGGCACTTGTTCACACGGCATGCATCTCAAATGTAAAACAGTTCAGTTCATTTTCTTGGTTCTCGTTTGTGCTTCTAACGTTACTCCTGAAAAAAAGATAACACACCTCAAATCCCTCCACAAAGCTCTACACTGAAACATCAACCAAACCAGCCCAAGAGCCATGCTAGGAAACCTGGCATTTCTGAGCGCAGCTCCCCAGGATGGCAGGGGTGTGCACAGAGCAGGAGGCAGTTAGCCCTCTGCCAGCCAGAATGCAGGCTTGGAGACAGTGCCGCCCTGTGCTCAGGTGCCACCTCTGCCACCTTCTACTTTGGCTTGAGCGAGTTACTTGTTACCAGCCTCCCTTTTACTCGGTATAGAATGGGGGTAGAAAAAGCAGCCGCCTCCAGGAGGCGCTGTGAGCATGAGATAGGCAGTGTGCACCATCATTGGCAGAGTGACTGTGTGCAGTACCGCTCAATAGGCTGCCATCAGCATCACCAGCAGGCACTAGTAGGTATGAAGAACATTTAATCTTCACTCGGCCCCTACCCAGGTGCTACCGGTAGCTACTTCCCTGCACAGCACCTTCCCTCAAAGGCTCCGACACATGCACCCACACTCAAACACGAACTTGGACCGTCCACATGCTCCTCTACGGTGAGGGCACGCAGCACAGCGTCCCGGCACACACATTTGCTGGAGCAGGGTTCCCCGACTGACCGCGCATCCGAATCACCTGCAAGGTTCGTAAACACAGAGGTTTCTGGGCCCGTCCTCGAAGATACTGAATCAGTATATCAACGGTGAGGCTCAGAATCTGCAGGTCCCACGTGCTGGTCTGAGGGCCAGACTTTGAGAACCACTGCCGTACAGGCCTAGCCCCCACATGAGCATCCGGGACACCGGCAAGCAGGCACCTCCCCTGCAGGTGGCCTCCCTGGCTCCAAGACCACAGCCCGACAAGGCTGTCCACGGGGCTTCTGGAAACCAGATTACCAGTGGGCTGCACACCCGCCTGCTCAGCCATCGTCCCCTCCCCCATGTTGACACAATACCACAGCACACTGTTAACCATCTCATGCTAATTCTTTCTGGAATCCAGGAGCTTTCATTTTCCTCACATCGAGAAGGAAATAACAGCAGACATTTCCAGCAGAAATGCCTCTGCATTCTTTATAATGTCATTCAGCTGCTGCCAGAATTAAACTAGTGACCAAATTAATCTGTTTACCACAGTCACTGTGGCCTGATCTTCTTGCCCTGAGGGCTGAAGTGCCGAGCTGCTGGGCGTCCACACTCCTGCCCAGGAAAAGATGCTGGACCACGAAGAGCCGCATACACAGATGGGGTCTTTAATGCTATGGAGGCAACACGTAGGGCCATCTCTGATTAAAGCTGCTTTACCCTTTTCAAGGGCTGCCCACCTCCCTCAGGGTCATGTCCAAACCCTGGCACAGCATACAGACCCTATGTAACCAGACCCCACGCACCCCCACAGCTTCCACAGCCTCCGTTCTCATGCACCCCAGGCACCTGCACCCAAGGGCTCACTACTCCCCATCTCTTAAACCTGAACACAGGCTGCTTCCTCTCTCTGGAAGACTGCCCTCCCCTGCCTTCCCACAGGTCTAACTCCCACGCATCCTTCTGCTGTCACTACTGTCTGCCCCAATGGTTCCTACTAGGCACTGAATTGTGTCCCTCCCAAATTCATGTTGAAGTTCTAACCCCCAATGTAGAGGGAGCCTTTGGGAGATAATTAGAGTTGGATGAGGTCACAAGGGTGGGGGCCCCAGGATGGAATTAGTGTCCTTATAAGAAGAGAAACAAACACCAGAGCTCCCCCTGTGTCGTATGAGGGCACAGCAAGAACGTGGCCACCTGCAAGCCAGGAAGAGAGCTCCTACCAGGAACCAACCCTGCCCGCACCCTGACCTGGGACTTCTGGCTTCTAGCGCTGTGAGAAGTAAGTGTCTGTTGTTAATCAGCTGATTCTATGATATTCTGTTGTAGCAGCCTGAGCTGACTAATACAGGGCCCCCTACCTCCTTATCAAAGCATTTATTCCTGATGATTATTTGTATCCAGATTGTAACCTTTGTGAGGCCAAGACACACTCATTGACCAGGTTACCTCCAGAACACTGTAAAGCTCTGACATAGGTGCTCAGAAAATATTTATAAATTAATGAACAAAGGAACGAAAGAATGAGTGAATAGTTAAGAGCCTCCTTTATCCATCTGCTAAATGAGGCATTTTGACTGAGGACTTATTTCAAGCCTTGTGACCAGAGGATGCATCAGGGGCCCCAAAGCAGCCGCAGGGGATCAGGAGACCTGCTCCAGGCCAGTTCTGTGCCAGGTGCGCTGCTCAGACTCCAGCCTCTAAGGTGATGCAGAAGGACTCTTAAATCCAGCAACCCTCAAAGCAGGAACCCTGAAATGCTGGGATTCCAAAGAAAGTGCCTCAGCATCCATCACAGAATTCAAGAGGCAGGCTAACCTTAGATACGCTGCTTTAGTCGGTTGTATGTACCGGGTTCTAGGTGAGACTTCATTTGAGAGAAAAATCGATTGCACTGCTTACTAAAAATCACAAAACAGAAACCCGAAAATCATGGCTGTAGTCCCAAGCGGTAGTCCCATCAGGGGCCTTGTCTCACAGAGAAGAACTACCCAAGGATAGGGAGTTGAGTAATTTACTGTATGATGATTTAAGTCAGATTATTTCACGGGGTCTTGAAATCCTGGTGGTCTTCTGGCTCTGGTATCATGAAAATGAAATAAGAATTGTGGGGGAATTGGCCTCTATTGCCCAATGCGGTGCCAGCCTGAGGGCCTCCCATTTTGGTTTAAGGAACAAAGCAGCCTGTACAGCCATGTCTGCCGAGTGAGCGACCAGGCGACCGCGGTCCAAGCCCACGATGCTCGTAGAACAAAGGCCCGCAGCTGTGGAAGAGAGTCCTGGGTTTGCAAACAGAGATGAGGGCGAGTTATCACAGGGCTCCTGGGAGCAAAGCAACAGCCAATACTCGCATTAATTCCAGAATAAAGACCACCAGCGTGGACCTGTGCCACACAGCACGGCTCCCAGACCCTCTCATGCTCTGGGCCTTTGCTGTCCCGTCCCTGGGCACTCCCATGGGCCACAGGGGCTGACGGGGCAGCTACATCTACGAGCAGGGACCACCAGGCTCTGCAGCCTGGACTTTTTCCCATGCGCACCCGACCCAGGAAAAGTGTAAGTTCTGTTTCCTTCACAAAGCTGATGAGACAAAAACACAATGATGAGCCAAGCAGCCTATTTTCTTCTTTTCATTCCCTCCTGTCACTCAGCAGAGAGCAATGCGGGACCTTCTGACCAGCGCCAGTTGATGCGAGAAGAATGAAGGACGCAAGGAAGCTTCAGCATGTGGCAGGGACACGTGCAGAGAGGGCTCTGGCCAGCATCCCTGACCCAGGAGGCTATGGCTGCAGAGGTGGCTCCCAGGCCGTCCAGCCAGGCCCCCACCCGCACACACCTCAGAAGCACCTCTCTAAGGCCCGCCTGGTACCTGATGGAAACACTGAGGGTCTTCGGAATGCGTGTGCATGTTACTCAGGTGGAACTGCAGTAAGTGCAGATTTTTTTTAATCACCTCTATGAACATTTTAAATACAATTTTTGCTGAGGGGCAGAAAGCTTATGCAAATACATTATTTTCAGTTTAATTATTATAAAGCAGCTCTTGCCCAGATAATGGATTTACTTCTGAGCATTGTCAGAATTCAGGAACAATCTAAATATGCCTCTGCCATCTCCTTTGGCTGGATGCACGAATCTGTGAGGACTGAGTCTGGGTGATGACGTCAATCCCTTTAGCAGCAAGAGACGTTCCTACACGGCAAGTAAAGGCACGGGAGCAGCCAGGCTGCACTGCTGATGGGGGAGAAGTGATAAAGCTGCTCCTGCACAGGCACCCGGTCTCTGCTAGACACACAAAGGGAAGCTTCGACCGCTATAGTCTAGGTCTCAGCAGGAAACGTAGGGAGCAAAACGAAATGATGGGCTTACTTTGCCCTCCTCTTCTACAGCTAAGAATGGTGAGACACAGGGGAGAGTAAAGGAAGAGAACAGTGGGTTCTGATCTCGGGCTGAGTCTGAATCAGGACCACTGAATGCACATGGAGGAAACTCCACACAGATGAGCTAGGGCAAGGGACACCCCTCACTGGCTCATATAAACTAACAGCTCAGAGTGGCTAGTTTGAGGGTGACTGGGACCAGGGGCTGGTCTACCACAGAGTCATGGAAGCATGATGTCTGACGGCTCCCAGCCCCCCAGAGTCGCCGAGGGGTGTAGATTCTATGGAAAAGTTCCACTCCCGTTTGAATCACAAGGTTGCAGAGATGGAGAGGCACACCTCCTAGTGGAGTGGACACCACTAGAAAAGTGGACTCTACTGCTCCGAGAAGACGGCATGGCAGATGTCCAGGACAGAGAGGGCGGAGGACAGATAGGCTGAGAGCAGCTTGTCACTGCTGTGGAGTGGCGGACGGGGAGACCGCTTTCGGCCTCTGAAGAAAAGGCAATCCAAGTCTCCCTGGGCCCCGCTCCTCAGACAGGAGAAGAACCCCGTGTGACAAAAGAGGCTGGTCAAAGACAGGACTGGATGCTCTGGACCCTGAGCTTCCGCTTTCTTTACGTACAAATATCTATCGGCCCCCTGGAGTTAACCCCACATCAGCTCAGAGCTGCTGAGGGCAGGTAGGAAGCATATTGGGTTATGCCTCACGAGCAGTTCGCCTTCATAATTTGAGGCAAGAGCCCTGTCTTGAACCAAGAGCAGCCCTGAAGACAGACGGGCCCGGTTCAGTTAAATTTTCCTTGGAAAGAAAGGCCGGCTCACCACCCTCCACAAAGTGAACGACAGGAGGAGCCACTGAGAGCAAACCGAACGGCTGCAGCCCGAGCTGGGGGTTAGAAGGCAGCACCCCAAACAAGCCCGAAGAATAGAATACACGTTACGATGAGCCTTCGGTACTTTGTAAGAAGAAAAATACAAGTTGCTTCACCTCTCAAAATGTATTTTAAGAATATTAGTATCATTGATCATTAAATCAGAACAAAATTGATATTCATTAATTTCTTCTAACCTGTCAGCTTTGGGAGAAAAACTTCAGATGGCACGTGGCTCAGCCCTTTTCTACAGTTTCCTGGAAACGTCACAGCAGGGCCTGTGTGATCGTCCGTCGTGCTTTCAGAACACGCTAAACCCGATTCCGCCACATCCTGCATCCCTTTCCTTTGAAATTTTTATTCAAATCACTGTAGACCCACTGGCAGTTGCAAAATATATTTCAGAGAGCTCCTGCATACTTTTATCCGGCCTCGCCTAATGATAACGTTTTACAAAACTATGATACAAAAAAAATCACAACTAGACCTTCACATTGACACAATCCATCAATCTTACCTGGATTTTACGCATTTTACTTACACTGTGTGTGTGTGTGTGTGTGTGTGTGTGTGTGTGTGTTTAGTCCTATGGACTTTCATCAAGCAGAGGCTCATGTGTCTACCAAACACACAGTCAAGATACAAAACGGTGCCGCCACCGCCAGGGTCACTGGTGTCACCACTTCATAACCACACCCTCCTCCCTGGCCCCCCCTTAGTCCCTACCATCTCTATCCACTGATATCAAGTCCTCTTTCCTTTATTTCTAAAATTGTGGCATTCTGAAAATTTTATATAAATGAAACCACACATTATACAACCTTTGGAATCGGATTTTTTCACTCAGCAAAATTCCCTGGAGATCCATCCAAATCGTTGCATGGATCACTACTGCATTCCCATGTGACTGCCAAGCACTACTCCAGGTACAGCTGTGCCACAGTGCAACCAAATCCACCTGCCGCAGGGCCTCTGGCCTGGCTCCGGTTTTTAGCTCTTACAAATAGAGCTGCCATAAGCATTGGTGTGCATACCTTAAACTTACATGGCATTATATGTCAATTACATCTCAATAACACTGGATAAAAAAAGAGAATACAAAAAATGGCAGAATTTATCTGGCCATTCAGAAATTGGTATATTTTTCTATATGTGAGCTATATATTTTTATTGTGCTCACAAAGTCAGTGGTTACGAAATTCATTTGACTTTGATTACATCCTATATGTAATGCTTGCTCATTCACATAAAGCAATCTCTTATATTTAAAAAAATCTATGTGCAGGTTTTTGTATGAACATAAATTTTTATTTTTCTGGGATGAATGCTCAAGAGTGCGATCGTTGAATTCTGTACCATTTTACATCCCCACCAACACTTGTGAGTAATTTGGTCTTCCCGCCCCCTCGCCAGCATTTGGAGTTGCCAGTGCGTTTTGTTTTCGTCACCCTGGTTGGTGTGCAGTGATATCTCTTCGCTATTTCAGCCTGTGGCTCCCTGATGACTAACGAACATCATTTCGAGTGGTTCTTTGCCTTCGGTACATCCTCTGTGTTGAAAAGACTCTACATGGCCATTTTCTAATTGGCTTTTAACTTGAGTTTTGAGAGTTCTTTATGCCTTCTCCGGATACTCGTCCTTCGTCAGGTATGTAGTTTGTAAATATTTCTAGTCTATAGCTTGTCTTTCCATCTCCTTAACAGGGTCGTTTGTAGACAACAAGTCTTTTTTAACATTTTGATGAAGTCCAACTTACCAACTCCCCTTTTATGGATGATGCTTTGTTGTCAGGTCTAAACACTCTGTCTAGCCCTAGGCCCTGAAGATTTTCTCCTGTGTTTTTTTCCCCTGGAAGTTTTATAGTTTCACATGTAAGCCCATGGTCCTTTTTAAGTCAACTCTTACATAAAGTATAAGGTTTAAGTTGAGGGGTTTTTTTTGTTTGTTTTTGCCCATGGATGTCCCACTGCTCCAGCGCCATTTGTTGAAAGGCTACCTTTCCTCCACTGAAATGCTTTTGCACCTTTGTCAACAATCAGCTCAGCAGGTGTGTCGGGTTCCACCACTTCCAGTTCTGTTCTCTTCCAGGGATCCTGTGTGGCGCCCTCTGCTGGTACCGCACTGTCTGGATTCCTGTGGCCACAGGAAGAGCCTTAATATGAGGCAGAGTGATTCCTACTATTGATTCTTCATTGTCAAGATCATTTTAGCTATCCTAAGGCCTGTGTCTTTCCATATAAATTTTAGAATAACCTTCTCTATGCCTACAAAAAAACTTGCTGGAATTTTTATTAAATTTTCTCTAAACCTGTGTATTAGTTTGGGGAGAATGGACACGTTTATCATGTTGAGTCTTCAGATCCCTGAACAAGATATGTCTATTAATTTACGTCCACTTTGCGCCCTTCCCTCAGTATTTGTGATATTCAGTATACACACCCCATACATAATTTAAGTGCATATCTAAATATTTCATCTTCTTTGGAGTGATCCCAAGTGGCTTCATGTTGTTAACTTCAGTTTTCACCTATTCATTGTTAGTACACACAAATGTGATTGATTTTTTGTGTTTACCTTGTATCCTACGACCTGAACTCACTTATTCTAGGAGGTTTTTAAAAATTATTTTGGGTTTTTTTCCTACACAGATAACCATGTCATCTACAAACAGGCACAGTGGAAGTGTGGCATACTTTCCAATGTCTTTTCTTTCCTCCCCTTATTGCAGTGGCTCAGATTCCCAGTGCTATGTTGAGCGAGAGTGGGGAGAGCTGATTTTCTGCCTCATTCCTCAGGCAGAGGGTTTCCCCAGTCCAGGCCACCTGGTGTCCCTCGGTTGGGAAGGGGAGCTGGGCTCATGGAGATGAAGACACGTCCTTGACTAATCATCCCTCAGCCGCCCGGGTGCCTCTGGCTAGGGGAGGCACATCTCACAGGGATTAAAAAGAAAAAAGCTCAGGACGGGCTACTTATTGTGGAGGGGCATCTTTTGCAGGTGACCCCAGTAAGCCTGGTGTCTCCGAGTGGGGGACAGGAATCTCAGGTCCCACAGGGAAGGAGAACAGTTCCCTGGGCCCCCACGGTTCATGGAGCCAAGGTGTGGTTTGTCGAAGGGACTGCTGCTGCATCGGCTACGCCTCGGGAACCTGCGCTGCTTTCTGACGCTGAGTTGTAAGCCAGGACACAACACGCACGAGTTGTCTCCTGCCAGGTGTCGTGGGGAGAGGACTCAGATGCGCTGCTGCTGTGCTCTTCTGTCCTCAGGTCCCAAACCAGCTCACCGTCCTCTCGCCACCTCTCAGGTTCTCTTTGGTTGCCTCCTGTGCCACTTCCAGGATGTACTGTCACACTCCGCGGGAAGGGCAGGGAGGAACAACTCTACGCCATTTGTCCCAGCCAGCAGTTGCACGAAATGCCTTTGTATCTCATCCAAAGCTGGAGTGAGAGAAACCTTTTTTCAGTAGAATTCCAAATACTCCATGTAGGTGCTGCTCCCTATAGGAGGTGGAGCTGAGTTCCTGGCTTCCCTGACCGCCCCCACCCGAGGGGGGCTAGGTAGTAGTGACTTGCTTCCAAAGAAGAGAGCCAGGAAAGGGGAAAGGCACAGCTGCACAGAGGAGAAGACGGAACACACTCCCCTCTCCGAGTGGTGGCAGCCCGGAGGCTAGCTGGCAGGCGGCGCCAGGCAAAGGAGCGCGGCAATGCCAGAGGCCTGGGTGAGGGGCACACGAGAACTCCCCATCTGTGTCCCGTTGCATCTTCTCAGGAATTTAAAAGTATTTCAATATAAAAGTTCGCTTTTGAAACATTAAATCAAGTGAAATATAATTTTACTACTAAATACCAAACATATGTCCCACAAGTTTCCCGTCACGCAGCTGAGCATCCTTTATGTCGACACTAAAGGCATTAGGGCTGCAGAGCTTGTGCCCAAACAGTGACAGGCTGGCAGCGGTCCGCTCAGCGCGCTCTGCTCCGTCGCAGGGACAGTGCTGATATGGAGGTGAGTGTGAGGAGGGAACTGTCCCTGTCGGCCTTCCAGTGGGCGGCCACCTGGCAATCGGACATTCGGGGCTCAATGAATTGTTGGCTAAGTGGGAGCTGAGGCCCACGGGAAGATCCAGGGTCACTCAGTCCTCTGTGTGTGTGTGTGTGTGTTTCTCTGAGTCACGTGAGCTATGGCACAGGATGCTATAAGGACTCTGGAATGCTCCTCCTAAAACATCTAGACACGGGAGCCATGACCAAGCACTTTGGGGGACATGTGTCACCTACAGAAAGATGGCACGTGTCTGGGTGTTTACGTGCAGATTACTTCACAGTCATCGGGAAATGCAATGTGATCAGTACCCACTAAAGTGACCTAAGTAGACCCTTAATCAAATAACTGCATCTGAAACCCTAAAGACTTATTTTAACTGCTAGTTTCAACCTGACCCCTGGTGACATCAGTGATGACAAATGCTGACAAAAACACACCCTGGATGAAGTAAGCGAGCTACGAGTTAGAGAAGTCAGTGGGGACAGAGAGGTGGCTAGGTTGGAGGCATGTGTACAAGCAAATTGGGGGGAGGGGTGTGCACGTGTACAAGGCACATAGGCACACGTGTCTGTGTGAAAGCACCTGTGTGTATAAAGATTTATGACAGGTGTAGGGTGCCACAGTGGGGCAGGCAGGTGACAACTACTGAGTATGTGTTTATATGTAAGAGAAATGTGGGTACATCTGCAAGGAATGTGGGAGTGTCA
The DNA here is from genome assembly GCA_028533065.1 of Trachops cirrhosus. Lineage (NCBI taxonomy): Eukaryota > Metazoa > Chordata > Mammalia > Chiroptera > Phyllostomidae > Trachops > Trachops cirrhosus. The sequence goes on along the minus strand of CM052546.1, from coordinate 27,500,028 downwards.
GTGTGTGAGTGTGTAAGGTGGAACACATAATAAGTACCATACCAAGCGCACTCAGGCTGTGACCATTAGCAAAGTAAATGTCTATGTGGGGTGTGTAACCGAATACACCGGTCTAGGTTCAAGGCCTCTCCTTCGATTGAGACCCTGGACAAATGAAACTCAACTAGCAGCTCACAAGGCCAGGACTGTCCTCAGACCCAGGGGCCTTACTCTGGCCCTTATCTAGCTGTACCCCTCCCAACTGGTGGGGCTTCTGGGGCACTTACACGGCATGCCCGTCCACAGCTCATGCTTCCTCTTTCTAGACCTGAGTCCCTGCAACCAGAATTTGCCGCCCAAATGGCCCTGAGTCAACTTTCAGGGCCTGTCTCGGCATTTTCTCCAGATCTCTCCTTTCAAGGTGGCCTTGGCTGCTGGTGAGGGCCATTTAGGCCTAAGAAGGGGCTACACGGCTGCAGTTTGCAGGGAGGAGGGGGTTTATGATCAGAGTTTGGATGAGAAGGCAAAGTGTCTGTAAGCAAGCAAGGCCCTTGGTGGAGGAGAATGAAGCTGAGGGTGGGAGAGGAGGGGTGCTCTCTCCATGCAACCACATCCCAGGACATAATGCAGGTTTGTTTGTCAAGACAAGACAGAACATGTTACTGTAGTTTAACAGCGTGTTTGCTTGGTTATATTTTACCTTAATCATTTAGGGTGTGTGAGCCTTCATTAATACTCTTGCCCCAGGTCCCACAGACATTAGACCCAGCCTATGCATGGATGCTGAATGCACAGGCTTCCCTGGGCTTCTGTGAGCCCTGCAACCCAGTGTCTAGCCCTCAGGCCTCTTGCCAGGGAGACATGGACTGCGAGTGAGGTCATTTCTGACCTGGACAGAGGGTGGGGAGGGTGTGGTTCACTGACAGTCAGCTCACACAGAGGTGCACATCTCGTAGTCTCTAGGAAGCGGTTTATTTAGCACATCAACCCTAACCCACCACACACACACAATACACCCGGGCAACATCTACTAAGCACAGAAATAGGTCAGTTTGGAAACTCTTAGGACTGGAGAACCTACCCGGGAATAATTGAAGAGCTAGATTCAGCAAACCGTATTTGGTCACTGGTAAACCCACAGCATCCTCACAGCCCCTAGTGGACTCCATTCAGATCTGATCACTCTGGGGTGACAACCAGTGTGGGGACGGGAGGCATGTTATCAAAAACCACTTTAGCACTGCTCTAGCTCCCAGCCACACTGCCCTCCATAATGACTTTGCCCAATTAGTTTGCGAGCAGTCTGCCTTTTATAGAACAGCCATACCAGAGAAATGAATTCCGCACCCAGAAGGGAAGGGCACGCAGGTGGCAATTGCATGGAACTCATTAATTGGCCTGAGCCTTTCAGGTGAAGTGAACTATCATTTCCTCAGTTTGGTGGCACTGTGCAGAGATGAGGTCAAGCGGGCAGCCCACCATGACTTCACCTTCCTCCCGGCATTTGTGCACCCAGGAAGCAGAACAAAGGCCTCGTGTGCCTGTCTGGGAGGTGGAGATCGGAGGCTGGGGGGAGGGGCTCGGGCCCTGCCCTCAGAGTCTGCCTCCCCCCATTGGTTAGTCCCAGCAAGGTTCACCATGGCCAAAGGGCATATGTAGAAAATATGCAAATCTGTGAACTGTTTCCACACCTAACACGAAGTCTAATTAGTTTGCTTAAGACCTCTGCCTGGACAGAGGCTATGAGTAAATGATGCTCTGTTGACATTTCACGAGAGTGTTTAATTTTCACAAGTTTCACAGGGAGCTAAGCTCAGCAAATACTCCCTTTGGTGAACAAGCCATGAGGTGTTAAACAAATGATTAGCCTTTATTTCTGGAGCGTAAATGGAAGAAGTAAAGACCATTTTGCCCTTATTCACAGAGTCAACAAGTTAACCACTCCCAACACTCAGACGGAAGGAGAGAAGAGTAGTGAGCAGTTTTTATGAGGCCGTCGCTCTCAAACTTCCGTGCTGTCCTGGAGGCCTTATTAAAACACAGCACCAGGCCTCCTCCCGGGAGCTTCTCCCTCAGGGGGTTTGGGTGCAGCTGGAGAATTCCCATTTCTCACAACTTTTCTGGGAAAGCGATGCTGCTGCTCTGGGGGCCATGCGTGGAGGCTGCTGCTCTAGGAAATGGTGTTTTACTCCCAGTTATATCTAATAACTCAAATTTCTAAAAAACACAGCATGGTGATTGAAAGTGTGGACTCTGTGGCACAATAGCTCCAGGTTGAAAGTACAGTCCCAGCCCTTGCTAGCTGTCTGATCGTGAGCAAGTCATGTTCGCCTCCTCGAAGTTAGTTTTCTATAAGTTAAAAGTGATTCTTACCATATGATCTCACCTTTAACAGGAACCTAATCAACAAAACAAACAAACAAGCAAAATACAACCAAAGACACTGAAATTGAGAACAGGCTGACAGTGACCGGAGGGGAGAAGGGAGGGAATTTCAGGGGAAAAGGGTGAAGGGTTTCCAGGAACAAGTATAAAGGACACATGGACAAGGGAGGGGGTAGAAATGGGAGGGAGGTGGGGAAGGCTAGGTGGGTGGGCTGGGATGGGAGTAAAAGGCAAAAAACTGTACTTGAACAACAATTAAAATAAAAATAATAAGAAGTATAAAAAAAAGTGATTCTTCACAGGACTATATAGAGGATTACAATGAGCTAATATATATAGACCCAATCTACGCATTAAACTACTTAGTTTAACTAGTTAACTAATGACTGTTCTTAGTTTTTATTAATATGAATAAAATGTTAATAAACTATTTTCCACATTTTGTCTCCTCAAAGACACAAGCCTTATCTTCCTTAATAGTTTAAATCTGTACCCACAAATATGAACATATTCTTAAGCAATCCCTGAAACTAACTATGTGTTTGTTTTAAGCCAAACATGCTTCCTAAAATCTTGCCCACAACGTGAAATTATTTAGAAAATGCTCCTTCACACAAAAGTCAATGTAACTTTTTAAAAATAAGTGCAAAAGCTCATAACTATTATGCATACAGGAAAACTCAAGACCAATCTCATTTATAAATATCAAGGCAAAAACAATTAGCACATTTAAAATCAAGAAGCCCAGTAAGAGAATATCACATCAGGACCACAGAGAGTTTAAAGAACGCAAAGATTGCCCAATATTAGTCAATCCATCAAACTAGGTTATCATATTAACAGAGCTCAAGAACAATGTCATGTAACCACCCCATAGACACTGAAAAAGTAGTGAGCAAAATTCAACAACCATTCTTAATAACAACAACAAAAACCCTTCAATGGAATAAGATTAGAGGTATACTTCTCTGACATGATAAAATACAGTCCTCTCCACCCAAAGCTAGGATCACACTGAACCGGGCCACCCCAGGACCCCGGCCAGTGAGAATCAGGACCAAGACGGCAGTGCCTGCCATCACCACGAATGAGGGGGAACCTCATTCACCTCGAGTGAGGGGGAACCAGGGAAGCCTCAAGTATAAAAACTGCAAAGGAGCAGATAAAACTAGGACAAGCTGAGTATACATTGGAAAGCAGCCCCCAAAAGAAATCAAACAAAAACTACCAAAAAATACAAGATAACTTACTCAGCAAGATACGAAATCAACTTGCAGATAGCCATAGCTTCCTTATGAACAAGCCTGCACCAACTACAAACCCAGTTCCAGAAAAAAATTCCATTTAATATAGTACTCATGAAATAAAATATTAAGGAATTGACTGAGAAATGCGTAAAATCTTTACAAAGAAACATAAAACCCTTCTGAAGGGTGCAAAAGATGACAAATTGGAAGACGTACCATGTTCCTGGACAGCAAGACACACTCAGAGACGCATGCATTTTTCTTAAGGTAATTTATAAATGTAATATTCTAATGAAAACATTGTTTTTAGTTTGTGAGTTACACAAGCTTATCCTTAAGTATATTTAATAAATAAATATATGACACTACCAAGAGAAGGAAAAAAACCTTCACGATGAAAAGGTTTTTCATTTGTGAAAATGAAAAGGCAGCCTCGTCAGAGAATATAACATATTAGAAAGGCTTACTTAGCAATTACAATAGTGCAGTGCTGGTCCTGGAATATGACTTTAAAGACAAACAAATAGATCAGAGTACAAAGTCCACAAATCGATCCACAAAGTCCACAAATATAAATAGGATTTCAGTATATGGTAACACTGGCATCTCACAGCAGTGAGGGGGAAAAGTATATCCAACTAGTGGCGTAAGGACACTAGATAGCATCTGAAGAAAAAAGTTGGTTTGCTGCCTTATAATATGTACCAAAATAAATTCCAAATGTGTAAAAAAAAAAAAAAAAGGGGGGGCCAGAGGAATATGTGGGGAAATTCCTTACTAACCCTGACGTGGAAAGGCATTTTGAGTCATGTTTAAAAATCCAGAAGTGATAAAGGTCAACAAATATAAGCATGCAAAAATGAAACTTTTATGTGGCAATTACAAAATAAGCAGTCAAAAGGCCAACACCACTACAATAGTGGTGGATGGTGTTTTTTTATGTATTCAAATGATAGACAAAGGGTTAATCTCTCTGGTACATAAAAAGCTCCTAGCAATTGACAAGTAAAAGACCAAGAATCTACTGGAAAAACGGGTAAAGGACTTGAACAGCCATACCAACTGGCAAGGATGTTTGAAAACAGTTATTCTGGAATACCATTGTAGAGGAGGGAGCTACCTGCAATAGTCATCAAAATTGTCACTCCACACGTCGTATGACCCAGTAGGTCCTCTTCTGGGAGGTTAGCACACTGAGGAGCTTGCACATGGTGCGTGAGATGACACAGCAAGGGCACTGCTTATGAGTGCAAAACCCTGGAAACGATTCAAAAGCCCATCAGTAGGAGATGGGTTAAATAAATTATGGCATGTGCATTGGAACACCACAAAGAGGGGTCCGGGGGGAGGAGGAGGAGGAGAAGGAGAAGAGGAAGAGGAGGAGGAGGAGGAAGAGAAAGACAATGATGAACTCCAGGAACAGACACGTAAAGATCTCCAAGGTGTATTGATACTTGTAAAAAGCTGGGTATGAGATATTGCTTACAATATTCCATCTTTTATGTTTTTAAAAAAGGAGAAAATGAACAAACACATACACACACACAAACTAACAAATGCTTAAAATATCTCTGGAAGGATACACAAGAACCTAGGAACGGAGAAAATGGGGCACAAGGAGACCTTTTCCTATATTCTTTCCAACTTATTTTCATTTCTGAACCATCGGAATGTATCCTCTATTTAAAAACCATATTTAAGAAGCAAATTGTTGTATGGTTTTGGTTTACGGTGATCATGAGGTTCACATCCATCCACCTATCTCTACAGCAGCTATTTTAAGCTGATAGGCATTGACACTTAGAATGCAATTGAACGTCAATGCCTATTGGCTGGCTGGGGTGGGGGGCGAGGGGAGGATGGTGGGGGGTAAATGCAGATAACTATACTTGAACAACAATAAAATAATTTTTAAAAAATTTTAAAAATTCATTTTTATTCCCCCTCCACTCTTTGATGTAATGTAATCTTGTTTTGCGCATCTCCTGCTCCCTATACTGTATACCTGAAACTAAAATAACCAATATAAGATTGTATCTCAACTATACTTAAATTTTTAAAAGTTAAAAAACAACAAATAAAACAAAAAGGAATGCGATCATCATTTGCGGATTTGCGGGGTCACCATTTGGCAACTGCTATCCAAACATCCCCTGGGAGGTGCCGCACCCCACTTCCGTCCAAGCCCCGATGCCCCCGGTGCCCCTGCGCCTGCGTTCCGTCTCCCCATTTTCAGAAGCGAGAGCATGTGGGAAGCGTGTGGAGGTGTTTGGATACCACATCACTGGACGAGATTTTAAACCTCTCAAAATTACAGTGAAACTCACCCGACTGCCAAAGGCAGGCTGGTATTTTACGTTCTGAATGCAGTACTACAGCCTTTCTCTCTCTTTTCTTGTGGTTTCAGCCTCATTTCCTAAGACCAAAGACATCATCGAGAAGGTGATTTTCTGAACTTGGAGCAAAAAAGGTCAGTATCTGCACATGGACTGCCGCCTTCATACGTGGGCGCCAACCAGGACAAAGTGACAGGAAGTCTCTGCAATAATGGAAGCCTGCTTCACAGAGAAAACATCCCATCTCCTGGTGTTACCAACCCCCTAAACCAACCTGTGTAAGAAGCAGTTCTGGCCAAGTCTACTCTTATACCTTCAAACAAATTCTACAGGAAAATGCCACGATTTATTGTACCAATGGTGCTGCTGATTCAATTTTCTGGTTGCACCCGTAGCTGCTAAGTCCCTTTTTCTGAATGAACACAGCTGGCCTCAGGTATGAGACCCCTGGTTCGCCTCACTTGCAGCCACCAGCACTAATGATTCTATAATGACTCAAAACTGATAAAGTAGCGGGTCAGCCTCAGCCTCCACGCCATTCTGTGGCTGTCACGAGGGCAATGGCAACGAGAGTCAGGTTACGTGGGCCACCAACGGGGATTAAAGGATTATCTAAGGAGATGAAAGCAGTGGAGATGAAACTGTTTCTAATAAGGTGGAGACAGCTCGCTTTCCGAACAGCGGCAGCAATCTCAGGAAATATTTCGGAGAAGGGCGTCGCAGCTTATGTTATTGTTGATGAAAGACAAAACTAATAAAAATTCAGCGAGTATAAAAAAATATCAGAGATGGTTTCATTTCATGTGTAATAAAGTAAGGCATAAAAAATAACACCTTGGCTATAAAGAGATCACACACCTGACTGCGTTCAATACAGGAACACAAAGCACTAAGTAGGGGCCTGCAGAGACTGCTGGTGGCCCAGGTGTCCACAGACAAGGAGCCCCAATGCTCACACAGACAACGTGCAGATTCAGGGCGTGCCCCAGGACACACACTGTCCTTTGGGTAACTGAGATAAAATGAAGGATGTGAGGAGGAAAAACACATAACAGAATTTGAAAAAAAAATAAGATATTTTAAAGGAATCAGCATAAATTTGAGCTGATTTCTAGGTGTCTTTCCAAAGCCATGTCACCAAAATTGAAAAATGGATGAGCGGTTGTTAAGTTTAAAATCAAGAGAAGTCAAGTCAGCAGGTCTCAGCTGAGAGGTGTCCTGCCAGAAGACAGAGTCACACCCGACCATGGGTGTCCAGGCTTCGCTCCATCCTCAATAGAGGTGCTCACACCCCGAAGGAAGGGATCCGGGACGCCGGACCTGCCTTTGTGACTGCAAACACAGCCACCAGGCCAGGCTCCAGTGCAGCTGCTGGTACCTGGCTGGCTGTCCCCACCAGATGCTCTGCCATGCCAGCACCTGCCACCTCGGCCTGGTGCCCTCCACATGGGAACTACAGATCAAGCCCTCTGCCAGATGGAGGAGTCACATTCTTTCAAATGAAGCCCTTTGACAAATTATTTTTGAACACTCATTTTACAACTTACCCATGACCGGGATGAACTTTACCTGCATCTAATAAGAGAAAACGGCTCCTAAAAATGGATAGCAGCTTTTAAAGGTATGATTTTGGTAATACAAAATAATCCTTTAAGAATTTAAATAAAAGACAACTACTCCCCACCTCCAAAAAAGAAAGTTGAGTAGACATTCATGACCAATTGTCCTTCGAGAACTAACTGCCATCAAGCTGCCAGGTGAGAGCTAACAATTGTGAACACAGCACGGTTCCTGGTGATTCTCCTTGATGCTAATATTTGAAGAAGTCAATTGATCTTTATGACTTACCAGTCAATCTGAAAAGCAGTTTTAGAAAAATAGTTGGTATCAGAAATGGAAAAAGTACATGGCTCTAAGTCTATCTTTCCATTACTTTCTGGAGCATTATGAGGCCATTCCCAGGACTCGTGCAGCATTTATAAGAAACAATTATACTTCAAATGATTATCATACCAACTGTTGGTTCTAATCAACAGTTAAGGACAGAAGCAGAGAAGGGAATCAATTACACACTCAATATCCCTCCTTGAAAATGAAAGCAAAACTGAGGGCGACACAAGCATCCGGAACATGTGGAAACGAGAAGAGCTCACGTTCTGTCCGAAACTGTCTGGGTGCGGTGGGCTGGTGCTTGGCAAAGGTGCCCAGATGGTTACGGAGCAGAAATCTCAGCAACATCAACCACCTTGGGGGACTGCGGTCAGATGACCCAGTCATGAGCTACCTGAAGCATGAATTCTTTCATAGGTGCATTTGTAAAAATATCAATAGTGTCTTCTAAGGAGCTTTAATTACCCTGAGATATTCTTCAAGAACAGAAAAAGGGGATGTTGTAGGCAGAGGTGGAGCATAGCTGAGGTTAGGAACAGGGCACTAGTAGGAGACCAGGCCCGAGAACACCGAAAAGGTGGGGCAGGGCCCTGTGCGGGGGAGCTGCAGCCTAACCTAAGGCCTGGCATGTAGCAAGCTCTTTTCTCAGATTAAGGCCTGGAAGAGCCCTGGAGGTCTTACAGTTCTCATGTGGCCTGGTGGCCCATGCACCTGGGCTACACTCGCCTTTGTTTCAGGTGCCACCAGCCACTCAGACATTTCAGTTCTGCTCTGGTTAGGACCCACACCACCTTATGGCTGTGGAATTACAGCAAATTGCATATTTTCTTTGCAGTCTCCCTTCAGCTCGGTTATCCATAACAACCCAGAGTGCATAAAACATAACCAATATACCTTTTCTGGACCCAGCTACAAAACCGATCACCTCCATAGAAGTTCCCAATTAAAAAAAAAGTTTACTAGAAAAAAAAAACTGTCTTATATTAACTCATCAATTTTTCTACATCTAACTTGGAGACTAAGAATTAGCTACCAAGCAGAGCTTTAACATACCAAAAATAAAATTCACTATTCTTCTGGTTTCATTCTAGGTAAGGAAGTACAGAGATGTACCACAAGTTTTCTGAGCCCTTTTCACCCTTAAAAACCAAGAGCATCTTAATATGTGTATCATACTACTTAATCCCTGACAACATAGTCTTAGAATGTTCTCTAATTACTCTACACGTATGTGTCAAATTCATCCAGTCAGTCAACATTTGCTGAGCACCCTTCTGTGCTAGGGTCACAGGTGTAAGTGACACCGCATCCTGTCCTATGCACTCAGTCTAGTAGAAAAGCCTGTTTCTGTCATCAGCCATGAAGGAGGAGGCAGATGCAACACCTACAGGCTCCCTCATTACTACTGACTGGCCAATCCCTACCATGAAGTACAAGATACGTACAAACTTTTTAGATGACTAGTGGTAGAAAACAGTGTACCTGGTAATCCAGAATGGGAGTTTTAGCCTGGCCAGGTGGCTCAGTTGCTTGGAGTGTCATTCCATACACCAAATATTGTGGGTTCGATCCGAGGTCAGGGCACATACCTTGGTTGCAGGTTGAACCCCCAGTAGGGGCCAGTATGGGAGGCAGCTAACTGATGTTTCTCTCTCTCTCTCTCCCCCCACCTCTCTCTCAAACAATACACATAGCCTCAGATGAGGATGAAGGAAGAAGAAAAAAGAATGGGAGCGCTGCAGTCAGCGCCGGGTTCAGAGCCTGGCCCTAGCACTCGCCATGTGACTCTGGGCCTCTCTGAACCTCAGGTTCTTCATCTGAGTGTAGGCATGAGAACAGCTCTGGCCTTCTACGGTCGCTGTGCACATTCAAGGAGTTGATTCAGGTAAACGGCTTAGTAGAGAAGCTGGAACAGTCAATACTCAAAATTTGTGGCATCAGTTGATATGTAAGCTATTAGCAATCCTCCCTTAGGCTCCAAAATAAATTCATGGAGATTAACTAGTTTCCACAAACCACTGTTGCTTCTCATCAGAGAATCTTGGCCAGAACCCAAGCACATTTCTTATGTTTTTAAAGAAAAGGAGACTGATCTTTAAGTGGAAATCAAAGATCATAATGAGACCCAGAGCCCCAAACTCACTACCACCATGTGTAACTTCTCTACCAGCTCTTTTGAAGATGAAACTAGACTTATTTCCTCACCAAACCAAAAACAACAAATAACTAGAAAATTTCCAGGAGGCAGGATGGAGTCCATTTTCACAACAGCAATCTGCTCTCTGGATATTCTTGGCTCCAGCACATAACTTGTTTGAATTTCATGAAAGAAAAACATTAATGCCTCAAAAATGTATATCTCTATTGATGAAGTGACTTCACTTCTACAAACTTACCCTATAGAAATACTGACAGAAGAAAAAAAAGAGATTTACTTACATCAATATTCAATGAATCACCTTTGGTAATAACTACAAAAAAAAAAAAACAGAAGTAACTCAAACCCAAAACTGGGAATGCGGTCAAATAAACAGCAGTACTCCGGGTGTATATCCACAACGGAACAGCGCCATCCACTGAAAACACCGCACGGATGAGCTGACAAGGGGAGCTCTCCGAGACGCCATCCTTAGAGAGCAAGTGAGCAGACAAAGTGAACACTCAGGCACACTGCTACAGTCACAGAGTCCCGGGCGTCCAGGAGGCTGTTAACAACGGTCTCTGTAGGGGAACTATGGGACAAGAGGGAACAAGGGAGCAAAAAGACTTTGCTCTTTATTTTATACACTTGTAAAGTGGATTTTTTACACCATGTGCACATTTGTTTCATTTTCTTTTTTTATTTTTTAATATATTTTATTGATTATGCTATTACAGTTGTCCTATTATCCCCCCTTCATTCCCCTCCACCCTGAACACCCTCTCCCACCCACTTTACTTCAGTCCATGTGTCATAAGTTCTTTGCGTCTACATTTCCCATACTATTCTTG
>CM052546.1:27448593-27488700 GCA_028533065.1 Trachops cirrhosus | reverse complement strand
CCTCCGCCAAGGGGCCCTCCTTCCGGAGATAGCCGAACAGGTGGCCCCTGCTCACGTGCTCCAGAAAAAGAAAGGCGTGGTCCTGGGTGTCGACCACCTCGAACAACTTGATGATGTTGGGATGATTTAAGTTCTTAAGAACAGTGGCTTCTTGGGAAACTTTAGAGAAGCCACGCTTATTGATGATTTTCACAGCCACCTCAGAGCCTGTCACAAGGTGCCGGGCCAGCATGACTTTAGAACAGGCCCCCTTGCCGACGGGGCCCAGCAGGACGTAGCCACCAACACGGCACTCTTCACTGGCAGAGAGGGCTGCAGAGTCACTAGACATGGTGACTTCAAAATAAAAACAAAAAAAAAAGAAATAAAATAAAATAAAATAAAAATAAATAAAATAAAATAAATAAAAATAATAAAAACAAATAAAATAAAATAAATAAAAATAAAATTTGAGAAAAATAAAATAAAAATAACAAAAGGAAAACAAAAAATGTGAAAAATAAAAAACTGAAACAATAACAAAATAAACAAAATAAAAATTTGTTTAAGTTTCAGAAAAAATGAGGAAACGAGCAAATGAGTCCAAGTCCAACAGGTCACTTCAATCAGCTTCCTGGGCTCCAACGGACGAAGACCTCCGCCAGCCAGGAGCTTATATGGGAGCAGTCGGTGGGTGACCCATCACAGTGGGGCCTTGTGAGGTCAGAGCAGGAAGTGGACCAATCCCAGCTGGGGATAAACTATAGTGGCTTCCTCACTTTTTGGTCTTATGACAGTTTTCCTCTGTAGAAAAAATAAAAGGATCTCCAAAAGACTTTTTTTAATGTGGGATATTAAAGATTGATATTTATTAGAAATGAAAATCTTTAGGATGCAAAAAAATAAATAAATAAAAATGAAAAACCTGGTTTATTCTCATGCTCCAGGTCCCAGTTCAAATACCACCTGCTTGGAGAGGGCTTCCCTGACCCACCGCTCCTACCGCCTCACCCAGCCCATCGTGTTCGTCGGCTTCACAGCCCTGACCGCAGAGCGCCTGATTCCTGTCACTGTCCGTCCTTCCCGTGAAGCGAGAGGCATGACCACAGGGGTCCCTGTGTCCAGCACAGTGAGTGGCAGCAAAGTAAGTGTTTAATAAATATTTGGTCACTGGATTGACAATAGAAGAGTTTGGGAACAAATAAAAAATATAGCCAACGATTTATTCAATCAAACTGATTCATAAAGTGTCTGTAAAAGTTCATAGTCTGGCTCTTCAGGTATGCGGACTCTCGGTGAGCCTTAGGAAAGGCCGGGGAAGGAGCTTCGCTGTAAAATCACTGAAGATGACTTGGCCCTCCCGCCAGCGGTACTTGCTAAGGATGCGATGAGTTGGGATCTGCAGTGAGGCTGCAAGGGGCTTTTACACTTGGAACATCCACTTCCAGATTCCACAAAGGACCTCCCTCTCGGGGGGCCTTGAGTGGCCGTGTCGGTAAATGTCTGTGCTACCGAAATGAAGCATCCCTGGGGAGGGAAGTGATGATGCGGCTGGTGGACTTCCATGCGTGAAAACACTTGGAAGTCTCTGGGTGAAAGGACTTCTCTGGAGGTACAGAGGGTGAGGTGACATGTCGGGTCCAATTCTGCCCTTTTATGGCGGCACAGAGGGAGCAGGAAGGACACTCACGGGGAGCCTCTGGCAGGTTACAGTCAGACTCATCCTCGAGGAAAGCTCCCCACTTCAGCACATTGTTTTAATCACATGCATAAGTTATTACTCTAGTCATTATTTTCCTTTCCTATTTCTCTCCTAAAGTCTCAACTTTGCATAAAGGTGTCTTTAGAGGGACTTGCCTGTGAGGTTTTCCCTCTACGACACTTCAGTTATTAACTTTTACCTTACATCTGTGACACTCGGTTCCTAAGCATGACTATCTCTGTGGCTGAGCCAATTGGGACCAAATGGGATCATTTCATTGGTTCTAGATGGATGTTCACAAGTTACAGTCAGAGATCAGAATAAGCTCAGGAAGAAGAGAGAATTTTAATAAAAGCTGCCAGTTTATGAGTTAACTATATCCATTTATAAAATGGTACTAATAGCTACTTAAGAAATGATACCAATAGAATAGAACATTTCCTGAGGATAATGATCTCTTCCAGCAAGGTAAATACAGACTCAAAGACAAGACATTTAATGTAAAACTATCAAGACAAAAGCCAAGCTTAAAAAAGAAACCAGCAATTGTCTTTTCAATGTGCTACATCAATTATGTAATTGTGATGGGGCCCTCACAGCTTGTAGCTTTTTTGTGCTTTTCTTGACCTTGTAATGTGCTTGCTCTGGGAGGGAGGTGGGCAGTAAAGAATTTTATTACTTGTTCTCGGGAGGAGGAAGGGCTTGTTTGCTTTGCCAAGCCTGGCCCTTCCTGAGAGAGGACCGAGTACCCGGACCCTTGCGGAGGGTCCAGACGGGTCCTGGGAACTGCTCCTTCAGATCTGACGTCCTTCTCTGTTCGTCATGTCTCTTTGGGGTTTCCTTGAACTGCTTCACCTCCAAAGCATCTTCTTCCTCAGGAGATAGTAGGGCCCGCTCGCATCTCAGGGGCCATGCTCAGCGGAGTGCTTCCCAGATCCAGGCCTGCATGCTGTCCAGAGGACACACTCGTTCATGCTGGGGTTCTCCCAGACCATCCCCAAGGTTCTGGTTAGATGGACGCTGCACATGGAGCCCCAGGAGAGTGTGCCTATGTCCAGCCTGGGGCTCAGGACCTCTGGTCTCCTCACACACGAGCTGTGTGAGCGCAGTGGGGCCGGCCCACTCACTGCCCACTGAGTGCCCTCGCTCACAGTTTCCCTCCTTGTGCCAAAGTTTTCTCAGCTTTTGAACTTGTTATCTTAAGAGATGCCTATCATATCACACTGGCTGGAAAGATAAAATGCAAAGCTCCTAAGGACTACTTTGTAAACCCCTGCCCTCTGATTCATTCCCTTGACAACATAGTACTGAACATTATAATGTAATAGAAGAAAGCTGATCCACTAAATGACTCTGGGCAAGGCACCATAAACAGAGATAAAGCACTACCAAGAAATTGATTGGCATTGCAAAGTAAGCAGCTTTTTGATTTGATGACTGCTGGGTTTTCTCTAGGTTTTTGCAGGACACCTTGGTGTTCCGTCTGATTGGAAAGAGCCCGATGGTCTAGATGTGAAAGAAAGAACCTGAGGAACCGTCACCACCACCTACTCAACCAACATCAGAGATTCATGGAGCAGCCACTGAGGGCAAAGCACATTACATCACACACGCTAAGAAAATGCACTTGTCTCTTCAAGGGAAGGCACGTGTTTAAGGACGAATCCAAACGAACGGAAGGACTCGTGTTTCAGCCATTTTTATGAGCACAATGCAAATATGATTGACAGGTGTGGGGTGTACAAAGGCAGCTCGTCATGAGGTCTATGAATGGGCATGTCTTTGTATCTGGGCACTGGTTCTACAAGTCATTTCAGATTCCCCTGCTTTTTCTTATCTTTATTGTATTCTTCCCACTACTAATTAGTCCCCTTATATCCCTCTCGCCTCGGCAATCACCACATTGTTGTCTGTGTCCATGAGTTCTTTTTCCTTTCTGCTCAATCCCTCTACCCCCTAACCCCACACACACACTGGCTGTCATCTGCTCTCCGTCTACGAGTCTGTCTCTGTTTTGCTTGTTAGATCAGTTTGCTCATTAGCTTCCACATATGAGCGAGCACCCCTATGTTCTCTGCAGCATTATTTACAATCGCCAAGCCATGGAAGCAGCTCACGTGTCCATCAGCAGGTGAGTGGACAAAACAACTATGGGACATTCACACAATGGAATTCTACTCGGCTGTAAAAAGGAAGAAAATTTTACCCTTTGAATCTACAGAACATAATGCTAAGTGAAACGAGCCAGTCAGAGTCCCCTCCATTTAAAAGTGGCATCCAAGTCCTGCAGGGACTGTACAAAGGAAGGAGGATGCACCGTTTGTGTAGAAGAGCATCGCAGTCTGACACCGACCAGGCTGCCCCTGTGTTCATGTCTAACCTGCTAACCCGTTGACTATTCCCATAATGGTATGCTCAGTACCTTCTTCTACGGCTCACCAAAGTTTCCAGGGAGCAGTGGGGCCTGGTGTAGGAGCGGGGCATGAGACAGACAGCCTTGGATTTGAGTCCAGCCTCACTACTTACTCATAGTCCTCTCTTCTGAAGGTAAATGACTAAATCTTGCTTCTATTTCCTTATCTCTAAAATGAAAATAATAGTATTGAAGTTGTGCAAGGAAAATGAGATCAAGAGTAAAAGAAATATCTGTAGAAAGCCTGTAAAGAGTAAGCATTCAAGAAATATGAGTCAATTTCCCTATTTTCGTCCCTTTGAATTAAAGTATATTTTTCAGTGAATGAAGGATGCAAGAACTTTTAGCAAGTGTGATCTCTTTCTCCTATGAATCATGCATATTGCACTTGAAGTTCATGGCAACTGTATGTAATCATGTACATCCCTTGTGTTGTGAAATGCTTTAGTCACACTCACTATTCATTGGTCATACATTTAACCAAACTAGATACTGTCTCCCCAGCTGAAAAAAAGGCCCTTTAATGTGAGACTTGTTAAAATCTTTTATATATGCATTTTAAGGGTGTATTTAAAGTGTTCAATATATCTTTTTCCAATGACGAACTTGAAAACACACTAAATGCCTGTGAACAGACCATGACACCTCTCTACTCATTTGGAGGTTGGTGAAGGCAGGCACTGCCATGTACAAGGTCATTACCGAAGGTCCAGTGTACACAGGACTCTGTCTTCACAGAGCAGTTCCTCTAGTCTCATTGGCCACCACGTCATATCTTACTCGTCTCAGCATTGCTAGACAGAGCATTGTGTCCTCTTGTGCAGAAAAAAATACTCTATGTACATTTGATGCATAAAAGAATAAAGAGATAAATGTTGGTGAAATTGAAACACCTGAGTATAGCTCTATGAATTAAGTAAATGTACGTATGCACAGTCACGGGGAAAATATAGTTACAGATGACCTGAACGGCTCAGGCAATCTAGGTCTTCTGGAGCTCTTTCAGCTTGCGGGGGTGGGGGAGGGAGTTTGCTGATAAATAACACTGTGTCCCCCCAGGGGAATTTGTTCCCAAACACTGCACCGTGATAAGCTGTCTCCCAAAGTCTAACAAGAACATAGGCCTCAACCTTTGCTGATTTCTCCATGGGATAAAAAGAAGAGAAATGGCTGTTTGAAGTTACTTTAGGACCTTCGAACATGGAATGAATGCTTGTCTTAGTGGTTCACTAGCCACAGGAATCCTCAGTTGAATTGGTCCTGCCTAGCAAAGTGATTACGCTCATGATTTGTGAACATGTATAAAAAGCTTTTACTTACAGTTCTATGAATTAAGGTCCCTCTGTTGTGGTGGTAGCAGTAGTGTTTTAGGTGAAAAACAATCCACTGGATTTGTTCAATGTGGGACTTCAGAGGGTATCAGGGTAAATAACGCTCACACTCCTGCCCTCTAAGAACTCACAATCTGGTGGACAGTCAGATAGATGCATAACTAACTTAGTATCTTAACAATTACAATCTACATATTATTTCACAAAAAAACAAAATTTGTTGCCACATTATTCGCTTTGCATATTCTGATTTCTCACTACTGCCTCTTAAAAAAAAGATTACTAATCACTTAGAGATTTTAACATATCACAAAACTTCTTAAATTCTGTATGGAAGATGTGGATCACATCTATTTATCTGAGTCTCTATTCTACCAAATTTATAACCCCCTTCATGGCTCATATTTGTCACACACAATAGTACTAAAGTCCTAAAGATTCTAGTAAACAGTGATTTTCCTCCAGCAACATGATGAATGACCCCCACACTTCCCATTTGGGTCACTAGACCTTGCAGGACTTCTTGCTGCCTTTGCAGTGTTGCTAAGAGAGCCCCCTCTTCACCTGCCCCCTGGGGAGTCAGGCAGACCAACTGCCACTATTCAAGGCCTCCTCAGGGACTCTTCAGAGGTCTCGGCTGCTCGTCTTTCCCAATATTATCCTTCCAAATGCAGCACAGGAAATAATGAGCTTATGGATGTGAATTTATTTTCTGCCCCTAAAAGCTAAACTAGGGATGACTCTGTTTGCAGAATCCTAAACAGATTCACCTCAAACCAATGTTATGACAAATTGTCTCTGAGCACCACATTTTGAGATCTCACTGATTATTTGTGTCTCTTTCAAATGGAAAGAAGAGAAGAGGCCCGAGGAAGTCAATTGTTTTGGCGTGGGTTTAGAGTTATTAAAGAGTTTCTTTGATTTTAGACTAACAATGTTTAGAGTTATTAAAGAGTTTCTTTGATTTTAGACTCCAAATAATAGGAACAGAACGTAGAATGTGATGTTAGTATCTCTGCAAAGAACCATCATTAGGTTGTACTTTTTCTTTTTCTTTTTTCCCCAAATGATGTGGGACCTACATCCACAGGTAATTACTGATCAGTGAAGAACAGAGTGGAGTTTAAGGAAGAAAGAATCTAGATCTGAAATACTTGGATTGAAACCCAGGTAACAGCAACATAATGACCATTTTACCCAACGAAGGCTTCAGAGCACCCCAGTACAATTTGTGGGAGGAAACAGATGCAGTTTCGGCCCCGCATTTCCAGTAGAGACATCTCCCTGGATGACGGTGTGTGAGCCAGGAAACTGCTTCTAGAGATCGACTTCTGCAGATAAGATTCTGAGGACCTCAGCCAAGTCACTTGTTTCTCCAAATCTCCACTTTCTCATCTGTGAGAGTCTGACATTCTCTGGGGATTCCATTTGCTCAAAATCTCATGCTTGGTTTAAGTTTCCCCTTTGCTAAATGTTGGTAGTGTTATATGCCCCTCAATTATCTGAAGCAAATGAAGTGACTCTAGAATTGAACTCAGAGCCCAAGGTATTACATTTTTCCCCAAAGTTAAAGGTGATTGGGCCTCTTTACTCAATCAGAAATTGATTGGGGCAAGAGTCCATATATTCCAGAAGACAAAGGTCTTGAGGTTGAGTGGCCAGTTTACACTGAATCTCAAGGAAGGTGATTTCCAGATAATGTCATGAGGGTTAGGATAGTCATTTGCCAAAGAGATTGGTTTTCTCCAGAGACCTACCCAGGCTCTAGCTACACAGGTCAAGAGACAAGAGGTTGTCACCCCAGGGACTCCCGTGATCGGTGGCCTACTCCCTCCCCAAGTCCCATGTGGGGGCCGCTGTGGAGGAGATTTCGTAAAAACATAGCATGTGACAACTCCTTTTTTAATCCCGGGGGTGGGGGGAGAAAGAAGAGAAGAGGGGTTCTAAATCATGCAATTATACAGAGTCGTTTCTTATTTTTGGAGGAGGAAATAGATGGACAAATAGGTGGACAACAGATGGACATACAGGCGTGACGAGCAAACCTGTATGAAGTCCTGGCTCCGTGCCAGTCCCAGCTCTGGGGCTCGGGAAGGTACACGAGAACACGTGAAGCATCACAGCCCCTGATGCGGCGTTCATCACATCACCCTCACTGTTGTTATGGATGTTTGAGAATTATCAGAATTAAAAATGCCTACTGATACCAAGGTTTCAATATCACACGACGAGGAGAGACAGGATATTCGGGGCATCCCTCCCTAGGATGTAGCCACACATCACACAATGTGTGATGCTGGTGGCCATGGACCTCCTGTAAGTGGTAGGGGGAGGAGAACACCTCCTGGCCTGGGGACAAACATGGCAATAAAAAGGGGGTTCCGATCGGACGTGGTGAGATGACTGACCGTGGCCCTTCAAGCATCAAACATCCTGAATGCGGCTGGGGATCCCTTCCCACATCAACACAGCTGCATGCTAACACCCTGAGCTCCACCCTCTTTAGTAAGAGAGTTAGGAAATGCTCCAAGCAAGTCTGGCTTTAAATAAGAGGCCTTAGAAAAAGCCTATTAAGTTGCTATTGGTTACTGACCAAGTAAGTCCCCAATACTAGAGACATCAACTCAAAGTGGGAAGGAAAACAGGAGGAAGAGAAAAACAAGACAAAACAAGGTGGGAAAGCACCCGCTCTGGGCTGTGATGACCGTGCTGTAACCGCTGAATTAGAGGCAGAGACGGATGAAACTTCCCTGACACTCGGCCGCCCCCCCCCCCCCCCGACTTGCCTCACACAGCCGTGCCTAGTTGTGTGGCTTTCCCAGCAAAACGTTCCCCGGAGGGTTTCTGACATGAATGAGACTCATTATCTCCCTGAAACCCAAGAACTCAGTGCAGTGATTCTCTGTGACCCGGTTCAGACCCACTGAGAGAAAAACCACCTGTGCGACTGCAGATGCCGACCGCCACCCTCGTGGGCACTAACCAAAGGCAGCACTCCAGCTCTGAGTCTCGCTAGGAAAGCGACATTCCCTTTGTTACTCATCCGCTTTGAGTTTCTGTGGCGAGCATAAAGGCCGCCTGTCCGATGTTCGCACCTACAGAAAACCGGCACACTGAAAATGGAGAGTGGCGGGCTGAAATATTTGCAGGTTTTCTGAAAAGTAGAAAAGAAAAAAATTAAGATAAACTCTGATTTGCCTTTCGGCAGCCCACTCTCCTAAGTGCTATCTGGTAGAGGGAACTCACGCAGCCTTCGCCACCCCAAATACAGGAAGACAGACGACGAATGGGGCGCTGGTCTCTCTTACATTTAAAAAAAAATTAATGATAGCATTTCTCTAAAAAAAACTTGCCTTTTTTTGCTTAAAACATTCATTGCACATAAAGTAATGTACACCCAACTTTTCCCAAATAGATTCGCTACACACACTATTTTGATGTACACCAGCTGCCAACAGCGTGTCTGTGTATGTAAATTGCACCTCCACAGGCCACTACAGATAGACAGTCTCAAGGTCACCTCCATCCAGAAGTTAACTGCATAAATGGTCAGGGAATCTGGGGAAAAACCAAATCTTTGAGGGCTCGAGAAGGGTTTTAAAATATCACTTTTTATAGCTGTCTTACTCAAAACTTATTGCCATGCCCATTTAAATTATAAAATAACACTGAAAAACTGTCTTTTGTTTCTGCTACTTATAAATCAACTACTCAGTTTTGTAATAATAATAATAACAACCACTTATTTAGTGTTTTTCCAGGCTCTCAGCTAATAATGAATGTGTAATATCTCATAATGCTCACAATAAGCCTATGAGGCTGGCTATACTGTTACACATGAGGACACGGAGGCAGAGAGACAGTGTGCGGTCTGCCCAATGTCACGCAGCAGCAAACAGTGTGGCTGGGGCGCTGGTCCAGAACCCCCGTTTAACAGCATCCCACCCTTCACTACCTGCCCACACCTGCTGACTTCGATAGATTCCTTTTCATCACTTAAAGCTCTTCAAGCTTCACTTTAGTTGACCATGCCAGATTTATCTCTTATATTTCAAGACTTCACACAGATCCCAGACTCTGGACAAAATTGGACTGGCCACTTCCCCAGACATTCCGAACCTTCTCCATTTCACAATTTTACCAATGGTATTTCCTCAATGTAAAATGCAGTCACTTATTATGAATAGAGGGAGAATTGAAACCACTTTAAATGTATAGGTAGATATAATAATTATAAAGGCTAATGCAATGATCAATTACTATGTGCCAGAAACTGGGTTAGTCCGAAACAGTTAGTCCTATAGATGTGTGATATACATATAGGTATATATGTATACATATAGGCCCTTTCCACCCCCCTGAAGCCCTGCTGCGTTCAGCCTGCACTATCCTTGCCCGTGGGTGGACTGACAGGAAGCAGATGTGCAGAGAGTGGGTGTGCGGTGGGTCCGCCTCTGCATCGCTCTGCCAGGTCCCAGGTGGGAACGATTTATAGTCCCTCACCTTGCTCTGAATGCTGTGTGGAAAGTGTTGTGGTTTGTGAACATATTGCAACTAACTTCAGTTCAGGCTTCTCAAAGATTACAAAGCCTCAGAGACTGGAAAGTTAGGTTAAAAAATTTAAAGGACCATTCTTCCTTTTTTTAAGATTTCATTTATTTTTTTTATAGGGGAAGGGATAGAGGCAGAGAGGGAGAGAAAGATCAATGAGAGAGATACATCAATCAGTTGCCTCTCGTATGGACCCCAACCAGGGACCTGGAACCCAGGCATGTGCCCTGACCAGGAACGGAACCAGCGACCTTCCTCTTCACAAAATGATGCCCAACCAACGGAGCCACACCAGGCAGTAAAATTTTAAAGGAGCATGTTCCCTGGGAGACTTCTTATACTCCCAGTTACACTGCCAGTAGTCAGTCTGAGAAGTATGTATTTAAATAAAAGAAAGTTATTTAAGCATACCAGAGCCAGAAGATATTGATAAATCTGATTTGGGTTCCAAAAATGAACAAAGACTCCAGTCAGCAAAGTCTGAGACCACTTCTCATTTTATCTGACCCATTTGGTCAATGCTGCCTCTCGAACCCATATCAGCGCCTGTGGAACCCTAGCAAACTGCCACCACGGTTTACGGAATGAACACCGGAGTCGGAGACAGAGACGTGGGTGCTGGGTCAGGTCGACTGCCACTGAGAAGCAGAGTGAGTGCAAGGAAGTTTTCTGATCCCTACGAGTCTCATTTTCTCATGTAAGATGGAGATGGTCTGACCTATTGACTTTGTACTGTCAATACAAAACGCCACATGAAATACTTCACAATTTGTAAGGTCCGTAACATAAAATGCACTCATTGGTGGAGACAAAATTGTAGCCAACATAACGACACATTTGATTATAAGAGAGAATAGGGTTTTCTCTCTCCACCTCATTCTTTCTTCCTACCTCTATGCAATTACTGAACAGCTATTTACTAAGTGCCTAATGTGTGCTAGATATTAGGTGCTGAGAATATACTGGAAACTGGTCAGATAAGGCACCTTGTAGGGCAGGGAGAGGGAGACAATCAATGAATGTGTAAATAAATGAATGAGCAATTTTATAGGATGACCAGAAGGTAAAGGGATTGGCCAAAGAACATATAAGCATGACCCATGGACATGGACAACAGTGTGGGGATTGACTGTGGGAGTGTGGGGTGGGATGGATGGAGTGGGGCAAAGGGGGAAAAACTGGGACAATGGTAATAGTATAAATAATGTAATATTCAAAAGGAAAAAAACAGTTTCAGAGGGTGAGGAGGACTAGGAAGAGGAGGATGATTACAAAAGCGCTTTCTGAGGAGACAGCGTGAGTGAGGCTGCAGCCTGAACGCTCGCACGGTCCCTGGCACAGGAGCAGCACAGCGGGCAGGGCAGTCCAGGACGAGACAACAGCAGCAGCAAAGACCAAAGCGATCTTGGCTGAGCCTTCCACACTCAACACGCGAACCCGCTTTCCCGGTTGTGAAGCGGGAGCCGCCGCGTTTTCTTCACAGAGTGGCAGTCAGTGTGAACAAGTATGTGTGTGCACGCACAGTTTTTAAAAGAGACTAGACAGTACCGGTGTACAGTAGGTGCACAGTGAATGGCAATCACGATTTGTCAACACATTAACTCAGCACTCACGTCCTGTCTCACCCTACAGTGGGCCCCGGAGCCGCAAAAGCACACAAGACACACATCAGCACGCTCCCAAGCGGAGCGGAGTCTAGCCAGTGAAACAAGCAGTAAATAAGGTTTAAAAATTATGAAATTACCACTGTGTAACAACGCAAAGCACAGACTGTTGGGAGGGAAGGACCTAACGTAGGCTAGGACCCACAGAGGCCTCCTTGAGTGAGTGACAAGTAACCTGAGACTGAAAGGAGGAGTCGGACCACCGGGAAGGACCTGGAGTAAACCGAGCCAGCAGAGGAGACAGTGTGAGAAGCCTCGGAGAAAGCCGTTTGCTAACTCTTGTAACAGCATGGCAAACTCTGCAGGGAGCAGTCAAGGAGCTAAGGGCTGACTCCAACTCACTCTCACAATTGCGATTCTCCTGTCTCCCTCCAAACCATCTGAAAAGTCACACCACCCACACAACTTTCCACTCTGTATGTTGAAAGAATCAAACTCATATAGGAAAGCATGCTTCTAAGAAAAGAGAAAAGAAGAAATGCGAATGATAGAGTCATAAATGCAGCAGCCACTGAGAATATTCTATTGGAAAAACTCCCACGTGACTAACCCAACAGCTGGCATTACCGTTTCGGACCGTGACCCTGCCCCAGTGACCTGACGGTTCAGCCCGAATGGCCTCGGAGGCAGAGATGGTCCCTCCTCTTTCCCTTCCTGGGCAGACCTGCTCAGTGCCGAGCAGGCGAACACCAGCCACATGCCCTCCGCTCACAACGATCCCCTTTCCCTGGCAGCTGCAGAGCCTTGTCTTCGGTGTGAGACAGCACGACGTCCTAATACCAAGGACGTCGTCACTGGATGCGCTAACACGACCACACTGAACCCTGCGTGCTCTCAGATGTCCCCAACACCACAAGCTGGAGGTGACAGAAGTTGAACAGGCATGGCCTTTGGGGCTGGGGCAGGGGGTCCATGGGCGAGGCTCTGGCCTTGGAAGCGGGCAGCAGCACACACATGGGGCCTGGGCTTTCCCTGAGAGCAGAGAGCAGCCTAACGCAGTCCCCCAGGCCACAGTGGCCTCTCGGTGAAGACGGCAATCTCGTGCCCTTCCTCGGTCACGCCCCCACACTCAAGCATCCCCGTGGACTGCGCCGATGCTTCTCTGTCCTCAAAGGACACCAGTCGCTCCACCGCATCTCACACTGAGAAATCACACTGCATTTGGAAGCTGATGCCAGTGTCTGTGGCTCTGGCAAGACAAAACACAGCACCAGGGCCGTTTACCCCCCTGCCATTCTTGCCAAAGACAATGTCATCCACTCACAGGAGCAGGTTAATTAGGTTCGTTTCAAGTGCATGGAACTGAGGCTGTAAGCTGACTCAACTTTCCGCACATCTACCCATCCTCAGAGAGGCTCCTGAGGCACCTCCTCAGAGAGGCTCCTGAAGCACCTCCTCAGAGAGGCTCCCGAGGCACCTCCTCCAAGACCCTTCTCCTGACCCTCCCCAGGAGAGGCCGACTGCCCGCTCAGCAGACCCAAGTCCACAAGGCTCTGCAGGGCACCTCAAACACACCCTCAGGGTTTCACTTCCTCTCTCGCAGCTACCTAGACAATAAGCCCCCTTAGGAAAGCCTCGGGCACATTCCTCTCCAGCACCTTCCAGGCCATCAGTAAGCACCTGACTGAACAACTCACTGACCAACTGGCTCACACGTGAATGAGGTGAGTGGGCACACCCGACACCTCCTCTAAGATCCTTTCGAACCTGAAACAAAACATCAGTCGCCCATCTCTGACCAAGACTTGCTGCCTGTATCACGTCCATTACAGTAATAACACTGGGTCAGGCTCTACGTCAGGAGCTGTACGAACCCCTCACGCCACAGGTGAAATGAGTGCCATAATTTCTGCTTTACAGATAAGGAAACTGAGGCTCAGAGAAGCTAAGCACTTGCCTAAGTACGCACAGCCATTAAAGGGAAGAGCTGGGAATTGAACCCAATCCTTGCAGCTGTAAAGCCCAGAGCCCTTCCAATGTATCTCACTGCATCTCATCACACGTGGCTACTAGGGCAGAATGGGCATTGGCTAGGCCTCCAGGAGTGAGCTGCTACATAACACAAGGAAGACCCTAACAGAAAACTCTGCATCTCAGGCCTGAGAGCCACGGGGACATGGCGAGTGATCTGGGCAGTTTCCCCACGCAGCCGTCTTGCTGCTGTGAAAGCGCTCTAACCCACTCAACAGTCTCGAGTGAGAAAAATTCAGGCAGCGTTATTGATTGGCTTTAAAATTCAACTGACATGTCTTCTCTACTGAGAATTTCCTCAAACTAAGGCTGTTTCATTAGGACTCGACAAATACAATATAATTAACTCAGGGACTGTTGTTCCAGCAGGTGGAATAACAGGAAGGATTTTCCCCCCTTTTTATAAAACCAGCAATTCATTTTACATGTTGGAGGAAAGGTAATAAACATTTCTTTAAAATGGATGTGCTCACACCAGAAGAACCTCTTAAATGCGAAGACAGAGGCCGCAGTGCCCCGTAACCACAAGGAGAATTTTACTGCCCTTCAGGACTCCCTACGATTCCACCGAAAGGTTGGGCCACAGCCCCAAACAGCTTCTGCTCCTTGGTTCTGGAGGCACTGGGGGCTCCCAGAGAGGCCAGAGGAAGCGGAAGACAATGTGGACACGGCCATGGGCAGCCCAGAAAGAGCCGGCCGCGCTGGAAAGACACTGAGGCTTCCCGAGCCCGCGCCACACACCCACTCCCGGACAAACGTGGTCTCACTCCGTCTTCAGAAATGCCCTGCGAGACAGACATCGTTGGCCCCACTTTACAGATGAGAAAATGAAGCCTGGATAAGTCAAATCACTCAAATGTACGCAGCCAGCTAATGGGACTCCTGAGATTGGAACCCTGCTCTGTCCTCCACACCTCGCAGTGCCCAGGGGACTCGGAGAAGAGAAAGGACCTCCTATTTGGCCTTTCCTGCTTTTGATTCTGAGTGCTCCTCCCCATTAAAAGGCCCATTTAATTCCACTGGTTTTACTGAAATTATATTCATAACTTATTCATTAAACTGTAACCTTTGAAGTAAGAGCAGCAGCTTCACACTTTTCATTTTCCCTTCTTTTATCAAGAAAACATAAAGAGACTCCGTGCTGCCTGCAATCACCACAGCTCAACGGTCACAGAGGGAGGGACCTCAGGAGCCGTCTGGCCCTCCCGTCTCATCCAGAGATGGGCAAACAAGCGAAGAAAGGCCACACGATTTGCACGTAGTTGCACATTTTAATAGTGGCAGACTCATGCCCCCCTCAGCCCCCCACCTGGGACACCACTCCCTCCAGGCCAAGTGGCTGGATGGAAGACTCCATCACCATGTTAGAAATGCTACAAAAAGCAGCCCTGACAGTAAAATGAATGGAGACAACGTAAACCACCGGTGCAGGAGTAAGGGGATAAACTGTAGCACACGGGAACGTTGCAATATGGAGTGATTAGCCACATCTGTAACCACCAAAACAAAAACCGGCAAAAAGTCATTTTCAGTAAGATAAACACGTTAGAGAAAAAACTGTAACATATTGGTTGTAGACCTGCCCACGTGACATGAAAATGAAGAACACGGGCAAAAAAGCATCAATGATGTGATCGCTTTCAGGGAAAGGAAAATGGGGATGAGGATCAAGGAGGGGCACCCATGGGATTTCAATCTTATAGCTGATGGTTTCTTTCCTTAAAGTAAGTAAGCGGGCAAAGGCAGCCAGAGATGAAAGATAAAACTTTCAACTTGATCTAACTTCCAAGAGGGGAGACTGAGTTAAAGCCGGGGCACACTCATTCTGAGTGAATAGACGTCTCTCTCTTTCCTGGCACAACTGACTAGAATTCTTTTTAAATACTATTTTATTGCCATAATCAGGACAGGAGGAGGAGGCTAAAGTGGGGTGTGACTGTCTGGGGCAGGAATGGGTCGAGTAAGAGGATCTCTTGCTGTAGAGGGAAGAGCACTCTTTAAATCATGTGGAAAGGCAAAGGTGAGACAGAAACACCAACCACACCAAACATGAGGGAACCAGGCTAGCTGCCCCTGAGAATCTGCAGTTCAAGGGGTCAGATACAGTGAATAGATTCTTAAACCCAAAAAAACCGTCAATGCTGTATAGATGCAAGTCAGGCTCTTTGGGGGTGAGGGTGAATTCAACATGAAAAGGAAAATTATGGAGACTTAAGATTCATGTTCAGCCTCTGATGTAAAGTTTCAGATTAATCCAGAGGAAAAAAAAACCTTTTGCTAAAAACAATTTTGAAAATAAACCATCTTTCCTCCCTATTGAACCCATTAAAACACCACCAGAATATGGATGTTGGGATGACCCACGGGGCGCTGGCTCCAGAAACACGGCCGGAACATGGAAGAACTCTCACGTTCGAGGGTCAGAATTTTCACCCTCAGAACAATTCAGGGTGCTGGTCGGGATTTGAACTTGTCAGGATTCTGGTAGAATAGATTGCAAGTCAAAGGGCAAGGTTTTTCTTCTTTTCTTCCACTCATGTGAAGAGCAGGGGTGAAGGGGGCCCCTGCCTTCCAGGGCTCTATATTTATCTGAAGATCAATTTCTACAAGTTCGAGTTCTGCTCTGGAGGTCACCACATCATCTGAGGTTCAGCCAGAGCCAGGCTGCTCTGGAAGGGTGATTAGTATTCACTCCACAAGAAAAACATCATCCTTAAAACCAACAGCTATCTGCTTTACCTAAAACATTCATTTATTCCACATTAAAGGAACCAACTTGTCTCAAAAAAAATTCCATGATAAATCCCCCCCTTCAGCCATTCCTCCCAAAATGTTTTGTCTTATCAAGTGGAACTTCACAGCCAAATAAATTAGTGGGTTCCTTCCTGAGTGAACCATGCCTCCAGACAGTACCTGAATTAACCCTCATCTCATCACTCCAGGACATCTTCAGGTAACCAGCATTTTATAGTAAAGTGAAGTCTTGGTTATGTACGTAAATTACCTTCCCCATCCCCTCAGTGCACAAGGAAAGCCTTTTCTTCAGCAGAGGCATTATGAATAATTTCAATTTTCTTCTTCAAAAAGGACTGGCTGAGGAGCTCGGAAACAGCTTGTTAGAATTCACTTTGCTTCTTGTTTGTCCCCTGTTCTTAGAATCCTCAAGCGACACCTTTTTTTTTTTTCTACCACATTACTGTAGTTCCATAAATTCTCTCTCTTCCCCTCCGGACCCTGGCGACGACCCTCCTCAGCCTCCCCTCCACGGCAGCAGGGAGCCTTTGCTTTGGCACCTGGATCAGCGCACTGAGGGTGACTGGTAGCAAAGGCTGGCGGTACACCCATCCTCATACAATGACACAGAACGAGTGCAGCCACGTTGCAGCAAAGACTGCCACATCAGCTGACACTGACCTACGTCACTTATGTAAATACCTGGCACCTTATGGGTTTCCCAGTGTCCCAGACCAACCTGCCTTCACTTTCCCACTGGTTCTTGCACCCACCCCATCACCCCCAGCACAGCGGACCCCCTTATCTGTGGTTTTGCCTCCCATGGTTTTAGTCACCCATGGCCAATGCAGGTCTGAAAATATTACATAGAAACTTCTAGAAATACAGTTCTCAAGTTTCGCATTGTGTGCTGTTCTGAGTAGCGTGATAGAGTATTGCACTGTCCCGCTCCGCCCGTCCGGGATGTGAATCACCCTTTGTCCAGCATCTCCACTGTATGCTGACCACCCGTTAGTCATTCAGCAGCTGTGTCGCTTATGCTGTGGCCAGTTATCAGAGAGAGAGAGAAAGAACACTCACATAACTTTTATTACAGTATATTGTTATAATTGTTCTATTTTATTATTACTTATTGTTCACATTTTACTGTGCCTAATTTATAAGTTAAATTTTATTATAGGCATGTATGTATAGGAAATAACTGTATATGTAAGATTCAGTACTAGCTGCAGTTTCAGGTACCCACGAGGCACCTTGGAACGTGCCCCCCATGGATAAAGGGGGGACTGCCGTACTTACACACATGTGACGCCTGTGTAAGACCTTAGGTGACTTACGATCAGTAACCTGGGACGTCCCACAGGAAGACCTTCTTTCGTGTGGTCCCTACTACCTAGCACAGCAAGATAAACACTGAGTATTTGGGGACTTTATAAATGAATGAACACATTCAGAGTCTGAACCTCTTGAGCCCCAATAATGAGGATCTGGGGTGCATCACTACACTGACCTGCCTCATATAGAACAGGCCACCTCCAATGCAGCCCTGAGAGCCTCAGAGCATTACCACTCCAAAGACCCCCAAGCGGGACTAAAATGAGAAAGAGAAAAAGCCCTGAGTGGGAAGGGAGGGAAGCAACTGGGAGGGCAGTTCAGTGGGAAGAGTGGGGAATAAAAAAAGACCAATTACTCGCTAAAACCACACTGATGGAGCACTTCCTATATGCCAGACATAGTAACTTACTTAATCCTCTCAATGCCCTTGTTGCCTTTCTAGACAGGAAGCCTTAGAACCAGAGAAGTTAAGCAACTTGCCTAGAGTCACACAGCTAGTAACTGGCAGAGTCAAGTTCCAAACTTGGAGAATCTGACTGCAAAGCCCAAGACCCCAGAACTGCACTTACCAAAGTGTAGCCCATAGAATACACTGCTTTCTCTGGGTACCCAATACATGAGGAGTGAAAAAATAAAAAAATTTAAAAAAACATGAGGTCAAAGGCAAATTTGGAAAATGGTAAGTTAAATGAGTCTTACTAAAAGACCTCTTAGAGCTTCTGAATTGCTAATGAGCATTGTGAAACTCCAAGGGATGAACAGAGCAGGGGTGCGTCCCAAACCTACTTGACGAGGGGCTTTTTCTCCGGCAAGCTTCTTGCTGGGCCACATGCCACTCTCAGAAGCACAAACCTTGTATCTGCTCCACACCCACTTCCACTCCTCCTGCTCCTACAGGACAGGAAACCACCCGCCTTGCCCCGCTGCCCTCTCAAGCTATGCACCTGCCCCACTCTCTCCACAGGCATCTGTCTTTGAGGATTTCACAAAGGAACATTTTCAACTCCTGTCTGTCCCTTCTGAGAGATTTGGCATTAAATCACTACAATCAAAAAGGATACCCTACTCTACCCAAATCTCAGGAAGAATTCTTCTTAGAAAAGCCTGAGGTTGACGGCTACTATACGCCCCTGACAGAAGCATTAATGATTCACTTCAAGATAACAACGGAAAGACATCTTCCATCTCGTGGAAGGAGCCTGGCAGGTGAGGCACTTTCCCGCTAACTGCCTTGGAGTTAATCACATGGTAAGTGCTCTTTCTACGAAGCCCTGTTGGCCAAAGTTCAGTAAATATCCTTAAGCAGAGACAGCAATTATAGGTAACTATTTCTTTTTAATTAAGTTTATGGGGGTGATATTGATTAATAAGATTATAGGGTTTTCAAGTGCACAATTCTATGACATATCATCTGTGTACTGTATTGTGTACAGTATACAGCCCAAAATCAAATCTTCTTGAATACAACGAGTGTCCTAACTATTCACACCAACACCTAAGACAATCAGGAGCTACCTGGGCATCTCAGAGGCCAACCTGAAAACTGAGCGGTAAATCTGAGCACCTTGAAATAAGCCAAACTCCAAGCTAATTAATGATGCAGTGGAGGAGTTACCTAAGAGTCCTGTAGGAGGAACATCATTTAGCAGGCATGTTTTGGATTCCTAATCACAGCTGTTGAGTCACCAGACGAAGTCCTCTAAAATACTGCTCTCATCAGTCACTCCTCTGCTCACAAACACTCTGTGGCTCCCTAGTGCTGATAAAACAAAGTTCAGACTTCCTAGCTTGGCCTGTTCTCCACAACCTAACTCAACTCCACCTGGCTGCACTCCACCAGAATTCCCCATGTAGTCTTCCTGCCTCTTTTCTCCCCTTTCATGTCAAGCCCACTCCACACTCACCTCCATCACGAGGTCCCTTCCACCTCCATCCCCGCCCATAAATGTCATCTGAAACTCTGGAACGCTTTCCACCCTGAATGTTTTCACCAACCACGAACCTGAACCATGTTCGATTCTTTTTCAGCTGAGGAGGGGAAATGTCCTCTCTGCAGCCAACAACTTCCACTGGAGTTCAGCAATTCTCCTATTTTCTGGAAGATGAGATGCTCTACGTCTTCCGTGCCTGTGGCTTATATTTCAGCAAGTGGTGTCAGCGCTGATATACTAACCTTCCGTTTTTATTGAGCAGCACACAGAGTAATTGATGACATCTGCTGGGGCTGATATTTTTAGTGAAGGCTCTTCTCAAACTGGCCTCCTCTCCTGTGGCTCTGTATATAAATAGCCAACAGCAGCCACACCTGAGGTATGAGATGGGGCTTCTCGGCTGAAGTCCTCAATTATACCCCATAAAATCATGAGGTTTTCTGGGAGGATTTATATTGGGCTGGCAAAAAATTTTGTTTAGTTTTTTCCGTACGATGGCTCTTAGTTGCCTTTAACTTCATTCCAAACAATTTTGTTAGATTGTGTTGTGACAGCTGTCATATCAGTGTGCATTAAGAAAATTTATCAAAATTGGTGAATTTTTGTGCAGCCATTTTAATACTGAGGATGGAAGAAAATATGCAACATTGTTAGCATATTATGCTTTATTATTTCAAGAAAGGTAAAAGCGCAACTAAAATGCAAGAAAAGATTTGTGCAGTGTATGGAGAAGGTGTGGTGATTGATCAAAGGTGTCAAAAGTAGTTTGCAAAGTTTCTTGGTACTATTGACATTTTGGCCAAATAATTCTTTTTGCTGTGGGGCTGTCTTATGCACTGGAAGATGTTTAGCAGCACCCCTGGCCTCTGCCCACTAGAAGCCAATAAAGGGAAATAGCTGACATACTCAAAATGTCCATATCAATAAAGTTATTGGTGAAAATAAAAATATGTCTTTTATTTTATGGAAATAACCATATGGGCTCTTTGGCTGGCCCAATACAAGCAGATCTGGCTTTCAAATCCGCAAAGCCAGAAAAAGAGGCAGTGGGGGCAGGGCCCTGCTGGGAAGAGTTGCCAGCATTCTCTGATCTTTTTGGTGAAACAGATTTGAATACCCTGTTCTTTTTGGGTGCTCGGTTTCTGTGTTAACCCTCAAATCAAGGGAAGCTGTCACATATGTCCTCGGGGGGCAACGATGCCCACTGTCAGGTGTTACCTTTCCAAGGAGTGTCAGTAACAGCAAACACGGGCTCCAGGGTGAAGTTCTTGCGTCCATTTGCAAGCCCAGGGGAGTGTTTGCCTGGCGGTGTTCAGGCAACGCACATCCTCATGGGACAGGAGCCTACTTCTGGTCCACTGCCACCGCCACCAAGGCACCTCTGCGAGCCCGGTCCTGGCAGGATGGTCACGGAGGGGCGTGTGTTCAGACCCAGATAATACCCTGCTCTGCATCTGAGTGTTCTTCCACCGTGCAGGTACATCCTTTCAGGGGAAGTTTTTAGAAATGTTGACTGTTTTTGATGGAAAATTTCTAAACTAAATTACAAATACCTTCAGAGGCTCTGATTGGAGGTTGCTAAGATATGTAGAAGCCCAGACAGACCCTCCAAAGAAAGTCTTCCTCAGTCAGTGCTCCCTGCACACACACTCACAATGCACACACACCAAGTGCCCCAGCTACAGCCTTGCTGCTTCCGCACGCCCACCTGCATCCTGGCCACTAACCACAGACCCGCGGCTGCTACCGAAGGAGTCGTCTTCCCACCCTGAGCTCCTCCAGGATGGGCACCTGGCTTGTGTGCTTTGTCCCCAGAACCTGGCTTGGTGCTTATGCGCACAGCAATAGTTAACCCATGTTTGAGAATGAGTGCGTGCATGTATGTATGAATGAATGGAACGCTGCCCTACTGGAGGGCATGAGCACGTATGTGGGAATCTCGATACCGATCTTGCTTTAAGAAAACCAGAGCCCAGAGAGAGAGTGTGACCCATCAAAATGGCAACGATAAGGCAGAAGGGAGCACCTTCTACCATGTTACAGGTCAACACCTTGATTCCTTTGTGCCGAGCTGACCGTCATGATCCCATCAAATACTTAAGCTACACAACCGAAATGCACCCTCAGAAGCGTGGACCTTTGAGACTTGGTAGTTATATTTGTCTTCAAGTGTCAGCGTTAATTGCATATATGTACTTAAAATACAACCTGCCATCACTTTCAGCAAGCAGGGTCTGTGCCGGCAGCAGACACCCCCGGCACAACAGAACAGGTATGTGATTCACGGCAGATGAGTCACAGGAGGACCTGGTGGTGATTTACAGTGGCCCTTGGGAGTGGGCTTTATGTCGGGAGCAGAAGAGCCTTCCGAGGGCCGGGCTCAAACCCCGGCGGTCAGTGAGCCAACTCTGAAACATGCTTGTGTTTGGAAACCATGACGAACTTAGTTAACAAATGAAAATATTAGTGCCGGTGGAAGCCCCTCGGGACCAACCTGTTTCTGAAAAGGAAGCTTCAGGTTGCGGCTCTCGGACACTGGGCAGCCCCTTAGGGCACAGTCACTCCCTCGCATGGAATGGCTGGGTTCAGCCCAGCAGTGCTCCAGATCAGCTGGATCTGGATTTTACTTTTTTTTCCAAACAAAAGCAACCAATGACTATTGCAGTCAATTCAATTACAAATTCTTTCTTAATCTGTTTTAGGCAATCTCAAAAAAAAACAACCAATTTGATAAAAGTTTCGACCACCCCAGTCAATTCAATTCCCAAAGTCAGGGAAATAAGACAGCCAGCTGACCCTTATGAAACTAACTCAGCAAAGGAAGGACAAATGAGACAGCGTTTCCCATGAAATATACGGCAAGAAATATGGCATCCTTTACCTTGGTCAAAGGGCTTGTTGGGATTCCAGTTTCTGAAATAATCATCCTATATAAGGAAAAGAAATAGAAAACAAAGGTCAGATTTCAGGAAGTTTCTCACATAACCACATAAAAAGCTGCCTTTCTCCCCACCTCCCGAAACACAAAGGAAAACAATAAGGCTTCAAAATCTTTCCCAAAACAGACAT
This sequence comes from Trachops cirrhosus, assembly GCA_028533065.1. Taxonomy (NCBI): domain Eukaryota; kingdom Metazoa; phylum Chordata; class Mammalia; order Chiroptera; family Phyllostomidae; genus Trachops; species Trachops cirrhosus. Next base: position 27,466,021 of record CM052546.1, on the reverse strand, counting down.
TAACATGCAATCAACAGTATCAATTTACTTTTCCAATGCTTGCCTTTCAGACTGTGTGGATTACACTCTGGGAAGAGTGAGAGCATTTCAGCCTCACACGGAAGCAGCAATGCTCTCGTCAGTCTGTCTGACGGATACACCGAGACGCCTTCCCAAAGTGCAAGGTGTGTTTGCCATCAATTACGCTGCAGCCGAGGCCTTGCTGCTCTCACTGACGATCACGCCCCCTTGTTTGTAACAGCTGATAATTCAATTGTCAACATTTCTTTTACATGGAGACGTGTAGCTTGTGCCCAGTCCCCATTTTCCCGGCACTCACAAAACCTAAAAACAGAGGGCCGTGCAAATGCTAGAACTAACCACAGGCAAACATGTAGCTTCCCACCATTTGTTCCCCGTGTGTGAAGATAAAAAAGCAAAGGCTGGCCAATCAGGCTGATTGATAACCGTGTCTCCCTTGATACAGCTGGAATCGTTTATGCTCCGAGGCTAGACACTTCATTACTTTAAAATTGCAAGGGCCTGGGTCACTCCCTTCTTCACAGTTACATTTAATCTCTTCCCCACTTCTAATAAGCCTTTCCTTCCAAACCAGCACTCTGTCTACTCTCTGTCCAACCCCCGGCACTCACCCACCCCCACTGGGTCAGCAAAACTGAAGTTTGTAAGGTGCAGAGGCTGCACCCTTGTACATCATCCTCACGCCATTTTTAGGGCATGTGCCCCCTTTTCAGTTAATTTCCTCCTGGCTGTACCCAAATTATTTGCCACATGTGCTTTTGGCAGGTATTCTGAACGCTGCAGACAGCTTCAGAATGGCCAAAATAAGGCCTCCATTTCTCTCCCAGAGAAGTTAATTTACATCAAAGTGCACAATTAGTTTAAATTATTGTCCACGCTGTCTGCCGACGCAGTTTATCTCTGCCACAATCTCCTGTGAATGTTATCGGCCTCTGTGTTGTGCAATTACCTGGCTTTATTAAACCCTTGTTGAGTTCACCTAAGCCCTTAAATAGATTTTAGGAAACTGGATTTAGAGTAAAATCGGAACATATTGCTTCATGGGCAGCCATTCCATTTTCCAGAGCATGAATAAACATGAGCAGGTTCCTCCGGATCCTGGGGAGTCGCCATTAAATTATTTTTAACTCCAAGGACCTGGGCCCCTTGGCCTTGTCTGATTTGATGGCGTAACTGCCCATCACGCCCATCTGGTTAGGATGTCCCTCAGACTGCACCCTAAAGTACCACTGAGAAAGCTCAAGGCCTGCTGCCACATCTCTCTCCATGCAGGATTCTGAGTCACTGGAACTCTGTGGTTTGAAACCCAGCAGCCAGCGTTAAATGATTCCAAGTTAAGGGCTGGATGGTAGGTGGAAAATTTAGCACCCAATTTCTCAGTTTGATGGCCAGTGTGCTCTGAGCCGTAGACACAAGCGTGGTGCCAACACATTCCGCTGTTCACAAGGGCAAGAGAGGAGACAACCCAAGATGAACTCATCTTCACCAGCAAAGAAAAAGGTAACAAAGCGTCCATCTTTTGATTGCGGTTCATTGACGCCCTCCTCACATTCAGAGGATGGCATCATGTCCAATGGCAAGGGGAAGTCTTGGGAAATGCTTTCTACTTGAATGTGCTGTTCTAAGACAAGGGAGTCCTTGGGAACTCAGGATGGGTATCCGAAATGTCACATTCTCTCTGATGTCGAAGAAGGGTTTGCAGAAGTCTCAAGAACTGAGTATTCCCTAATGACTTCAACATACTTTATAACTTGGATGGAATTTGAAGCGTGCTTCTGGACCCTGTCACTTTTTCTATAATTGCCCTTTTTACAGACTTCTTGGGGGACATCATAGTTTTAAATGTAAAGCCTCTAAAAGCAGATATCTGCATTAGAATATTTGAAACCTATTGAAATGTAATAACACTGCCTAATTGCTGCCAAAATGTGAAAGTACACCTTGAGTGAAAGCTCATTATGCAAAATGGGTCCTTCAAACAGCCCCTTGCTCAGCAAGGCCAAGCAGGGAAAGAAAATGATTCCTTGCATCTGATTGCTTTTGCTTGGCCTTAGGACAGTGGACTGCCAAAGCAAAAAGCAATGATCCAGGAGAGGATAAAACCTTCAGTGTAACTGTCTTGGCTACAGCTGAGAGAGAAACCCCCGACCAGAGGCCATGGCCGTGAACATTCAGGAAGCGCTCCAGGTTCCAGAGCCCACTTGGGGGGATGGTCAGGGAGCACAGGGGAGGGGGACTTCTTCGTGGGCATGCTGCAAGCCTGAGATGCCCGGACACATGGGTCCCCTCCCACACTGTGCCAGCCAGTGTGGCCAATACAGGCAGGCCAGGGCTAAATCCATCAACTCGCTCGACAGTGCAGGCATTTCCGGGGAGGTGGCACCCAAACCCATATGGAAAAAAACAGAGATAAAAGAATCCCTCTTCTAGGGCTTCACCTCCTGAGGCTGTGCTCATCCCCGAGCCCCACTTAACAATCGGGCACTCAGAGGACGCAAGGACGGCTGCCTGTGGCCCTGAACCAACACTCTGTCACCAGCTCCAGTGCTGGTCACTCTTTCCAAGGCCTAGGACCAAGGGGTACCACCCCAGCCTTTTTTTAATTTTCTATCTAAATAAATAAAAATATATGGGGTGTATTTTACATTGTCCTAACAGTTCCCTCGGTTTCCTAACAGGGACGATCCCCATCCTGGGGAGCAGCAGCCTGCGGGCACCCCACCTCCATGCTGCTCTTTATCAAAGTGTGCTCCTGCGGCGTGCACCCGAGTCAGCCTGGGTCCTGGGAAGGGGCAGGACTTCAGGGGCCCTCGCCTCTGATCTCCCTTCTCGCCCAATCAAGCTGTGGCCCGTTAAGATTCAGACGGTGCTAAAAAGCACGTTAGATGTACCAGATCAAAGTCGCCAGGAGATGTGTATCTGTCTGAGTTGGCCTCTTAACTGGTCGTTTTATCATCTAGTGATGAAGCTTTTAAAAATGACTTGTGAGGCCCTTGGCAACAGTTAATTTTTAAAACATAAACCTAAACAGAAAGATGCAGCTCTAAATGTAGTGGTTTATTAAGTCCAATTACTCCTCATAGTGCGTAACGCAGGCTGAGGAGGAAAGGGTGGCAGTGCTCTGCACACACAGACACTGTGGGCCTTGGCGCACAGTGTGGCGACGTCAGGCCTCCCCGGGGCAGGGCAGAGAGCCGTCTGCGGGAAAGCCGGCCCCGCCTTGCCGCGCCACTGCATAACTGGAAAGGACCCAGCTCTTTAGGAAATTACCCAGCCGGTAAAATCTGGAAGAACCTATAAATTTAAACAGTCTCAAATTTGAACATGCTGCCTTATGTCTCAAATCATGAGATATCCCAGGGCAGCATAAAGTCACGGTAAGAAGGCTTTTAGCCAGCATAAAGGTCACAGTGAGGAAGTGACGAATCATCACACGTCCAGGATGAGGCAAAAGGAGGTGGTGCTGGTGGCAGAGAAGGGCAGACTGGGGATGATCAGGGCCCCAGTGTTTTTGTTAACTTTCCACAGATGATCAACACAGATAAAACCGTCTGTCTTCATTTATCTCGCCAAATAAACATCTCACTAACGTAGTCCTGGACCCTGTGAAATCACTGGCACCCAGTAACTCTGGGTTTTCCAGTATTTTAGAAATATTCATTTTGATAAGCATTCATGGAAAAGAAATCTGTTTAAAATATGTACATACGTAACACATTGCATATTATTATGTATAGTAGACAATAAGACTATATCTATCAATACACAATTTAACAAATGTACGTACATATGTATTCACATATGCCAAAGAACATTCTGCTCTGTGAGGCATCTTGCAATAAAACCTTTGGTCCTCCCTGACATGGAACTAGGCCTAACTGCTGCCACCCGCACTGCACTTGGAGCGGTCACCTGTCCTCATCGCAGACGCCGTGACCCTCTGGGAAGTGTGTGGTTCGGGCCCCTTGTGGATGGGAACCCGAATCTCTCTCCCACTGCCCCACAGCCCCCAAACGGCCGATGCAGTGTAGTGCCAACACGCCCCAGGGGCTGGCCTCTCAGGAGGTGCTTGTGGCAGCCCCGGAGGCTGTCCAGGCAGACTCTGCGGCAGACGTGGGGTGGCAGAACGCCATCGGTGGCTTCTGAGGGCGATGTGATATATCATCTACCCTATGGCTTCAGATGCTACAAATCAAAGACACTTAGCTAACATGAAACAGATTGTTTCTCCTTCATAAATATTTTAGCTAAGTTTTTGAACCCTGCAGTTTCATCTGAAGATTACCTGACATAAGAGAAACACCAGCCCAGGAAACGAATGGGAGCCTCGTCCGTCTCGACCAGGAGTAGGAACACGCACAGAGTAAGGCAGTGCTGGCCGAACTGTGTAAGATGCACGCCAGCTGTTCCAGCTTTACTATCTCTGTATCCCTGGTGTGTGCGTGAACAGTACAGGTGGGTGTATGTTTATACACTCAAAATCACTTCCTTCCTCAATAGAGTGATTCTTTGATAAATTGGTCTGACATTTGGTATAACGTCCTGCAGGCCTCAGACAAACTGATTCAGAAAATAACAATGTCAGTTGCTCTGCTCTTTCAATAAATAACTCACTAGTAAAACACAGATAATAACTGACAATCATACTTGTACTGTAACTAATGAGAAAAGATAAAGCAGCAAATGGACTGTTTATGTGCATTTGATAAATTGCATCCCCTGGATACACCAATGAAAAATAAATATGTGCAGTGCTGGTTCACTGAACTAAAGCAAGTATTTACCACTGAGATTTGGGGTTTGGAATGAAATTTACATTTTATTTGGCAACTATTTTGATGCTATGTCTACATACAGTTGAAAAGTCAAAAACCTACCTCAACTTCCTGAGTACGAAAGCATTATAAATGAGAAAAAAAATAAAAGAATCACATCAAACAATAGGAATGAATGTAAACATTTTTGATAACTGCATCACATTTTCATATTATCGTAACATTAGAAAGTCACTGACCGTCATTCCCGGGGAAAGGTCCCATCGCTCAGCAAGGTCAGGGGGCAGAAGGTTAGGTCACAGGGTCCAGTACAGGAAGTGGGGAGAGGTCTGCGTGTACCCCCGTGACCCAGGCCATTACTGTGAAACAGCCACCAAAACTGTGATTAAATCCAACACTCAGTCGTGATCACTATCTACTGGAGTTTCAAATGAGCAATTTCCTGTGACATAGGGTGACATTCAATAAAAACTCCGAAATGACATCGGAGACCAAGTGGAACAGACCTACATTTCTGCAAAGAAATGATTTTGCCTTGCAGCTCCAAAATAGCTTAGAGGGTCTAACACCTCAGAAAGACGGGGATTTATGGTCTCAGAAATACGCAAAGAGATTGTCACGGTGCCTCCAGCCAGTTAAAAGACTGTGATCACATGAAGAGCTCAGGAGCTCCCCTTCTTGGGAACTGTCTGTCCATCCCCATCTGTCCATCCACAAAGCGGGTGGGGGAGTGACCCGCTGGCTTGTTCTTTTCTCATAGAAAAACTGAGTCTGAGATTTCTTCCCCAAAGTATGCTCTGCCTGGGCTCCTTCTCCTGGGAATATGATGGGCGTGAGATGCTCCACTGGTGCACTGACCAAGATGAGGGGTGTCGCCCCAGACTGAAAGCTCCCCACACCCTTGACTTCATTAGCAAAGTTACTGAAGTCCCTGGGCTAATCGGGGCAGCCTTCTGACACCCAGGAAGGAGCAAAGCCGCCAGTACAGTGGAATCGAAAGCACAGGAGCAGACAGGGGTTCAAATGTAGCCTCTGGCACGCACTGGCTGTGTGGCCTTATGCTGTCCACTTAAGCTTCTGAGTCACAGCCGCCTTCTCCATAAAACCAGACCACAACGATGTGACAATGAGGCAAAGTGCCTGGCACATGATCAGACAAAGAATGGCTCAGTGAGTAACAGACACACACTTGGGAGTCCATCTCTAGAGGTTTACGGCACTGAGATGTCCCAGGAACACTGAAATAATGTGTTTCAAATGTCAATAATATGACTTCTTCTGCATTTGAACCTTATCAAGTAGGCCCAGAGCGAAGGGAAACTAATTGCACCTGGGAAAAAAATATTATGAAATGTTTTAAAATGCATGTAAATAATGCATGTTTATTAGTCTCACATCAGAAGACTGGTTTAGAAAAAGAATCAATGAAATTTGAAAACTTGAGTGGCAGGAAGGTCCCTGTTTAAAGGTCAGGCTCCCACTCTGTAAGACTTAGTGACCCTATTAAAAAAAGATACTTACACCACGGAGCTAGTTTGCACGTGAGGGCCCAGTGAGGCACTTTGAACCACTGTGAGGTGTTACATGTCATATCACACACATACCGTGATGACTGGCTGGATCCCGGTCAGGGGCATGGGCCTGCCCCGAACAGGCAGCATTTCTGCATAATCGTTCATTTACACACGGAAAACAGATGGAGGAACCCGGAAGGACTCCCTCTCATCGGCACACCAAACAAGACCCTTGCCATCTTGTAAACCTTTACTTCACAGAAAATACAAATTATTCTGGCCCAAGGCCCAGCCTTATCCCAGAATCATAAATTCCAAATTAATTGCTCTGCCATCTTTCTGAGAATGCCACCCCCGCCACCTCCTAGGCTGGCAGGCCTCCCAAACACCCAGGTGCTGGCTTCTAGGGTATAAAACACCAGCTATTAGCGACCCCCTCACCTCCTCCTCCCTGCTCATCCCGCACAGGAGGTGCTGAAGGCGGGGACCGGGGAGCAGCGGTCCTCAGCCTTGACTGACCACTGGGGTCACTGTGGAGCTTTCCAAGCAGTAAGGACCCCCAGGAGATGCTGATTCAGTGGCCTGGACAGTGGCCTCCACGATGGGGGATTTTAAAGCTCCCCAGATGGTTCTAATGAGCAGCCGCACTGCCTACGGGAACCACACAGAACTCAATCACTGTGACTGAGAGGTGACCAGGGGACAGACCCACTATGAACAGCAAACCAGGTGCAGCTCCTCAGAGAGAACTTGTCTCCGAGCTTCCAGAGTTTCCCAGACTGTCTTCATCTTCCACTCTCAGATCTACCCCTTGAGGAGTCCCCAGCTCAGTCTACCCGGTCACCCAGAAGAACCAGGTCTCAGGCTGGAGTCCTCCCTCTCCCTTCGCTCGGCGCTCAGATCATGACCAAGTCCTCCCCCTCCCCCTCCCCCTCCCCCTCCGGGATCTCTCACGCCTCCCGTGTGTTTAGAGCCACACCGCTGTCCCTCAGCTCAGGACACCTTCCCCTCAGGTCACCACCACCTGCCCCAACCAGCCTCTGCCCCTCTCCAGCCCTGCCCAGGCTACTGTCCACACTGCTCCCATGGTGACACTGTGGTCACATCGCATCATCCCCTCTCCCTCCACCTAAAATACTCAAGTTGTCCCCCCCAGCTCCCAGGCCAAGGCCAAGGCCAAGCCCAGCAGCAGCAGCTCACAGGACCCTGCGGGGTAGGGTCTCTGCCGGGCCTGCCGGTCTCCCTGTGTGCACCCGCCAGCCCACAGGCCTCATGCCGGCCGCGAACGCACCGTTCTTGGCCCTGCAGGAGCCCGGCTCTCCCGGACCTCTGCGACTGCACGTGCTGCCGCTGCTTGCCGGAATCTCCCTCCTCACCCCTCTTTGGTAAACAACTACTGCTCTGCCAAATCCCAGTTTAAACAACGCTTCTCCTGGGCAACTCTGCCTGTCCCCAATCCCCGCACACCTGTCTACAGCCCCCCGTGAGGCCCCCAGCAGAGCACCAAGCTGCCCACACTTCTGGGATGGCCACTCCTCAAACTCGACCACGCAAGAGGCCGGGGCAGCATCTTCACCCCCAAACCTCCCAGGCCCAGCACAGAGCCCATTCCGCAACAGGTGCTGAAAGAGCACAGGGAACAGTTCAGCCTCTGCTGCTCTTTTACGCCAGGATCTTGGGCTGCAACTCCCCACCTTCTTCCCCTCTGACTCAAAACCATGGTTCTCTGGGACCTGGAGGTCTCTGAGGAAACTGAAATAGGCAACTCCCTTCGAATGGCCTCTGACGGGAGTACCCAGAACCTGGCACCAGCGGGGATGACGTTGGAAGGCTCGGAGAAATGGACCAGGCTGTGCGGGAGGAGGACAGGTGGGCCTCTGCCCCGCACCCTCGCCCCACACCTGCTGAGGCCCTCTAAGGCACCCTAAGGAACGAGCAGACTTTATGACCCAGCACCAGAGCTGAGCTCAAATCTGATGCAAGATCCAGGCCTTGCATCAAGTTGAAGTTGAAATCAAATCAAATTATCAAAGTAATAGCAACATTAATATTAATCGTGTGGTAATAATAGCAGCTACCATTTTGGAATGCTCAAAATGCGCCGGCCGCTGTGCTAAGCCCTGACTGTGTGTTATTTCCGAGAACGCTCACAATTCCCTTCGGAGACCGGCACACCCAGCACCCCCGGGGAATGGCTGCGGAACCTGAAGCTGAGAGAGGAGAAACCACTACTGTGCAGCAGGGGCAGGTTCGGGCTCAGCTGTGCCTGACTCCAAGATCATGCTCTAACCACCACACGACACCGCCCCATACGGAGGCAGGGGCAGTGAGGCATATGAACACTGGGGCCCCTGGAGAGAGGACCTGGGGCTGGACACCCTGTGTTGACACTGGCAGGAGAGGCTGAGGGACAGGGGAGGGACACACAGGCCAGAGGCCCTCTCCGGCGTAGAGGCATAGTGCGTCTTGCCTCAGTGCTCCTGCCTGTGCGATGGGAGAGCAACACCTGCCTCACGCAGTCTCTGTGAGACGGAACGGCTGGATCATCTGCCAAGAGCCAGGCTCTGGGAAAGCAGGCAGGACAGCCCGACTTTCTGATGCGCTGGGACCCCAGATGGCTTCCTGGACTTCAGAATCGTGGCCCTCAGCCCTCTGGCCATGGCCGCAGGAGCCCTCTGCCTCTGTGTGCTCAGACTTGAGTGCTCACCCTGTCTGCCAGCAGCGCTCCCCGGGGCACAGTTCAAAGCGGAACACCCGACTCCCACATCAAGGCACAGCATGGAGGAAGCGGTGGCTTTGGCACCAGCCATCGCCCTGGGAACCTAGAGCCACAGGCTTTGCATGAAATTTTCATTAGCTGCACAGCCAGGCTCGCTACAGTTCCTCCCAGCTCTGTCATTCAGCCCCTTCTCTTCAAGGGAACATCTGGGAAGAGTAGCAATAAAGACTCGCTTCGCTATGTCCCCAAAAGTGTCCTAGCAGCCACCATGCCTGCCCGACTCTGCATCCTGAGGCTCTGGTCCTTGGACCGTTTACACAGCAGATGCTCCTCACCCAGGCCCCAGAGAAAAATCCAGTCAAGGTCTTTTGTCCACAACAAGCCAATGGTGTCACGGTCAGGATGGAGCATGCTCGTCTGAAATTTGCCATTTCTGCAGTGACATTTCCCCTGTGGTTAAGAGGTAACCAGTGCAGGAAATACTCCCCAGCCACCATTTATCTCTACCATCACCAGAAGCTTCCAGGGAGAAGGGAGGGTGTCCCCTCTCTGAGGTATGGCCATGGCTAAAACCAGAGCTCGTTGTGAGAGAGGAACATGCCTCTGAGGCCAACTAATACCCTCCATGGGGACCTGCTCCCCCCGAGGCTGATGGGTCCGATGAACACTGGACCATGGAGATGAGCACCTACCTTCCCTCTCGCTCCACAAGCATTTATGAAACTCAGAGATTGATGTAACACCGTCTCTCACTCCCCGCACCACCAAGATGGCTGGCAGACTCAGGAGACTGGAGAGACGACCACAAAGCAGGTCACCAGGCTCCATACTTGGGAATGTGCTCGCCGGGCCTGTTGGTCCAGGAGATGATGTACGCATGTCACATGACGAGGTGGAGAGTCCAAAGGGACAGCAAGAGAACTGTCCTCTGGTGAAGACAATGTGTGTGAGTCCCCAAGCAGCAGTTCCGCCCCCACTGCCAGGGGACCCACAGGCGAGTCCACCCCATGAACATCTAGCTGTCCTCTCCCCTCCAAGGGAATCTCTACAACCTGGCTGTGGCCATTTGGGGCCTGGAGCAGGCAGAGAGCGCGCAAGGATGAAGCTGTGAAGAGGCTGGAGGACCTCCCTGACTCGTGAGCTGTGCGGGCTGTGTCTGTAAGCACACTGGGGGTGACACCACCACACTGGTATTTTCGGAAGCATTCTGGGCTCTCCGAGTGCAGGCCAGATTACAGGGAGCCCCCGTGAAGCCAAGGACACCAGCGGCAGAAGCCGGTTCCACGTGTGCACAGCGATCACCGATGGAGCACCTGCTGCACATGGAGCTGCCCTCATGCTAGAGAAAGACGAGAGTAACACTCAGCCCTCACTCCCTGGGGGCCCGCAGTCTGACTGGGGGAGAGAGACCCAGAAATGCAAGCTGATAAAGAGTAACATTACCCGGTAATGTGGTCCTTACAAAAAAATTAAAGTTACAGGAATACTCAGGAGGAAGCCACCAACTACTCCTGAACACCAGGGCGGACTCTGCTAAGGGAATGGGACCCAAGCCAGATGGGCGGGAGGGAGCTTTCCCACCAGAACATGCAGTGGGGGAACCCGGCACAGCAGGCAGAGGCGCCCGCGTGTGGGCCTGTGTGCACAGCGAGTGTGAGCTCAGGTCTTCGCTGCGACGGCCCTGAGCTCAGGCGAGAAGCAGTGCAGCCTGGGTGCAGGCGCAGCCACAGAGGCCAGACCACAGGACACGCCACCAGCCTCGCTCAGGGCCTTCCAACCCCCAAAACCACAGCACTCGGCCGCCCTTCACTCCGGGACCAGGAAGCTCTGTAGCTACTGCAGCTGGTCACTGGCCTCACGACACTGTCTGCCCTGCCACGACACTACGTCTGAGGAGCCACGCGGGCCCGTGCGTGACACCCCAGGGATGAGAGCCAGCTCGCACCCTGGCCCCACAACCTCACCAGCCAGAGTCACCATGCCGCCTATGAAGGACACATGTGAGTCGTTATGGACCACAAGTGGAACCAGGTAGTCTGTGCGTCTGCGCCATCCTGCGGAGACATACTGCCAGCTTGCTGCGCCTTTACTTTATCCAATAGTTAAACATCTCTCACTTTGGAGGTGAGCTCCCTGAGGACAAAGGCCAAGCCATGGGACAGCGCCCTGGGACCCGGGACCCTGGAGGTCCCCTTCCCAACACCCAGACAGTGATAGCAATTAATTAGCTCTTGCTCTCATGGAGCCTTTGAAAGGCCCATTCTTGTTGCAGGGAACAGGTGCAGGGAGAGATGCACAGCCAGGGTTCCCTGGTTCCTATCATTCAAAATCAAAACCCCCCAGAGCAAAATTATCAGGTGAGATCATTTATATGGTAACAAAATACACATCAATAAGGATATATTTATTTCTTGCGGAGAAGCACTCAGCCAGGAGAAGGTATGTAATACTTTTATTGTTACACTTTCTTTTCATTTATTATTTGGGGAAATAACAGGAATGTTAATAATAATGCAAGTCCCTTCCAGCTCTAAAATTCAATGATTCTAAGTATGTCAAATAATAACTCAAGTATGCCTGAAAGCTCTGTGTAAATAAAGTAGGAGCGGTTTTCACAGGCTATCAATGTACTGCAAGAACCCAAGGTAGACAGGAGCAATAAGCTGCTTCTGCTTTCAGTGTAAGGACCTAATATGAACACGAACGGTAATTACCTCCCAAATCTTTAAAGTCCCTTTCCTATTTAATAACTTACAAACATTAAAAAAAGAGAGAGCGAGTCCAGCCCTGGCCAGGTGCCTCAGCTAGTTGGAGCATTGTTCTGTACACGAAAATGTTGTGGGTTCAATCCCCGGTCAGGCATGCACGGGAGGCAACGGATGGATCTCTCTCTCTCTCTCTCTCTCTCTCTCACTCTTCCTCTCTAAAACTAAGAAACATATCCTCAGGTGAAAATTAAAAATTTTAAAAAAGAAAGAGTCCAGTTGAGTTTTTTCATTTGATGCCCAGAGCTACTAAAAGTGAGTACTTGGGGAAAAAAAATTCCTAAGATCAAATTCTTTAGTCAAAATACTTTCTCATAAACATAAAGAGACTCCTAAAAGAAAGCCACATGCAAGAACATGGGAAGGACACATAAAACCCAAAGTATAAGGAGAACCAGAGATGCACGGGTGACTGCTTCCTCCACTCCACAGCCAGGGCCCTCTGTGCCCAGCCACACCAGCCAGGGTCCTGCTTCTATTTTTTTTATTATTTTTCAATCTTTAAAAAACTAACATGGATTACTTAATGTATTTGTATGTTGTCTACTCACTCATCCATTTACTCATTCATTCATTCAAAGTCCTATGAAACAGGGAAAATGAAGACAGCATTACCCTAACATTACATCAGGCAAACACCAGACCAGAGAGGTAAAATCATTTCTACACAAATTTACACAGCACCAAAACCTGCAATATCAGATCCATGCACACCAACAGCTTAGACCACAGTGAGTGGAAGTAAAAAGGAAGAGCTTCCTGAGCCATGACCCAGGACAATGGCTAGAAACGTTCCCAGGCAGCTGGACGGAACCACACACCATTATTATTAGCCTGTTTCTGGGCTGGCACACAGGTCACCATTCATTTATCCCCCTTGCCTGGCGTTTCTGCTACCCTATTAGGGAGTGAACGACCTGGAATAAGCAGGAGGTGGCCCTCAGCTCCGCACACTCGCCCGCACAGCCACGGCCCCTGCCATGGGCACGCAGGAGAAGGGCCCGGAGCTCCCAGCAGAAACCTCGCATTTACCCGCGAGGCGGTGACAGCGCCCGCAGCAAACCCACACTGTGGCTGCACTTAATAAGGCATCCGAGGCTCAGACACAGATCACAGCTACAGCGGGGACACCCTCCCACGCTGCCTGCTGGAACCCCGGGAGCAACCCCGCCTGGGTCACTCTGGTGCTGCCCATCAAAGCCTCAGAGGTCCATTTCTCATGTCTCCCTTTTCACAAAATTCAGCTCTTAACCCAGCTTGGAGCTACAATCGATGGCCCTGCTTCCCAGTCTGAAACATTAAAACACATAAGTGCCTGTGGCAGTTCTTTAACTGGTAACTTCTCCTGGCGTGTGCACGCCCATTGCCAAAACGATTCTGGGCCAGCAGTTGGGTCTCCGTGAGCTTCAGTTTCCTCATCTGCAGTGTGAGGGCAATGGCGCCGACTTTACTGGGATGGCTGAGAGGATTATTTGAGACATGTAAGCAGAAGGCCCAGCAGGTAATATGCGCCAAAAATGGTAACTGCACTTTTTTCAATCGTCACCTGAGGATGATTTTCATTGATTTTTAGAGAGGAAGGAAAGCAGAGAGAAACACTGATGTGAGAGAGAAACATCAATCAGTTGCCTCCTACATGTGCCCCAACCAGGGGTCGAACTCACAACTTAGGTATGTTCCCCAACCGGGGATCGAACCCGAAACCTAGGTATGTGCCCTGACTGAGGACTGAACCCACAACCTTCTGGTGCACAGGACGATAGTCCAACCAACTGAGCCACCCAGCCAGGATGGTAACTGCATTTTTAAACTCATCGCAATATATCCCCTGCTCTAAACTGATAACAGAGTTTTAAAAAGAGACCTCTGGATTAGTGTATTTGTGATGCTCCATCCAAACTCTAAGAAGACTTTTAAGAAACCAAATCTGGGTGATGGCTGTGTTGGAAAAGCCGCAGCCACTGCTGTGTGAAAGTGTAAATAAAATGCCACTTAAGTAATCGTGTTACTCACAGCTCAATGCACGTGACCCAGAGCTTCAAGCCAGAGCGTGTGTGTGATGGATTTCTCATTATCTGCTGGCTGCCACTGCAGTCCAGCCAGCCGTCTGCAGGCGCGCTGGCTGGAAACATCTACACCAGCGCCTGATGGGACCCACACCTGTGCTATCAGTGGGAACAGACTCAGCAGGACCGAGCCAATGCCTTCATAATAAGGTGATAATACGAACAGACACAGTCAGTTGGGGGAAAGCTGCCAGGTTCTAAGTCAGCCATTCAAGGTTCTTTCCTCACCTTGAGGGGGCCCCCAAAATAGTTTGGGCCAGAGGAAATCTCTAGCTCAATCCTCCGGGTCCCTGCCAGGGAGGGGCGGAGCCTCTCAGACGCTGTCACAGCCTGGTTTTGACTCTGCAGTGCCAAGTACCCGACCAAGCACCAGCAGCAACGCTGCGCCAAGTCCACCTTCTTTCTGGGGAGGGTCTCCGAAATCCCAGGAGTCTCCATTGACTCCAGCCACCTTGAGAAGGGCCAAGAAGTATGGCAGGTCCTTAGGCCATGTATGTGCTGGGTGAGTGCAGAACCTCTGGAAAAGCTGCTTCCAAATTCAGCTGCAAATGCCCCCACAGATGTGAGTGTCTTCAGAAGCACAGGCCACAGTAGCCCCAGGGAAGGACGTGAGGGTGAGCACTTTTTTTAAAAGATTTTATTAATTTATTTTTTAGAGAGAGGAAGGGGAGGAAAAAGAGAGGGACAGAAACATCATGTGGTTGCCCCTCATGTGCCCCCAACTGGGAACCCAGCCTGCAACCCAGTCAGGGCACCTGACTGGGAATTGAACCGGCTACCCTTTGGTTCAGAGGCCTGTGCTCAGTCCACTGAGCTACACCAGCCAGGGTGAGGGCCACCTCTTAATGCTAGATCTAGCTTCAGCGAGGCACCTACTGCCTTTCCTGCGGACAGAGCCCCCTACACGGGTGTCCTCAGGGACTGCCTTTCCTGCCTCCACTGCACAGCAGGGCTCTGTGCCCTGGTGGCCCCTCCCCTGTGTTCACCCACCAAACTTGCTCCCAGGCCTGACCTCAGAACCGGGGAAGGAGCTCCCGGGCCACTCACCTTCAGGAAGGGGTCCAGGCCCAAGGTGACAGAGCCCTGCCAGGGTGTCTGCCAACAGCAAGGTGGAAAATATTTGGGGAGAGGGTCTTGGCTGACCCCTAAATCTATGGCCTACCTGTCAACCTGGGCCCAGGTAAGGATGAAAGGTAAGGAGGATTCTGAACTAGTGGAGAGGGAGAAAGGGAATGAAAACAGTCGGCAAATAGCCTTGAAGGGAAAAGATACAGTGACCAGGAAAATGGACATGGGCGATGTGAGAGTATTTTCTCCTACAAACCCAAAACGGACCCGGTGAGCAGGACGGCAAGGACTCAGACCTTAGGGAGGTACTGGCACCCCATCATTTTCTAAGGGGAGTTCAAGAGACAGCAATTCAAGTCTGTCTGTGGTCAGCCTACACTGGGAAGCAGATGTCTTCTGAACATCTGCCACTGGCCCAGCACTGTGCTCTCAACTTTATGTCAAACAGCCCTCATAATCATCACAATAACTTTGCAAGCATGGAAGTATGCTCTACATTTTACCAGTGAGGTGACCATGGCTCAGAGAGGTTAAGTAACTTGTTCCAAGTCACACAGCAGAAAGCAGCAGAGCCCCGGGCTCTTTCAACACGCCATAACTGCCCAGCACTGGAGTAGGCCAAGCACCTCACTGAGTCCTGGACCATCAGCTCCCCAAGGATGAACTCCACGGGACCTGGCTCAGACCTGAGCAGCCAGCAGAGACTCAGAACAGCGACTGGTTGAATCAGAGCTGGTGGTATGTGAAGAATTTATGACTTCTCTTGGAAACTGATAACTTAATTCCTTTGAAGGAAAAGGCCCACCCTTGACCATGCCCATGGAAGCAGAGCCTCTATGGCTAAGACATGGGTGAAGCCAGAGTATGAAAAGAGAGGAGAGAAGTGAAATCCCAGCAGGAACATGCTAATGACACCGGCCTCTGCGCGGTTGCTGGGGTGGAGCTGGGCTGGAGGGCAAGGATGAGACAGGTGTCTCCCCGCTGAGATGCACGACCTCACACAGGTTCCAGGAGGGCCACTCACAGTTTAAGTGAGGTTGCCTTGCTAAGGACGCCATCGGCCGCCAGATCTGCGAGTCATCCCGGACTGACGTGCCTCCTCCCCTAGCCGCAGCACGTGCTCCAGACGGCCCCACGGCACTCGCCTGTGGGAGCACTCCACTGTAATGGATCCGGGTCCGCCTCACCAAACCTGTGCAAATATGATCGGCCCTCTCTGCCCTCGTGCTGGTCCTTACGTTCTTCCACACTCGACCAGCACCCCCAGACCACCTGTGCTTACTAACACTGTCTCTGCTCTTAGAGGGCCGCATCACTCTTAAACCTTCCGCAACCACGGTGTACCTGGGAACGTAAATCTTCCTCCCACCGTGTGAGCAGTCCCGTACTCACAGTGGCAGTTCATTTCCAAGCCATTCTGGGTTGTGTTTCTCCAAGAAAATAAATAACTGGGTTAGAGACTGTCAGAAAAATGTTCTGCTAACAGCCTAAACACAATGATTTATCAGAAATTATGGAGAGCTCCTCACACCTGTGGTAACCATGCGCACACTTGGCCCTCAGTGAGTTTTACGCTGTAAGGGGGCGGGGGAAGACCGACACCCCGGAACTGCTACACATTTCCATTCTGACCTAGTCTCCGTCTGAAGCCTGCTTTAGCCTATGGCTGGTCGTGGTGACGGAATCCCTCCGCACCAAATGCTCAGGCAGGGAAGATTCCCGGGGGGAGATTTGTGAGGGACGGAAGCGGGGAACATCCCACATGTGGAGCTGCCACCCTGTGCCATCCAGGGCTCAACCCTCCACACTGGGGCTCGACGAACTCTTCCAGACAGGGCCAAAGTGTAAATAGTTTTGGCTTTGTGGACCACATACTACCCCCTTTAAAAATGTACAGAATGGACTTCCGGCCAAGATGGAGGCATAGGTAGACGCACTGTGCCTCCTCGCACAACCAAGATAGGGACAACAAAGATATAGAAACAAAATAACAACCAGAACTGACAGAACATTGAAGTTTATGGAAGTCGGACAACCAAGGATTTAAAAATAGACACTTTCATCCAGACTGGTAGGAGGGGCGGAGTCCAGCGGGGTGAGGGACGCGGAGTGGACAGCTGAGCACCCAGGGCGGCGCGCAAGTCTGCAGCAGGCAGACCCTGGGCGCACAAGCAGCGGTGGCTGGTGGGCCCCAGCCAGGGGGTGGCGACCGGCAGACCCAGGGAGGCGGCCATTGTGAAGCAAGGCACTGCACCCAACTCAGGGTCCCAGCACCAGGAAATAGAGGTTTCAGTCACTGACTGAAAAGGAAGGTCCCACGGGGTGCACAGGCCCACCCACACCGGAATTGGTGCCAGAGGGGCCCGGTCGGCTTGCGGAAAGTGGCGGAAGGGTCTGGGGTCCTGCAGAGGGCAGAGTGGGCGCCATTGTTCCTTCTCGGACCCCGCCCCCACGTACAACGTCACAACACAACCCTGCGACTGGGGTGCCCCGCCCAGGT